>JALJEV010000165.1:0-253144 GCA_026586105.1 Hylodesmum podocarpum
GGAAAGTTAGTGACAATTTCACTAACTCAAATTCAAACTTAACCCTTAGATTAGATCTAGATCAAGGGCTAAGTTTGAATTTGAGCATTGTTGGCACCAATGCAAGAATGATTCTTGACTCTTGATCAAGATCTCATCATGTGGTCTTAATTCAAATTGGAGTCACATGTTTTCCACCACTCAAGTTTGAATTTCTTCCACATGATCTAGATCTAATCAAGAGGTGGAGAATTAAACTTGTGTCACAAGTTACATGCTCTCCTCTAAGTCTCACTTTGGCCTTAGATTAGCTTCCTAATCCAGGGTTAAGGTGAGGATCCGTGTGAAGTGCTCCTAGGGCTTTGATAAGTGCTAAATTATACATGTTTTCCAAGGTGTTGTCGGTCCATTTCCATCTAATTTTAAGTATGTTTAGTCATAGTTTAGACAAGAAAACAGTAAAAATATCATATTTGTCTAATGTTAGTCTTTGATTTAGCGTTTTGGTAGTTTTATAGGATTTTCGTGTATTTTTAAGTCATTTTATCCATCTTCTTGTTAATTGTAGATTGATTGAAGAGAAGATAGAATTTGGGGAAGGAAAGCCCACGAACATGAGACGAACAAATCCCATTGAAGCAAGAAAGTCCGTCAATTCGTGAAAAATATGAAGTGCAAGTGGCAACTACGATCGTCTGTGGATGCGACAACGACGGAACAAGCATCAAGCCTCGGACGCAACCGCATCGGACCAAGAGAGTAGAGCAAACCAAACCTCAAGTTGAGCATCCAAAGCTGTTAAAATGGTATCGTCGAAGAAACGCGCCAGGGGCGCACTCATGGGCGCCTTCATACCCTCGCTTGCGGCAAAAATGCGCTAGGCGCGTCAAGGGCGCGCCATGCCATCCTTACTTATTCAATCGCGCCAGGGCGAGTTCACTCAATATAGGGCGCGTTTTGTACCTTATGAAAGCTCGACGAAGGGATCAAGACGCAATGGATTAGTTTCGTCTATGCTTACTTCATCGAAAGCTATTCCATCTGTGCGTGCTTCTTATGAAGTTGCTCTCGTGGTTTTTTCTTGTATCTTCCAAGTTGCTTCGTCCCGTGCTTGTATCTTCCAAGTTACTTCGATCTATACATGTTTTATCTGGATTAGTTTCGTCTCGTGCTCGCCTCATTCGAGTTGTCTCGTCGTGCATTACTTGTTTCGTCTGAATCTCGATTATTGCTTTCGTGCGTAACCAACACAGACGATACCAAGTTTGATACGGACGAAGCAAAGACGAATGACGATCGAAACCGAGTTACAACAGACGAAAGAGTCGCATCGACGAAAAGACTTGACGGATGGAAGAACACTTAGCCGTTGCAATTACCATACTATTACAACAAGCAAGTCAATGTATTCACATGTCACAATGCACGGACGTAATTCCAAGAATGGGGGAACACTTCCTCACCTATAAAAGGAAGTATTGGGGCGCGAAAATAGGGGATTCGGATTGTAGATCCATAACTAACATTTTTCGTTACTCGTTTTCCCTTCTCTTGCGAGTTTCTCTCGTTTTTCTCTTCTCCACTTTCATTCTCCTTCTCCTCCATCAACCTTGAGATTCTCGAGCTTGTGAGTTGTGAAAGCATAATCAAGCAATTATGGAGCTTCTCTGGTGTTTGATTTTGTTTTGTTTCTTTCTTTTCTCATTTCCATGTTAGGCTAAATTCTGCAGTTAGGAATGGGGATTTTGATTCCGAAATTCTTGTAATGGATTCCTTATGTTAATTCAAGTGTAATTTCACCGAATTGATTGATCTCTTCCTCGCTTAATGCTTATTCTTGAGATTTAATTCATGAAACTCAAATAGAGATAGAGATATTAATGTTTGATTGAATTGAACTCGTCTTGAGAATTTGTATCTCGTGTCAACTATGAGATCGAGAGATGAATAGTTGAAGAAGGAGAGGAAATGTATCACTATAGTAGTGCATGAGTCTAGAGATAGAACTTGCATATTATGAGATGTTGTAACGAATTCATCTGTTCGCTTCTTGAATGAATCTCTGTTTTCACCTAAGAGATTAGGGATGATAGTAGGCATTCAAAGGGACTAAGACCTAGAGATAGGATTAGTCTACGGTATCACGAATTCTAGTCTCCAATTGAGTGAGATTTGCTAGATTAACATAGGAAGTAGTTACTTGAGGAAGGAATCAACTGAACCAATTCCCTAACTGTATTTCATCATCTCTGAAACTTAAACATTTACTTGCTTCTTTACTTTACAGTATTGCGTTATTTTACACAATAGCTTAGTTTTACATACATCATTCATTCCCTGATTCGTCCTAATAGCAAAGCATGTTGAGCACTTGGTAATTCACAATCAGTCTCTGTGGTTCGACAACCTTTTCTCACTATTTCTAAACTTGTGACGACCGGTACACTTGCCGAAAGATTGACACACATATACATACTTTTAAATAGTCAACAGCTTCCCATGCGTTGATCCTCCCTTGATCCAAGGGTTAGCAAGCTAACCGGATTCTCCTTGTGTTTTGGCGCCAAGGACATAGTATAAATAGTAGGAAAATTGAAGTGTAAGGACTTTTGATCAATTTTTGAATGAATTGAATTTAGCAAGAGCTAATTCTTTGAGAGTGGATTTCTCTCTAAGGTTTCTTCTCAAACCTTGAATCTTATCATGGAAACTCTTCCTTGTGGCGATTCTCCCTTAGGCTTATTGCTTTTGCATGGCACCATCACCTTCTAAATCTTCTCCACTTTCATTTTCTTCTAAGTCCTTGAGTCTTGAGTCAATTTTGAGATTCCGCCATTGATGCATCCGTGGAGCTTCCAATTGAAGATGAAGATTGGGCCAAATTTGAGCTTCTTCTCAAGCAAGCTTGTATCAGAGATGGACCTTTCAAGATCTTGGAGAAGTTAGACCCAAACGCCTACAAGCTAGACCTTCCAAGTAAGTATGGGGGTAGTAACTCTTTCAATGTAACTGATCTTTCTTTGTGTGATGTCGGTACCAATGATGACCTCAACTTGAGGACAAGTTCAAGCAAAGAAGGAGGGTTTGATGTAGGAACATCTAGAAGAGTTACTAGAAGCATGCAAAGGAGGCTAGAGGAGGAAGTGGGAAGACTCCAAGACCATGAAGCTAGTATAGGACTTATCACTTGTAACCTACTTCTAAAAGCTTTTGAACATGATTAAGTCCTATGTTGTAATAGCTCTAGGGTAAGACTTGGGCTAAGCCCATGGGGTTTTAGGACCAAGCCCACAGTTTCCATAAACAACTACACATGCCATGCTTTCCTAATCAAAAAGCGACTAAAATCATTTTCGGTTCAAAAACTTGTGTGAAGCCTTGAGACACTTGCTAATTAGGAAGGAGTTCCTTGATTAAGCATTGGATTCATGCCAACACTTAATCAAGGATCTCCATCCTTGATTAGGAAGTGATTAGGATTGATGACATGGCTAATCACATGGGCCACAAGGGGAGACAAACCCATGTGCACCCATGTGAAGGCCATGTGAAGCCATGTGCTTCCTTAACTACCAAGTAACCCACATAGTTACTTGGCTTGCAAGGAAGCCCATGGATTGGTGCAGCCCTAACCTTGGTTAGTGGCTCCTAAATTGTGGTTAGGCTTACTTGGAGGCCAAGCTTGGTTCCCTATAAATGTCGTGGCCGAACCTAATGTATGAATCTTTTGGCAAATTTTGAATGAAAGAAGCTTTGAGCTTTTGAGAGAAATGTTCTCTTGTTCCCTTAGGAAAAATCCTTGAATCTTATCAATGGCATCTTGCTTCCATTGTGGCGGTTCCTCCTAGGCTTATTGGAGTTTCCCCATGGCGCCACCCTTCCATCTCTTACCTATCCCGCTTTGCTTTGATTTCTTAAACGCTAAACCCCTAAAAAGCTTCATGACCAAGGCACTTGTCATGGTTCTCCTTGATGAGCACGGTTTGAAGACTAGATTTGGGCAACATTGAATCTTCTTTGGATCACCCCCAATGATGTAGGCACATCAAGGAGGATCACTAGAAGCATGCAAAGAAGGCTAGAAGAGGAAGCTAGGAAACTCCAAGACCAAGACCAAGACCAAAAGAAGTATAGCATAGGGTTATCAACTTGTAATCTCCTTGAAAACTTGTATGAACTAAACCCTATGTAATAGCTTAGATCGGTTTAGGGTCCTAAACCTATAAGGGTCCAAAGCCCTCGGATCACATAGCAAAGGCAAGCCAAAGATCCCTAAGATTCAAGGTTTCCACAAGGTTTTCAAAAGTCCTAAAATTTTCGGCTAAAAATGTGTGGAACCTTGAAATCACTTAGGATCAAGGAAGAAGCCTCTTGAGTTGAGCATGGATCCATGCCTTGCCCAAATCAAGAGATCTCAACCCTTAATTCCAAGTGATTAAGGATTGATGACTTGGCTAATCACATGGGTACCAAGGGGGGACAAGCCCATGTGCACCCATGTGATAGCCATGTGAAGGCCATGTGCTTCTTAACAACCAAGTAACCAACTTAGTTACTTGGTGGTCAAGTTAGCCACGGTTTAGCCTAGGACTTTTAACTAGGATTAGGCTTAGCTAATCATAGTTAGGATAGCTTGGAGGCCAAGTCTTGAAGGCTTATGTTCGTCCCTATAGGGGGGGGTGAATAGATTCAAGTTCCCTAATTCAAGCAATCTCTTTCTCGCTTTTTCCCGATTCAATTTTATCTATATTATAAGCAATGTACCAGAGATATAACAGCGGAAAGATACAGGAAAATATAATGCAAGAAATCAATGGAAAGTAAAGTCAAGGTATAGAGAAGAGAGTAAACAGAGATTTATACTGGTTCGGCTTTCGGCCCACATCCAGTCCCAACCCAACAATCTGTTGCAATTGGTATTCCACTATAATCTTGTGTTCAATACAATCACTTCTGCACAAACACAAAACAAATCAAATACTCAAAACTCTCTATGTTCTTCACCTAAGAACATATCTCTCCAATTCTTGAATCCTTCAAGAATCTACTTTGAGAGTCCCTCTCTCAAAACCTTTAACTCTTCTTCTAGAGAACACCTTCTCTTAAGAGTTTTCAAGCCAAAACAAAACTATTAAACAAAAGATAAAGATCAGTAAAGATTACACCTGTGTGTATGCTCTGATCACAATGATAACCAAATGTATCCAATCCTTCCTTCATACAATACTCATCTCTTTGAGAAAATCTTTTTGAAATCTTTGAAGAGGGTTTCCAGAACTTGTAAACCAGTGTTTTTCTCTTCCTTTTTTTTCTTTCTAAAACATTAAAAGATCTCTCTTTTGAAAACAAAATGAAAAAGGTCTATTTAAAGCAATTTCAAAACCATTTTGAGATGAATTCTGGTGTGGTAATCGATTACAGATGTTGGTAATCGATTACTCCAGAAAGATTTTGTTTTCCCCTGTATTTCAAGCACGAAGTAATCGATTACTATGGAGTGGTAATCGATTACTCCAGAGCCAGTTGAGTTCCCCTGTTTTCTAAGTCTGTTGGTAATCGATTACAGCTTCAGGGTAATCGATTACTTAAGCTTAAAACTTTAAAACCAAAGTTTTTGAGTTCTTTTCAAAACAAAATGGGGTTCAAAACTACTCTAGCTCATCTTACAAGAGTTAAAACAAATTCTCTATGAAAAGATTGAATAAAAACCACACTCAAAGCCTAAACTATAACAATCAATACATTTAAACTCCTATATACAATCTATCATAAAGATCAATACAAGTATATCAAAACTAAAACTAGGAAAGACTTCTTCAGCTTCAAGTCCAACAGCTTATAAATAGCCTTGGCCAAAACTCATATAACACTTTTGATCAAATTTAAAAGAAATAGCTTTTAAGCTTTGAGAGAATTTTCTCTAGCTTCCTTAGGGAGCTTCCTTGAATCTCATCAATTGCCTCTTTCAACCATTGTGGCGGTTCCTCCTAGGCTTATAGGAGTCTCCTCCTTGGCGCCACCACCCTTCTCCACCTTAACCATTTTCTACCTTGTTTTCTAAACACCAAAAACCCTTACATACTTCCATGGCCGAAGCATCTTTGGCTTGGCTTCCATGGTGATGCTCACGGTGAAGGCTAGATTGGGGCATTCCGAAGTGGCTTTGGATCTTCCTCCAAGAGCACCTTCATCAAGTGGTATCTAGAGCTTGTTGTCTTCACCATTGGGTTCATCACAACCGGTTAGTAATTGAGTCTTCCATGAGTCTTGAGTTTTCTTTGTGTTCTTCTATCTCTAGAGTCTTTCTTTCATAGAGTAGCTAGTTTTGTTTCCTTGAGTTGTCTTGTTAATTGGTTTAGAGATAGAACATGCTTTTCTTCTTTTGGTTACTGCATTAGGCCGTGATTCATCCTTGGCATGTTCTACCATTTCTTTTGAATGCATGATTTAATATCTTGCAAATTTTGACTCCATGATTTTTGCTCTTGCAAGTTTTGACTCATGTATGCCATTAGAATCTTGTTTAGTTTTGTTTTCCACTATACCATGAGGCATGCTTATTGGTTTGGTACTGCACTTTAATCTTCCATACATGTATTACATGATTTCTAAGTGCTAAGAACATCTACTAGTGTATGCTTACATGATCTTTGATTTTTAGAAATTTTAGAATACTATTTGCTTTGTAATTTTGGTTAGTTCTTGTAATGGCTATGATAAGCTATAATTGAACCTAGAAGTGGCTCTTAGATTCCCTTAGAGGTTTTGGTCAACCCATAGCATATCAAAAGAAAAAGAATCAAATCAAAAGAAAGAAAAGAGAAGAGAAAGAAAAACAAATGAAAAGAAAAACTAGTATTGAAAAGTAGTGGTCCTAGAAATATTTGAAAATTGAGAACCATAGAGAAGTGAAAAGAAAAGAAAGGTACTGCAACATAAGAACAAAAGAAAGTGAAAAAGAAAAGAGTTACACAAAAGAAACACCATTGGACCTAGGAAAGAGCCTACACCATTCTAGTTGAAATTCTAAGTTTTAAGCTTCCTAGTGATTTGTGTATCTTTTGATGCTCTCCTTGTAATTCTTCATTTCTTCAAATTACTGCACCTTGCTGGACATATTTTGTACTGCACCTATATGCTTTTAATTGATTTTGGCATGAGAAGCATGATAGTTAGCAAAATATAGAAACTAGGCAAAATCGGTCGCTAATCCATTTTTGCTGATTTCGGTTTCTAATTTCGGTTTCTATTTGGTTGGAGTGTTTGCTGTCCAGTTTTGAATGCCTCATGATATGCCTCTGTTTGACATGTTTCCTTGGGCTTTTATATGATATTTTTCTGCCCTATTATGTGCCATTGTCTCATGAAAATTTCTCCACAAGTTGAGTAGCCATTCATTTCAATTTGAGCTTTTTATTGCTTGTCATCTTTGGATTCCTTGGTTTTGTCCTAGAGTTTTGTCTTCTTGGCCTCTTAATCCTAGTTTGGTACCGTTTCTATTTCATGATGGTATGCATAAGAGCCTTGATGATTGATTAGAGGATAATTTCTAAGTGAACTTAAGAGAAAAGAGTGGTAAAAGGCAAGAGAGAATCATTAGAGAAAAAAGCCTTGATTTGTGTGATACACGAGTGATTGAGTGGATACACTTAGTGAGCTTGTGAGATTTATTGCTTTCCTTGTTTTCTTGTATACTAACCCTTTCCTTGCAGCCATGGCAAGTCCACCTAGTGTTGGGCAAGAGTTGTCACCGAGAACGCAAAACATTTTGAACTTGGTGATGGAGAGAATGGATGCTAGATTGAGGGAGAGTGAGGAAAGAACTAGGAGGGAAAATAGAGAGAGGGAAAGATCTCTAACTAATGAGGGTGAACGGAGGGAAAGGAGAGGTGGGCATGAGAGGATCCATGAGGAAGAGGGAGAAAGGAGGAGCCATAGAGGGAGAGGACCTAGAACTTCCATTGGTAGTGATGTGGGGAACCCTTGGAGAGACCATGACCATGAGCATGACCCTTTTAACCATGAGAGAAGAGGTGGGAGAGGGGCTGGCCGTGAAGGTACAAGGGGCAACCATGGATATAGAAGGAACCAATGGGTTGAGGAGGAGAGGTTTGATGAAAGATTTGTGAAGTTGAACATCCCAAAGTTCAATGGGAGTGGGGGACCCGAAGCTTACCTTGATTGGGCCATGAAGGTGGACCAAATATTTGCTAGCTATCCCTTATTGAGTGAAGAGAAAAAGCTGCACTTAGTGACCCTAGAGTTTCAGGATTATGCCATGATATGGTTGAATCAACAAGATAGAGGGTATGGGTACATTAGACCAAGAGTCACCACTTGGGAGGCCATGAAGCATGCTTTGAAGGAAAGATTTGTGCCACCCACCTACATGAGAGATCTTCACAACAAACTCCAAAGATTATACCAAGGTAATAGAAGTGTGCAAGAGTACTTTAAAGACCTTGAGATCACCATGCTAAGAGCACACCTAGATGAGGGGTTGGAAGCCACCATGGCTCGATTTGTGCATGGCTTGAACTGTGAGATACAAGATGTATTGGAATTGCAAAGGTACTCACATCTTGAAGAAGCAATACACCTAGCCGAAAGAATTGAAGCCCAAATCAAGAGAAGGAGTAGTGCCAAGAGGGTTTCCATGCCTAGTTCATCCAATTGGAAAGGCAAGGGTAAAGTAGAGTCATCACCAAGGCCTAATTCCAAGGATGACCGAAAGTTCACAAAACCCAAAGAGGTAGTATCTCCATCTAATCCTTTAAATACTAGTAACATCAAGTGTTTTAAGTGTCTAGATAGAGGGCACATTGCATCCCAATGCCCCACCAAGAGAACCATGGTGACAAGAGGAGAAGATATCACAAGTGAGTCCTCACAAGATTCTTCAAGTGAGAAAGAAGATGAAGATGAAGGCCACTCCACACAAAGTGAAGGTGCCGAAGAAGGTGACTTACTAATGGTAAGAAGGTTACAAAAGTTGAACCATGAAATGGATGAAAGCCAAAGGGAAAATATTTTCCATACAAGATGTAAGGTAAAGGGTAATGTATGCTCTTTAATCATAGATGGTGGTTCATGTACCAATGTAGTAAGTGAGAGACTTGTTTCTAAACTTAACTTGCCAACTTTAACTCATGTCAAACCTTATAAGTTGCAATGGTTAAGTGAAGATGGAGAAGTAAGAGTAGATAAACAATGTATGATAGATTTTTCTATTGGGAAGTATTGTGATAGCATTCTATGTGATGTTGTACCCATGGAAGCCACCCACATGCTTTTAGGTAGGCCATGGCAATATGATAGGAATGTTATCCATGATGGTCTTGCTAACACCTATTTGTTTTCCTTTGAAGGTAGAAAGGTACTTCTAAGGCCTCTCTCCCCAAGGGAGGTGTGTGAGGACCAAGTCAAAATGAAGGTTAAAAGGTCCCAAGAAGAGAAAGGAAGCTTGGCCGAGAGTTCCAAGGTTTCCAAGAGCTTGACCGAGAGCCACATCAAGGGAAAAGACTTGAAGAAAATTGTAAATAAATCTATAAGTAAAGTAGATAGAAATGATACTTGTAAAGGGACTTTGTCTAATGCTTGTAAAGAGACTTTACTTGTTACTTGCAAGGACATTAAAAGGGAATACTTAGCTAGAAAATCTATGTTTTTGTGTATGCCTAGTCCTTTGATTTTGAGTAATACTCATGTAGGTGACACCAAAGACATGAATGAACTTCTAAAGGAGTATGAGGATGTGTTTCCCTTGGAGCTACCCCACGACTTGCCTCCACTAAGAGGGATAGAGCACCAAATAGACCTCATACCGGGAGCCCAATTTCCAAACAAGCCTTCATATAGGACTTCACCACAAGAGTCACAAGAAATTGAGAAGCAAGTCCAAGGACTCTTGGAGAAAGGGTGGGTAAAGGAAAGTCTCTCTCCTTGTGCTTCACCTATTATTTTGGTTCCTAAGAAGGAGGGTACATGGCGCATGTGTACCGATTGTAGAGCAATAAATAACATCACTATTAGATATAGGCATCCAATTCCTAGGTTAGATGATCTATTAGATGAATTACATGGATCCACCATATTTTCCAAAATAGATCTTAAAAGCGGCTACCATCAAATTAGAATGAAGGAAGGAGATGAGTGGAAAACCGCCTTTAAGACTAAATTTGGATTATATGAGTGGTTAGTAATGCCTTTTGGATTATCTAATGCCCCTAGTACTTTCGTGAGACTCATGAATCATGTTTTAAGGAATTTTCTAGGGAAATTTGTAGTAGTCTATTTTGATGATATCTTAGTTTATAGCAAAAATTTTCAAGAACATGTAAATCACCTAAGGCATGTGTTAGATGTCCTTAGAAGTGAACAATTGTATGCAAATAAAGAAAAATGTGTAATAGGAACCGAGAAGGTCGTCTTCTTAGGATTTGTGGTGAGTGCAAGAGGGGTGGAGGTAGATGAAGAGAAGATCCAAGCAATCAAGGATTGGCCCACTCCAACATGTGTTAAAGAGGTAAGAAGCTTTCATGGTCTAGCTAGCTTTTATAGACGTTTTGTGAAGGACTTTAGCACCATAGCTAGTCCATTGAATGAACTTGTAAAGAAGGACACTAAGTTTTCATGGGGGCCTCCTCAAGAGGAAGCCTTCAATATGCTCAAACACAAACTCACACACTCACCTATACTAGCTTTGCCGAATTTTACTATGTCTTTTGAGCTTGAATGTGACGCATCCAATGTAGGCATAGGGGCGGTTCTAATGCAAGGTAAACACCCAATAGCTTACTTTAGTGAAAAATTGAAGGGGGGACACTTAAACTACTCCACCTATGACAAAGAGCTATATGCATTAGTTCGATCCCTCCAAGTGTGGCAACATTACTTGCTACCAAAGGAGTTCATAGTCCACACGGACCATGAAGCCCTAAAGCATTTAAAAGGGCAAGGAAAATTAAGTAGAAGACATGCTAAGTGGGTAGAATACATAGAACAATTTCCTTACATCATCAAGTACAAAAAGGGTCTACTAACATAGTTGCCGACGCTCTATGTAGAAGGCACACCTTAATCAACATGCTTGAGTGTAAGATGTATGGCTTTGATCATATTAAATCTATGTATGCCCATGATGAAGACTTCGGTCTTATTTGGGAATCAAGTACCAAGGGTGCATTCAAGGACTATTTTAGGCACAATGGATATCTTTTTAAAGGTCAAGCTTTGTGTGTGTGGCTAAATCATCTTTGAGGGACCTATTGGTCATTGAGACCCATGAAGGAGGTATAATGGGACATTTTGGTCGAGACAAGACCTTGGCTATGTTACAAGAGAATTTCTTTTGGCCTCACATGAGGGTTCAAGTAACAAAGCACATTTCTAAATGTATCACTTGTAACAAAGCCAAATCCAAAGTCTCCCCAAATGGCTTATATCAACCCCTCCCTGTAGCTATCTCCCCTTGGATGGACATATCCATGGATTTCATCCTTGGTCTTCCTAAGTCCAAAAGAGGGATGGATAGCATCTTTGTTGTTGTATGCCGCTTTTCGAAAATGGCTCACTTCATAGCTTGCAAGAAAGTTGATGACGCTTCTAATAATTCAAGACTATTTTTTAAAGAAGTAGTGAGATTCCATGGAATACCCAAGACTATTGTGAGTGATCGTGACTCAAAATTTCTTGGGCATTTTTGGAGGACTCTTTGGAATTGCTTGGGAACCAAGCTTCTTTTCTCCACAACTTGCCACCCACAAACCGATGGGCAAACCGAAGTTGTCAATAGGACCTTGGGTCAACTATTGAGGACTTTTGTAGGTGAGAACATTAGGAGTTGGGAAGAATGGTTACTTCACATTGAATTTGCTTACAATAGAGTCATACATTCCACTACTCAACTATCTCCTTTTCAAATAGTTTATGGATTTAACCCTCTCACCCCACTTGATCTAGTGGTTTTGCCTTTTGAGTTTACTTGTAATAGGAGTGGTATAGAAAGGGCTAAGAAGATCCAAGAGATACATGCACAAGTAAAAGAGAGAATTGAAAAGAAGAATGAGCAAATAGCCAAAAGCTACAACAAACACCGTAAGAACCTTGAGTTCGAGGTAGGAGACATGGTTTGGGTACACCTAAGGAAGGAAAGGTTCCCAACCTTGAGGAGTTCCAAACTACTTCCAAGAGGAGATGGACCATTCAAAATCATAGAAAAATTGGGTCCAAACGCGTACAAGCTAGACCTTCCAAGTAAGTATGGTGGTAGCAACTCCTTTAATATAACTGATCTTTCTTTGGTTGATGTAGGTCCAAACGATGACACAAACTTGAGGACAAGTTCAAGCAAAGAAGGAGGGTTTGATGTAGGCACATCAAGGAGGATCACTAGAAGCATGCAAAGAAGGCTAGAAGAGGAAGCTAGGAAACTCCAAGACCAAGACCAAGACCAAAAGAAGAATAGCATAGGGTTATCAACTTGTAATCTCCTTGAAAACTTGTATGAACTAAACCCTATGTAATAGCTTAGATCGGTTTAGGGTCCTAAACCTATAAGGGTCCAAAGCCCTCGGATCACATAGCAAAGGCAAGCCAAAGATCCCTAAGATTCAAGGTTTCCACAAGGTTTTCAAAAGTCCCAAAATTTTCGGCTAAAAATGTGTGGAACCTTGAAATCACTTAGGATCAAGGGAGGAGCCTCTTGAGTTGAGCATGGATCCATGCCTTACCCAAATCAAGAGATCTCAACCCTTAATTCCAAGTGATTAAGGATTGATGACTTGGCTAATCACATGGGTACCAAGGGGGGACAATCCCATGTGCACCCATGTGATAGCCATGTGAAGACCATGTGCTTCTTAACAACCAAGTAACCAACTTAGTTACTTGGTGGTCAAGTTAGCCACGGTTTAGCCTAGGACTTTTAACTAGGATTAGGCTTAGCTAATCATAATTAGGATAGCTTGGACGCCAAGTCTTGAAGGCTTATAAATAGCCTTGGCCAAAACTCATGTAACATTTTTGATCAAATTTAAATGAAATAGCTTTTAAGCTTTGAGAGAATTTTCTCTAGTTTCCTTAGGGAGCTTCCTTGAATCTCATCAATGGTCTCTTTCAACCATTGTGGCGGTTCCTCCTAGGCTTATAGGAGTCTCCTCCTTGGCGCCACCACCCTTTACCACCTTAACCATTTTCTACTTTGTTTTCTAAACACCAAAAACCCTTACATACTTCCATGGCCGAAGCATCTTTGGCTTGGCTTCCATGGTGATGCTCACGGTGAAGGCTAGATTGGGGCATTCCGAAGTGGCTTTGGATCTTCCTCCAAGAGCACCTTCATCACCCAAGGAGGCCTACATCAGTTTTCAACGTCTATGTCTTCTTTGAGTTGCCTAGTCTTTGTTTTTCCTTGAGTTGTTTGTTTTGTTCGGTTTGTTTGTGTAAGAAACATGTTTTTCTTCGTTGTTTCTCTTTAGGCAGTGAGTTTCCATGGATGTACATGCATGTCTTGAATTTTTACCTATAGTTACTTTAGCTTCCATAACAAGATTCCATGTTCTAGAGTAACTTCCTTTCTAAGCTTCACGGTTTAATGTGTTTTCTTATAGTTTTTTTTAGTCCTTGTTGTGTTTTCCTCCATAACCGTGAGTAGATGTATGTTGTTGCACCAATGATGATGTGGGTTTCAAGTTTTTACATGGGTTTCAAGTGGTAGACAAACTTCTAGTGTAAGACTCACATGTACATGCTTGTAATAGCTTCTAGAGCACTCTTTAGGCCCAATTTGTGTATGACCTTATAATTTTCGTTTTGGGGTTTTGGAAATTGAACTAGGAGGTTTCTCTTCTTAATCTTATGGTTTCGGTCCAGCCATACTTAGTGTGTGAAAAAAATACAAAAATCAAAATAAAGAAAAGAAACAAGTACAAAAAAAAAAAAAGAGAAAAAGAAGTAGTAGTGAAAAGAAAAATATATTTGATCTAAAAGAGTATCCATTGAATGAGAACCATGAAAAAACAAAATAAAAGGAGTGAGAACAGCAAGAGAATCATTCAAAAGTGAAAAGAATATCATTAGACACACCCTTGGACCTTGTTTTGAGCACACATCACCCAAGTTGAATTTCTAGTACCTTTGTTTTAGACTTGAGTGTGTAGTTGATTTTGGGTTGTAACTTTCACTTTGTGCTTGTACTGCAATTGCTGGATTTTGTGTTGCTATGTCTATATGAACCTTATTTTGCAATTGAATTGAAATTTTAGAAGGTTGAGCAATTATAGGACATAGGTTGATGCAAACCCAAGAAGGAACTTGTGATGGATCTTCAAGGATTAGCAAAGGGATTCCCAATCTTCATTCACCAAGTGTTTCAACACTCAAGAACTAGGTGTAGCTTGTGGAATAGGCTATGGAACTCACTGTTTGACACAAAAGGAGAAGAAAGCAAAAATGGAAGGTGGAAGAAGTGTGGTAAGCGCCATGGATGAAGCATCCAATAAGCTTGGTTAGAGAATCGCCACTTGGATCATGGATCCTGATACGAGTTCGCTGTGGACGAGGCTCGTATTTGGACCGATCGTCTGATTCGATTGGAAGCTCCACGAACGCGTCAATGGCGGAAGCTCAAAAACTGACTCAACAATGGCGGAAGCTCGAAGAAATGTATTCACAACTCAAGGACTTAGAAGAAAGAATGAAAGCGGAGTAGATTTAGAAGATGATGGCGCCATGCATGTGCAATAAGCCTAAGGGAGAATCGCCACAAGGAAGAGTTTCCATGATAAGATTCAAGGTTCTTGAAGAAACCTTAGAGAGAAATCCACTCTCAAAGAATTAGCTCTTGCTAAATTCAATTCATTTAAAATTGATTCAAAGATCCTTGACAATTCAAAGTGTTAAGTATTTATACTAGCTGGAGTTGGAGTAGCTTGTGGTGGTTCAGACGAAAACATGCGTCAGACTAAATAGCTTAGCATGTGAAGGCACAGACGGAACAAACTTCAAACGAAAGATTTCAACATATGAAGGCGCAGATGGAAACAATCTTCAGACGGAAGAGTTCAGCATGACACATCAGACGAAAGAACGTCAGACGGAACATCTTCAGACGGAAGAGTTCAGCATGTGAAGGCACAGACGAAACAAACTTCAGACGGAAGAGTTCAGCATGCAGCACCAGACGAAAGAGCGTCTGTGGTAATCGTCTGTCGTATCTACAGATGGAAGCATCACACTAAAGACTCAGGCGTGGTATCGTCCGTCTCCGGTATCGTCTGTCTGTGATATCGATTACCATTCTGGAAGCATTCCAATCCTTTCGTCTGTGGTATTCGATGCCCATTCTAGAGGCATTCTAACGCTTTCGTTTGTGGGTGTTGTCTTAACCCAACTCCCTCACAAAACACTCTAAACCTTGGTTCAATTACAAACATAAGGTCGCGCGCTTATTCACAAAGCAAGACCCAAATTAAATGTTCCTAATCTAATTACAAGTTCAAATGATCCTAAGACTATTACAAGGCTTGTTGATCAAGAAAACTTGTTGACCTTCATGTTGACTTTGATTTTGGGTCAACTTCAACTTTTCTACTTCTTGTATTCTCTTGAGCATTGACCTTGTAATTCTTCTAGAATCATTGACTTCCATGTTTGTGGTAGATGGACCTCCATCAGATCCATGATAAAGTTCAAGGTTCTTGGAAGAAAACCTAGGAGAGCTCTCTCCTTTTCTCAAGGCACAAGTCTTAGAAATTCTATTTCATTAATTTTGACCAAAAGTGAGTACAATAGAAATGTTGACCAACTTAAATGAAAGTGCAATGTGCCTAAGGTTAGAAATCTAAAATGTTCTCCACCCTAGGATGAAATAAGTGATCAATGGTGAGATGGGAGACACCGTAGGCTGAGCACACTTCACAATTACAAGGCCCAAATCCAAGTCTTAAAATAAATACATAATTGAAAGAAACTATTAGGCCTAAACAATTAAACAACTCGGTGGAAAATCCTGGTAGAATTCCAACGTTAACTTCAAGCTTCATTTCCTCTTAGATGCAGTCCGAACTGGGCTTTGGTGTATTCATAGCTTTTGTAGCCCTTTAAGTCAGCTTTCAAATTCCACCAAGACGAAATTATTTGGAGTTTTGTAGCCCACATTATGCACGAAATACTGAACCTGGTCAGCACCCTGCTGGAACATCCTGGCAGTATCCAAACGTTACATTCAAGCCCAATTTCCTCCTAGATGCAGTTAGAACTGGGCTTTTGTGTCTTCATAGCTTTTGTATCCCTTTAAGTCAGATTTAAAAAGAAACCACAAACAGCTAAATTGGAGTTGTGTAGCCCAAGTTATGTTTCGAATACAAAATCTGGTCAGACAGTCAAAAACATAGCGAATTTTATTAAAAGCTCAATTTATTAAAAAGTAAGGTTGAAGAGTTTGTTGAGCTTTTGGAGATGGTCCTCCATCAAATCCTCCTTTTTGTGGCCAACTTGTCCTCAAGTGGCCTTAGGTTCTTACCTACAATAAAAATGACCACCCAGATCAAATACCACAAAATCATGTAAAATAAGATGTGAATTATTCCATATAGCATTCAATGCAAATGATTTAATATGTAGGTATGCTTGCATTTTATAGTTAACACAAGGTGGTAAAAATAATTGATGTTTCCAAATCAACCACCTATATAATTTGTTAAAATTTCCTACTTTACTTGAATCCCAATCACATAACATGTTTTGGTTACTAATATTATTGACACAATGTAATGGAGTAAAGGAAAAATTTAAATGGTTCATCATTGCATAAGCAAGACTCATAGGAGCATCTACTTCAACCCCAAATTGTGTAAATATTAATCCTTTATCATGTGCGGAAAATAGTATTTGACCCTCCTTTAACTCTTCTGAGAACCTAGATAAATATTGAACATCAAGAGAACAAAGGTCATTAGGAACAATTAAAAGGTCCAAATTAGCAAACTCAATCATGATCCAAGGTTTAATGCCAAAAGAGTCTAGTGTGAAATTCTTAATATTATTCAAATTACAAGTAGAAAGAGTATCAAGTGATAAACAAATCTTCTCTAGTGGTTGATCCAATTCCATGGGTGTTTCATTTTGTTCAAGATGTGTGCCCCATGGAAACTTTGTAGACAATTCACCACTAGGTACTAAGGTAAAAGGATTCTTGTAAGGAATGTCACAAACAACTTCACTATGTGCTTTAAGTTCTATCTATTCCACATCTTCACACAAGAAGTTTTTTTCTTATATTTCTTCCTTTGGTGTCATTTCTACATCATACTTCAAATGAGAATCATCATAAACAAAGTAAGGATTAGTACAAACAATTAAAGTATCATTATTTCCTTTTTTTGTTCTTTCAACTCTTTCTCCTTTAGCTCTTTTTCTCTCAACTTTTTCTCTTTTAACTCTTTTTCCCTCAACTCTTTCTCTTTTAGCTCTTATACTCTCAAGTCTTTCATCTCTCTCAAAATTCTCTCTTTAAACTCACATTCAAGTCTCTTATTTTCCTTCCTAACTTTTAGTTCTTAATCACCAAAGACCCTTCTAGGTGTGTGTGGGTTTCTACTATGGTATGTGTATCGGTCATGCCTTTCCTTTCCTCTCCTCTCTTCATCAAAGGCTCTGAAGAAATACTCCTCATCATATTTACTTATCCCACCACTTTTCCAAAGTGAATAATGGTTTCCCTTTTGCCGTTCCCTTTCACTTCCACTCCCTCTATTCACTCCTCTTCTTCTTTCATGCTCAATCCTCTTATTTTTTTCTTCCCTAAACCTTCTATTTATCTCCTCCCTAACCCCATTCAAACACTCTTGAAGCTCATTATTGAGGTTGTGTTGTAGGTGAATGAATTTCTCCATCATGGCATCCATTACCCTTTTGGGTTCTAGGAGATAAATCATTACCAACACTTGGGGAGCTATCCATTGCTGCAAGGAAGATGTTAGAAGCAAAAATAATATAAGAGAAAAGAACCTTTCCACTTTACTAAGTGTTTCCACTCAACACTCTTGTTTACACTCTTTAGAGGCTTTTTCTATGATGTACTCTCTAGCCTTTTTCCTCTCACTCTCACTTATGGTTTCTTTAGAAACCCTTATCAATTATCAATGTCCAAATAATCCAAGTGAAAGAGGAACAATTCAGCTACAAAGCTTAGGAGATCAAAGAAGACAAAACTTCTAGACAAAACTATGTAGGAAACAAGGAAGACAAGCAACTAAAACACTACTCAATGAATAAATTTAGCTACTCAAAAGGAGAATTTATATGAGACAATGGCTACTCTAGCTACTACAAATAAAATGAAGGAAAACAACACTTTAAAACTTGAAAAATTTAAATCAAAGAACTCAAAGAA
This sequence comes from Hylodesmum podocarpum, assembly GCA_026586105.1. Classification (NCBI taxonomy): domain Eukaryota; kingdom Viridiplantae; phylum Streptophyta; class Magnoliopsida; order Fabales; family Fabaceae; genus Hylodesmum; species Hylodesmum podocarpum. The sequence goes on from JALJEV010000165.1 coordinate 18,374, forward strand.
TTTGGACACAAGAACAAGTACCAATGCTGAAAAAATTTTCAGACAACAATTACTAATTTTCCCAAATTGTGAGCACTCAAAAGCATATGAAATGGTGTTGAAAAATTATGAAACCTTCCAGTTGAGATTATACATGTATCAAGCCCCAAAAAACTATCAAAACCCAGGTTATCACCTTGAACAAAGAGCAAACTGAAACTATCACAGAAATCCGGAAAACTGTCACTAACAGCTAGAATTTGCAATGGAATTTGTCCAATTTGTTACGAATTTGTAGGGGTGTTCTTGATGAATTTAAGGCACAAAATAAACTCAAAATAGGTGCAGGGCAGCCACAAAACAGATGTCAAAATATAGGGCAAAACAGGGCATATATATATAGGCACATGCAAAGCACACCACAAGTTCAATTATCATGTTATTAGCAAATTTGATCCAATTTGTGAATATGATGCTTGAGCCTAATGAGTAATGATGCCAAAATGAGCTTGGACACTAAATTTTTGGTTTTTTAATGAACCCAAATCACCAAGGTACTACACTTAATTTTCCCAAAAATTTTCAACTAACAAGAGCTACTATTTTTTCACTCAATTTTCTTCAAACTTCTTTTCTTGAATTTTTCTTTTCTTGAATTTTTCTCTGACTCTTTCTTTTGAGTATTTTCTATTGCTCTTTTCCTTTATTTTGTTTTTCCATATTTTTCTCATGACTATTCTTTGCTGGACAGTCCAAGTATAAGCTCAAAACTCAAGCAAGTCAAGTCAAACTTTGCTAACAAGCAAGATAATGCATGGTAGTGGTAACTTGAACTTATAATGAGCAACGCACATAGTAATGAAACATATAAACACTAATTAAGCCAAATATAATGCAGGGGATTCAATTTCCAGTAAAGGGACTCAAAATACATATTGAGAAAATTCATCAAACACATGGGGGCTATTGACTAGAATGTGTCTAGCATGTAAAATAAGCCATGTATGATCTACCATGAGTGTCAGAACATTTCTTCTATGTATTGGATAGCCAAGACACACAAAAAAACTCAAACAAAAATTCAATTGAATCAAAAATTGAAATAAAAAAGATAGGAGCTAGACTCAATACCACAAGTGAAGAATAACTCGGTGAAGAACAAGCTCTTGATACCAAATTTTGATGCAAACCCAAGAAGGAACTTCTGATGGATCTTCAAGGATTAGCAAAGGGGTGCCCAATCTTCATTCACCAAGTGATAACACTCAAGAACTAGATGTAGCTTGCAGAATAAGCTATGGAACTCACAGTTTGACACAAAAGGAGAAGAAAGCAAAAATGGAAGGAGGAAGAAGTGTGGTAAGCGCCATGGATGAAGCATCCAATAAGCTTGGTTGGAGAATCGCCACTTGGATCATGGATCCATGATAAAATTCAAGGTTCTTGGAAGAAAACCTAGTAGAGCTCTCTCCTTTTCCCAAGACACAAGTCTTAGAAATTATATTTCATTAATTTTGACCAAAAGTGAGTACAATAGAAATGTTGACCAACTTAAATGAAAGTGTTATGGGCCTAAGGTTAGAAATTTGAAATGTTCTCCACCATAGGATGAAATGAGTGATCAATGGTGAGATGAGAGACACTCTATTCTGAGCACACTTCACAATTACAAGGCCCAAATCCAAGTCTTAAAACAAATACATAATTGAAAGAAACTAATAGGCCTAAACAATTAAACAACTCGCTATAAAATCCTAGTAGCATTCCAATGTTAAATTTAAGCTTCATTACCTCCTAGATGCAGTCCGAACTGGGCTTTGGTGTCTTCATAGATTTTGTAGCCCTTTAAGTCAGCTTTCAAATGCCACCAAGACGAAATTAATTGGAGTTTTGTATCCCACATTATGCACGAAATACTGAACCTGGTCAGCATCCCGCTGGAACATCCTGGCAGTATCCAAACGTTACTTTCAGGCCCAATTTCCTCCTAGATGAAGTTAGAACTGGGCTTTTGTGTCTTCATAGCTTTTGTATCCCTTTAAGTCAGCTTTAAAAATAAACCAAAAACAGCTAAATTGGAGTTGTGTAGCCCAAGTTATGCTCCGAATACTAAACCTGGTCAGACAGCAAAAAACATAGAGAATTTTATTAAAGCTCAATTTATTAAAAAGTAAGGTTGAAGAGTTTGTTGAGCTTTTGGAGATGGTCTTCCATCATAGGTGTATATCGGTCGCTAACTGGTTTCTATCATTTCCGTTACTAATTTTGGTGAATTTTCGGTGGCTATTTGAATTTGTGTGTGGCTGTCCAGTTTTGATGTCTGTAGTCTGGTCTCGATTTGGGACTTGTTTTCCTTGCAAATTCATGTTCCTTTGCTGTTCATATATGTGTCATTGTCTCATCAAAGTTTCTTCCACATATGAGTAGCCATTTCCTTCATTTTGAGTTTTTTATTGCTTGTCTTTCTTGGACTCCTAGTTTTGTCTTTGAGTATTTGTCTCTTTGTACTTCTTAAGCTTTGCTTAGGTGCTGCTCTTCTTTCACAATGGTATGATAAGGACTTGGTAATTGATTAGAGAATAATTCCTAAGTGAGAACCAAGAGATTAGAGAGGAAAAAGGCAAGAGAGAATCATTAGTGAAAATGCCATAAGAGTGAGTAAACACGAGTTGATTGAGTGGATGATGTAAGCCTTCCATGGAAGTCTCACTTGCTTTGCCCAATCTTCACTTCCCAAGCATGAACTTCACGGATTATAGGATGTAATTGTGGAATCAAAAACTCAAAGAGAAGAAAAGGTATAAAATGGTAAAGGTAGAAGATGATCGAGCACCATGCTAAGAAATAAGCTCTAGGTAGAATCGCCACATGGAGAATGCACCATGATAAGACTCAAGAAGGTTTTCTCAAGAAACCTAGAAGAGAATATTCTCTCTCAAGCAATATGTTTCTTTCTAAAATTTATCAAAATTGTTTACAATTCAGAAAATTCCCTACTTATACTAAGGGAATTGGCGCCACACTTGCTAATCAAGGATCACATGTTAACCCTTGGATTATGAGTTTGATCAATGCATGGAAAGCCTTGTGAGACACCTCACACGAATAAAGACTCATAACCTTTGGATCAATTAGTGATCGCAAAGCCACAGTGAAGCTAAGGGAGGCATGGAACATGTGCTTTCAAGTTTGAATTTCCACCCCTTGATTGAATCTAGATCATGAGGCCGAAATTCAACCTTGAGTGGCATGAGAAATGTGACTCAAGTTTGAATATTAGCCTCTTGATTAGATCATGATCAAGTGGTGCTAATTCACTCTCGCATTGGTGCCTTAAGCATGCTTTCCACACGGTTTCATCTCCTCCCTTGATGGAGATCTCATCACATGACCAAGCTTGAATGGAGCTAGTGGAATTGCCATTAACTTCCCTCCAAAAATCTCTCCACTCTCTCTCAAATTAACACTAAAATGTGGTCTTTCTAGCTATTACATGGTTGTGGCATGTATGTGCATTTTCATGTTCAATTATTAAATCACAAATTCTTAGATACAAGTTCAAATAATCCTAAGACTATTATAAGACTTGTTGACCAAGAAAAGTCCTTGAGAAGTTGACTGTTGATTTTCTTGTTGACTTTGACTTTGAGTCAACTTCCTCTCTTCCTTTTCTTGTATTCTTTTGAGCATAGACCTCTTCACTCTTCTAGAATCATTGACTTGCATGGTTGGAGTAGATGGACATCCATCAGGATACACTTAAATGAGTGGTGAGGTTTATTTGCTTTATATTTTTCTTGTGTACTAACCCTTTTTGCAGCAATGGCAAGCTCACTTAGTGTGGAAAATGAGTTGTCACCTAGAACCATGAAAAGGGTGGAATTTTTGGCAAATAAACTCAGTACAATTTTGGATGAGAAGTTTGAACAATATAAAAGAGTATACACTAGTTTGAATGACAGATTTGATAGGAAAGAAAAAGAAGCACATGATAGGAGACGGAGAAAGGAAAAAGAGAGCATAAAAGAAGAAAATAAGAGAAGAGATAGACTTGAGAGACACCATCATTCATATCAAAGAAGTGATAAAGATTACTACGAATCTAGGAAGGAATTGAGAGAAAGAAAAGAATGAAGTTTAAGAGGAGAAAATGAAAAGAATGAAGCCGAGAATTCTAGAAGGATAAAGGAGTTGAGAGAAAAAGAAATTAAGGAAATAGAGTTTATGGAAAAACAAATGAAGGAGAAATATGATTCTTTACTTAGTTACACTAACCCTTCATTTGATTGTTTTGATTCCTATTTTGAAAATATTATAGGTATGGTTCCAAAGGATGACTACCAAAAGGAAATTGACAATCTCTTGTGTAAAGATGTTGAAAGAAAGGCACTTGAAGACCATTGTGAAGTTGCTTGTGACCATCTTTACAAACAACCTTTTGTCTTGGTTCCTAGTGAAGAGTCGTTCATATTGGATCCTTGGAACAAACATCAAAATCAAAATGTAAAGAAGTGAAGAAGGAAATCAAGTGATTGTCTATGCATAAACCGAAACTCCAAGGAGTTTCTATTTCCTCCTTTAGAAGTGTAGATATTAGTTCTTCAATCTTTGTGGAATCATGTTTGAAACTCTTGTTTAAAAATCTTCTTTTAGGTGTAGAAGCTTGTGATGTTTCCTCTTTCTTGGACTTATTCTTCCACCTAAAAGGGCAACCAATAGTAGTATCAGAAAAGAATCTCAACTTAAAAGAATCTCAACTTAACATCTCCAAACATTTCCCAAGACCTATTTAGAGAACCTATTGTGTCACAAATTGTGTTGTGCAAATTAGAAATAATAGGAGAAGTAAGAGGCAAAGAAGTCTCCCTTTTTGGTAATGTAAAATTCCCAAGTACTTCCTTTCCTCTATCTAAGTGCCTCCATGGTTTCTCTATGCACAACTTTCCACTTAGTCCTAAAACACAATACTTCTTGAAAGTGATTCCTTTAGACACCTCACAAGGTATCCTTGGCCTTGTATCCTTCACGGCCTTACACACAAGCACACTCATTTGGTTAATCCATGCTCCACTAAATAACACCCTCACATCATTTTTAAGACAAAAGTTAGCATAAGCAAAAACAAGGGCATCATATAAAGAACTAAGCTCAAACTTCCCTATAGTTGATCTCCCAATCATCAAGTCCTCCTTTGTCTTATGATTGCCTATACATTGCAAGCTCAACGAAATGGGGTTAGGTAAGCGTAGAAATATGGATTTCCTAATGAGGATCTCTCTCTTCAACTCATGGATAGCTATACAGAAGTTAGCTCCTTTTCCTTTCAACTTTTCACACTTGTTTTTACCTTTATAATGTGTAGTGGCATTTCTTGTAATTAGTTTACAACTCTCGGCCAAGGCATTTACTCTCTCATTTTCCTTCTTTAACTTCATCTTTATTTGATCTTCGCATACCTCCTTAGGTGACAAAGGTTTTAGGGTAACCTTCTTGCTCATATGAGAGAAAAAGTAGGTGTTAGAAACACCATCATGAATGACATGTTTATCATATTGCCAAGGTCTACCAAGTAAAAGGTGAGTGGCTTCCATAGGCGCTAAATCACACAACACATCATCTCTATATTTTCCTATGGAACAACTAATAAGAACTTCCTTATTAACTACCATTTCACCCTTATCACTCAACCATTGCAACTTATAAGGTTTAGGGTGTGAAGATGTCCTAAGTCCTAACTTATCTACTAATCTAGTACTAACTACATTAGTACAACTACCACTATCTATGATGAGAGAGCATACCTTCCCTTCTACCAAGCATCTAGAGTGAAAGATGTTCTCCTTTTGTAAGCCATCCAACTATTTGAAAGCACTCCCTAGCATCTTCCTCACCATAAGGAGATCTCCATCTTCGAGTTGCTCTTCTTCTCCACTTGTGTTCTCCCTTGACTCTTCACTCTCACTAGATGAAGATTGAGAATCCTCACTAATGATGGCACCATCAACTCTCACAACCATAGCTTTCTTGTTAGGACATTGGGAGGCAATGTGGCCATGCCCCAAACACTTAAAACATTTAATTGAGCTAGACTTGGAAGTGGAAGATTTTACCTCCTTACCTTTGGAGTCCTCACGACCAAGCTTGCTCTTTGATGAAGAATGGTACTCCTTCTTCCCTTTGTCCTTCCATGATGACTTGTATGGTGTGTAGCTCTTCTTGAATGTGCCCTTCCTCTTCAATTGATTCTCTATCTTCTCGGCTTTGTGAAGAGCATCTCCAAGGGTCACAAAGTGTTGGAGTTCAAGCACATCTTGTGATGGAGGACCATCCCCTATGGAAGCTCAAGCTCATGAAGGAAGTCAAAGGAGGATCACAAGGTCAATGGTCAAAAGAATTCAAGAGCAAGTTCAAGGAGAGTTGACCAAGTCAAAGTCAACTAAAGATGAAAACTTGTCTCTTATTTTGAGACCTTGTAATCTTCTTAGTATTTTGTAATTTTCCTTTCAAGTTTTGTGACAATTAAAAAATTACATTTTGGCCATTGTGTGGAGTTTAGACTCACGGCCATTGACTTCAGAGAGTGGACCGAAATTCATGAAGAAAAGAGAGGAGAGTGAGCCTTAATTGCTTGAGAGAGAGGACTAAAAGTGCATATGCAAGTGAGTGAGAATTCCACTAACTAGTTTGAATTATAGCCTTTAGATGGGATCTAAATCTTAAGGGCTGAAATTTAAACTAGTTCTCCACTAATTAATTCAAATTCCTACCATTAGATTAGATCTAAATCAAGTGGTAGAAATTTAAATCAATTAGTCACATGTTTAGAATTCCTTGAGGCAAAATCAGCACCCTTGGATTGATTTTATGATCTATGGCCATCACTAAGCAAGGATAGTGATCCATGGCATCCCTTAAGGATTACCATCACCACCATTGATTAGTGAAGTGATCAAATGGCCAATTTTCAAACCGGTTTGCACATGGAGTCACGCATGCCATGCCTCACTCTCCCACTCATTTTTGGCGCCAACTCTAATAGGTAGTATAAGTAGTAGAATTTTTGAATTGTAGGGACTTTTGATGAAAATTTCTGAATATTGAATTAATCTAAGAGTTAATTCTTTGAGAGCATTCTCTCTAAGGTTTCTTCTCAAACCTTGAATCTTATCAATGGAGTCAATTCCTTGTGGCAATTCTCCCTTAGACTTATTGCATAAGCATGGCGCCTTCCTCTTCTAAATCTCTTTCATTTTCTTATTTCTTCTAAGTCCTTGAGTCAAGAGTCACGTGTAGCTTCCGCCATTGTTGCTTGTTCGTGGAGCTTCCAATTGAAGATGAAGATTGGGCCAATTTTGAGCTTCTTCTCAAGCAAGCTCATATCAAGTGGTATCTAGAGCTAATTCTCTTCAAGATTGGATCTCTACTCCATAGTTTAGTAAGTTCATTTGGTCACTTTGAATTTTCTTGAGTTCTTCATCTAATTCTCTTAGTGTGCTTAGGATTCATCTTTAGATTTCCTTAATTGTCTAGTAGTTTTGTCAATTTCTTGTTTAAGTCTTTTTGTTCGGTGAAATTACTACAATTCATCTTGTTCATGACTTGATCCGTGTTGTTGTGCATTGATCCGTGTTATATGATTTTGTGAGTCCAGATCTGAAAAATATCATATGATTCTTCCATTTGTTCGGTTCATTTGAATTTGATCTAGTGTTTATACTCAAAATTGAAGTTACTTGCTCAATTAGATCTTGATCCGTGAAGATAGCACTAGTTTGAGTTCAAATTCTTATTATCGTGAGTGAAGCATGTATGCTCTATTTTGGTTCTGTTTTTACTGCACTTAAATCATGTTTTGCTTTGTGTTTTGAAGTTCTAAAAAATAAATTGAGGATTATACATCATAACTTGCTAGTTTAGTGCCTAAACTAGGTCCAAATTAGCTTATAATATGATGCTAGCTTTGTTCTTAGTAGTAGAACTTTGAGTGCATATGTTTAGGTGATTATAGTTTTGGTGCAGTAGCTGAAACAAAAGAAAAGAAAAGAAAAACAAGTGTATTAAGAAAATAAAGAGCAAAAAGAAAGAAGAAGAAAAAGTGAGAAAATTCAAAAGAAAAGCCCTAGTAGAAAATAGTGTATTGTCAAATGGTTAAAGAAGTGGTGGCTGGAAAATTTGAGAAAAATACTTGCTAAATATATTTGGAAAAGACAGACAAAGGAAAAGAAAAAGAAAATTGAGAGAGACATCATTTTAGAGCCTAAAGCATTGCACACACAATAATCTTAGTGAAACTACTAGAACTTGGAAGATGGACCTAGGGTGTGCATTAAATTTAGCTTGTTGATCTCAATTTCTTTTGCTGGAACGTGAAGTGCAGTACATTGATATTATTGTGGCTGTAAACAGAATTTTACTGCACTTGGATTGATTACTTGCTTCATAAGTTACTTGCTAAATTGCCTACAAATATAGGTCTCAAAATTTGATCACTAAGCTACCTTGAGTTTGTGTGCTTTGTTCTAATTGTTTTGCTTAGTGATTGATCCAGCAAGCTTGAACCTCTTGCTGTCCAGTTTTTATGCCTATGTCATATCACATCCATTCCTTGGTTTGAGTAGCTTATTACTTCTATTTGTACCTTTTATTGCTTGTCATTTACTTGGAATCCTTGGTTTTTTCTTTGAGTTTTTGTCTCCCTTGAAATTCTTAAGGTTACCCGAGAATTGTGCCTCTTTCACAAGGAAAATTTCTAGGTAATTGATTAGAGGTTTAATTAGAAACTTTGGTTGGGAATTGAGGGGAAAAAGGCAAGAGTGATACATTATAAAAAGAGCCTTCTAAAAGTGATACACGAGTACTACTAAAGCGATAAACTTAGTGAGTGGCAAGGATCTTCCATATACTTGTATTTGTTATCTAACCTTTTCTTGTGCAGCCATTGACACCTCTCCTAGTGTGGAAAATGAACTATCACCGAGATCTAAAAGAATGGTGGACTTGATGAAATCCATGCCAAATACTAGCTTGGAAGAGAGGTTTAATCAAGAGAGACGGTTGAAGGAGGAAAGGAAGATAAGAAAGGAGTTGGAAAAGAAAATCCTTAGAGACACTAGTGGAAACCGTAGGGATCACCATAGTGGAGGTGTTGGACATAGAGGAAACCGAAGAGAAGAGAGTGATGAGGTACCTAGGAGTAGGAGGAATAGCTATAGGGTAAGTGGAAATGAAGGAGGAAACCCTAGAGGAAGCTATGATACACCTAGAGAAAGTGTTTGGGGAAGTAACGATGAGGAGGATGAAGCCCTTAAAGCCTTTAGTAATGAAAGGAGGGGAAGGAGAAACACTCACCATAGGAGACAACCTCACACACCTAGAAGAACCTTTGGGGAAGTTGAGCCTAGAGCATGGGAGGGAAACACCAAAATAAACCTACCTAAATTTCTTGGTGATGGTGATGCCGAAACCTACTTAGATTGGGTGATGAAGGTAGACGAAGTCTATTCTTGTTATCCTAGCTTAAGTGAGGAGAAAAGACTTAACATGGCCATATTGGAGTTTGAAGGCTATGCATTGGTTTGGTGGAACCAAGTGCTAGTAGATGCCGAGAAGAGGAGAAGGCCACACATCACATCTTGGACCCAACTCAAGGATGCTATGAAGGGAAGGTTTGTGCCTAGTTCCTACATAAGAGATCTACATGTGAGGCTCCAAATACTAACTCAAGGAGGAAGAATTGTACAAGAGTACTATAAGGATTTGGAACTCACACTTTTGAGGGCGGATTACCAAGAGGACAAGGAGGCCACTATAGCTAGGTTCACCAATGGGCTAAATAAGGAGATTTAAGATGTCTTGGAGCTCCAAAATTTAGGACCTTGGAAGATGCCATACACAAGGTCGAGAGGATTGAGGGCCAAATTAAGAGGAAAGACACTTTCAAGAAGGCATACAACAATGGTTCTTCAAGTTGGAAGGATAGGCAAAAGAAGGAGGGAGCCTCCAAACCCTTCTACAAGTCCAACCGAGATGACACTAAGGGTAAAGAGCTTTCTAAACCTAACTCTAAGCCTTCTAACATTAAATGTTTTAAATGTCTAGGTCATGGACACATTGCCTCACAATGCCCCAACAAGAAGACCAAGGTGATTAGAGTGGATGGTGGAATCACAAGTGAAGGAACCACTCAATCATAAAGTGAGGAGGAGGATAGTGCTAGTGACCACTCAAGCATGAAGCAACCAGAAGATGGAGACCTCTTAATGATGAGGAGAATGCTTGGCAGTGCATGTGTAGACCTTGATGACACACAAAGAGAGAACATATTTCACACAAGGTGCATCATAGGCGGAAAGGTATGCTCCTTGATCATAGATAGTGGTAGTTGCACCAATGTGGTTAGCGCTAGGCTTGTAGAAAAACTTGATCTAAAGACAAATCCACATGCTAAACCATACAAGTTGCAATGGTTAAGTGAACAAGGAGAACTAGTAGTAAATAAACAAGTTTTGATAGCTTTCACAATAGGTAGATATAATGATGAAGTCTTGTGTGATATTGTGCCTATGGAAGCATCTCATATCTTGTTAGGAAGGCCATGGCAATTTGATAAGCATGCTCTTCATGATGGATTGTCTAACACATATGTGTTTTCTCATGGAGGTAGAAAGATTAGTTTAAAACCTTTAACTCCTAGAGAAGTGTGTGAAGATCAAGTAAAAATGAAAATTAAAAGAGAAAATGAAAGGAAAACCCGTGAGCTTAAAGGAAAAGGAAAATCACCTAAGTCTAGTGAGGAAGGAGCTTTGGCTGAGAGTTCAAAAAAAATTACAGCAAATGCCACTGCAAAAAACCAAGTGAAACCTAGGCTAGGTAAGTCCAAAAAGGGTGATCTTAAGAGTGATAGAAGGAAGAGTTAGTGAGTCTAAGGAAAGTCTTTTGGTAAGTAGGACTGAAATTAGGAGAGAATTATTAGCAAGAAATTCCATGTTCCTATGCTTGCCTTCACCTTGATTTTTGAATGCAAACTTTGTTGGTGATCAAGTCAGTTTAGATGCTTTGCTGGATGAGTATAAGGAAGTCTTCCCTAGTGACATTCCTCACCGCCTACCACCCTTGAGAGGCATAGAGCACCAAATAGATTTGATACCCGGTGCACCTCTCCCAAATAGGCCTACCTATAGGACCACTCCTCAAGAGACTCATGAAATAGAAAGGTGATAGAGACCTTCTTAGAGATTCTCCAAAGAGTCCTTGTAATTTCCCAATCTAGCTTCTTCAACTATCTCCAAACCCAAACTTCAAGTGAAGCTTTCGGTCAAGTCAACAATGGATGCAAGAGAAACCGAAAAGGGAAAATGGAAGGGGTGAGAAATGGGGAAGAAAGGCGCCATGGCAAGCCAATAAGCCTAGGAGGAACCGCCACAATGGAGGTGAGAACCCATTGATAAGATCCAAGAAACCTTGCTAAGCAAGACAAGAAAAAACCTCTCTCAAGAAAAGCTCAAAGCTTATTCATTCATCAAAATTATCAAAAGTTCCTACAATTTCGTTTTTACATGTATTTATAGACCTTAGGTTACTTGGAAAACAAGCTAAACTAATCCTAACCATACCTAAACTAACTAACCAAAACTAACCTAGGCTTAAGGTAAACAACTAACTAATTAATGAGTAACTAGTTTAAGTTACATGTCACTTTCAAGTGACATGTCACCCATCTCTGATCTAAACCCTTGAAGGGCTTTGGGAGATCTAGGGTGGGGATTCTTTCTTAAGTGGAGACATGGATCAACACTTAAGCAAGAACTCTACTTAAACCAAAGCTCTTGGATTCACAAAATAATTTCTAATTAAATTCAAATTTAACTTGAAATTCTTAGGTGAATTTTAGTGCCTCATTAATTCCTTACTTGCATCCTTAAGCTAGGCATCTTAAACACAAATTTAAAGCATTCAAACTAAAAGAACAAGCTTGGTCGTGAGCTCTTTTTGGCTCTCTAACAAGGCCTTACACAAGTACACACTTAGAAGAATTATTCAAACAAGTTTTCAAGCATATTACAAAATGTAATTCCTAAACTATGGCTTGATTGAGGTTGTGCCATGTCTTGGAGCTTTCCCACTTCTTCCTTTCAATGCTTCTAGTAATCCTTTGAGATGTTCCTACATCAAACCCTCCTTCTTTGCTTGAACTTGTCCTCAAGTTTCTCAAACCATTGGAACCTACATTAAACAAAGAAAGATCACTCATATTAAAGAATTACTACCTCCATAATCCATGGGAAGATCCAAATTACCTTGGTCTTGACCTACCAACACATTTCACCGGGATCAAAGACTAAACAAGGTTCTTTACATTGGTTATTATATGATGCAAAATATAGGTAAATTTGTTTCTTATAGTGGTTGCATAGATGTAAAAGCAAATAAGGGAAACACATGAGAGGGAGAGACATAGTAGGAATGAGGGTGATAGGAGGAGTAGAAGAGGGAGTGAAAGAAGTGATAGAGAAGAAAATGAGAGAGGAGGTGGTAGTAAGAGAGGGTCATCAAGGAGGGAGCATGAATCCTCTATTGGTAGTGATGGTGGGAGCCTTAGAAATGATGATGCCTATGCCCATGACCAATGTAACCGTGAGAGAAGAGGTGGTAGAGGGGCTGGCCGTGAGGGAGAAAGGGGCAACCATAACTATAGAAGGGATTACCATGAGGAGAATGATAGATTTGATGAAAGAATGTTGAAAATCACAATTCCTAAGTTCAATGGAAGAGGTGGGGCCGATGCTTACTTGGATTGGTCCATGAAGGTGGATCAAATTCTTACTAGTTATCCTATGTTGAGTGAGGAAAGGAAGCTGCACCTTGTGACCTTAGAGTTTGAAGAATATGCCTTAGTGTGGTGGAATCAAATGGAAACTAGGCATGTATACTTGAGGCCGAGAATCACTTCTTGGGAGGGCTTGAAACATGCCTTGAGAGAAAGGTTTGTGCCTCTTACTTACATGAGGGATCTACATAATAAATTGCAAAGACTCATACAAGGGCCTAGGAGTGTGCAAGACTACTTCAAGGACCTAGAGATGACAATGCTAAGAGCCCAAATAGAGGAAAGTTTGGAAGCTACTATGGCTATATTTGTCCATGGGTTGAATAGAGAAATACAAGATGTTCTTGAGCTTCAAAGGTATTCAAACTTGGAGGAAGCCATCCATTTGGCCGAGAGAATTGAGGCCCAATTAAGAAGGAGAAGTAGCTTCAAAAGAGTTTCCTCATCCAACTCATCAAGTTGGAAGGGCAAGAGAAAGAGAGACTACTCACCCAAGCCTAAAACAAGGCCTGACCGAGAGCCCCCTAAACCAAAACAGGTAACTTCTTCATCTAGTGCTTTTAAATCAAGTAACATTAAATGTTTTAAATGTTTAGGGAAGGGACACATAGCTTCACAATGCCCAAACAAGAAGGCTATGTTTCTAAGGCAAGATGGTGAGATTACAAGTGAAGGGTCCAATGCCTCCTCAAGTGAAGATGAAGGCCTAAGTGAAAGAAGCTCTACTTCTAGCCAAGAGGCCGAGGAAGGTGACCTACTAATGGTAAGAAGATTACTTAGTGCATGCCATGATATGGATGATAGTCAAAGGGAGAACATATTTCATTCAAGGTGCAAGGTTAAAGACCAAACTTGTTTTCTTATTATTGATGGTGGCTCATGCACTAATGTTGTGAGTGAAAGGTTAGTCTCTAAACTTAACTTGAAAACTATTCCTCACCCTAAGTCTTATAGATTACAATGGTTAAGTGAGAGTGGAGAGGTTAAAGTTGATAGACAATGCATGCTTAACTTTTCTATTGGTAAGTATAGTGATAGCATATTATGTGATGTAGTTCCTATGGAAGCTACACATTTACTTCTTGGTAGGCCATGGCAATTTGATAGGAATGTGACTCATGATGGCCTTGCTAACACTTACTTGTTTTCTTTTGAAGGTAGAAAAGTACTCTTGAAGCCTCTATCTCCAAGGGAAGTGTGTGAGGATCAAGTTAAAATGAGACTCAAGAGAGCCCAAGACCAAGGAAAGCCTTTGGCCGAGAAGCCTCCCAAAGGTAAAGGGGTCTTGAGACATAATTCAAGCAAGCCCAAGAGTAAGGTTGAGTTGAAACACAAGAGAGAAGAATCAAATGGAAAGAAAGCTAACTTGTTGGTGGCTAAGGGAGAATGTAAGAGGGAATTCCTAATTAGGAAATCCATATTTTTATGTTTACCAAATTCTGTTTCTTTGAGTTCTCTTCTTGTAGATACTCTTGGAAGTAAGGAAAGCTTGTTGATGGAGAGGAAATTAAAAGGGAAGTGTACAAGAAATATAATAGGAAATAAAGGATCTCACCACTCTCTAAGTGTATCCACTCAATCAACTCGTGTTTCACACTTTGTGACTTTTTCTCTAATGAAACTCTCTTGCCTTTTTCCTCTCTATCTCTTGGTTCTCACTTAGGAATTATTCTCTAATCAATTACCAAGTCCTTATCATACCATTGTGAAAGAGGAACAGCACCCAAGCTAGGCTTAAGAAGTCCAAAGAGACAAATACTCAAAGACAAAACTAAGGAGTTCAAGAAAGACAAGCAATAAAAGCTTAAAATTGAAAGAATGTCTACTCAAATGTGAAGTAAATTTTGATCAGACATTGACACATGTATGGACAGCAAAATAACATGTATTTGCAGGGAAAGACAATCCAAAACCGAGACCAAACTATAGGCATCAAAACTGGACAGCCATACACAAATTCAAATAGCCACCGAAATTTCACCAAATTTAGCGACGGAAATCTATAAATCCAATTAGCGACCGATTTGAATTTATGTCCTATAATATTTCTAACATTCTAAAATGCAATTTGAAATCAATAAAAGGCCAATGCAGTCATGGTACCATCAAGTTACAGCAAGTGCAATACAAGGAAATTGTGAAAATTACACCCAAACCAAAACTACACACTCAAGTCCAAAACAAAGGTACTAGAAATTCAACTTGGGTGATCTGTACTCAAAACAAGTCCAAGGGTGTGTCTAATTGCCAATTCTTTTCACTTTTCAAATTTTCCTCTTGCTTTTTTGGTTCTTTTGATTTTGATTTTTTATGGTCCTTAATCAATTTCTACTCTTTTTTTTGGACCCATACACTTATCTTTTCACTACCATTTCTTTTTCTTTTGTTTTTCTCACTTGTATCTTTTCTTTGTTTTAGATTTTGTATTTTTTTTCTACACACTATGTATGGCTGGACCGAAACTAAAAAGATGAAGAAGAGCAACCTCCAAGTTCAATTTCCACAACCCAAAACGAAATTCACAAGGTTATACACAAATTGGACCTAAAGAGTGCTCTAGAAGCTATTACAAGCATGTACATCTGAGTCTTACACTAGAAGTTTCTTCTACCACTTGAAACCCATGTAAAAACTTGAAACCCACATCATCAATGGTGCAGCAACATACATCTACTCACAATTATGGAGAACAAACAACAAAGACTAAACAAATCTACAAGAAAACACATCAAACAAAGAAGCTTACAAAAGAAGTTACTCTATAACAATGAATCTTGTTATGGAAGCTAAAGTAAACATGGGTAAAACTTCAAGAAAAGCATGAATGGACACTCAAACCCACGGTTTGAAGAAGAAAGAATGAAGAAAAGCATGCTTAGACACAAACCAACCGAACAAAATGAAGACAACTCAAGGAAACTAAGACTAGGCTATTCAAAAAGACATAGAAGATGAAAAACATTATGGAAAACTATGGAGTTTGGGAAAACCATTACTAACCGGTTGAAGATAACCCATTGAAGAAGACAACAAGCTCATGATACCACTTGATAGAGGCCTCCTTAGAGATTCTCCAAAGAATCCTTGTAAGTTCCCAATCTAACTTCTTCAACTATCTCCAAACCCAAACTTCAAGTAAAGCTTTCGGTCAAGTCAACAATGGATGCAAGAGAAACCGAAAAGGGAAAATGGAAGGGGGTGAGTAATGGGGAAGAAAGGCGCCATGGCAAGCCAATAAGCCCAGGAGGAACCGCCACAATGGAGGTGAGAATCCATTGATAAGATCCAAGAAACCTTGCTAAGCAAGACAAGAGAAAACCTCTCTCAAGAAAAGCTCAAAGCTTATTCATTCATCAAAATTATCAAAAGTTCCTACAATTTCGTTTTTACATGTATTTATAGACCTTAGGCTACTTGGAATACAAGCTAAACTAATCCTAACCATACCTAAACTAACTAACCAAAACTAACCTAGGCTTAAGGTAAACAACTAAATAATTAATGAGTAACTAGTTTAAGTTACATGTCACTTTCAAGTGACATGTCACCCATCTCTGATCTAAACCCTTGAAGGGCTTTGGGAGATCTAGGGTGGAGATTCTTTCTTAAGTTGAGATATGGATCAACACTTAAGCAAGAACTCTGCTTAAACCAAAGCTCTTGGATTCACAAAAGAATTTCTAATTAAATTCAAATTTAACTTGAAATTCTTAGGTGAATTTTAGTGCCTCATTAATTCCTTACTTGCATCCTTAAGCTAGGCATCTTAAACACAAATTTAAAGCATTCAAAATAAAAGAACAAGCTTGGGTGTGAGCTCTTTCTGGCTCACTAACAAGGCCTTACACAAGTACACACTTAGAAGAATTATTCAAACAAGTTTTCAAGCATATTACAAAATGTAAGTCCTAAACTATGGCTTGATTGAGGTTGTGCCATGTCTTGGAGCTTTCCCACTTCTTCCTTTCAATGCTTCTAGTAATCCTTTGAGATGTTCCTACATCAAAAGGCAAGTACAAGACCTTGTGAGTAAGGGATGGGTTAAAGAGAGTCTATCTTCTTGTGCTTTTCCGGGTTATCCTAGTTCTTAGAAGGAGGGCACATGGAGAATGTGCACAGATTGTAGAGCCATAAATAACATCATAAGTAGATATTGGCACCCCATACCTAGGCTTGATGACTTGCTAGATGAACTTTATGGCTCAACCATCTTTTCTAAGATTGATCTTAAAAGTTACCAACAAATAAGGATGAAGAATGGTGATGAATGGAAAACTGCATTTAAGACCAAGTTTGGGCTTTATGAATGGTTGGTCATGCCCTTTGGCCTCTCCAATGCTCCTAGTACTTTTATGAGGCTAATGAATCATGTGCTTAGAGAATTTTTAGGAAAGTTTGTGGTGGTATATTTTGATGATATTCTCATATATAGTCAATCATTCCTTGATCATCTAATGCATTTGAGATTTGTTTTAGAAGTACTAATAAAGGAGAAGCTCTATGCTAATAAGGAAAAATGCACATTCGCCATGGACCAAGTGGTGTTCCTCGGTTTTGTGGTAAGTTCCAAGGGTGTGCAAGTAGATGAAGGCAAGGTAAAAGCTATTCTTGAATGGCCACGGCCTACTAGGGTTAAGGAGGTAAGAAGCTTCCATGGACTTGTAAGCTTTTATAAAAGATTTGTGAAGGGCTTTAGCACCATTGCATCTCCTCTCAATGAGCTTGTGAAGAAGGAAGTACCTTTTGTGTGGGGGCTAAAGCAAGAGGAGGCTTTTATCCTTTTGAAGGAAAAACTTACTAATGCTCCTATCTTAGCTATGCCTAACTTTGATTTATCTTTTGAACTTGAATGTGATGCTTCTAACCTTGGAATAATGATGTAGGTGCTCCATGGAAGGTGCTCCAATGAAGCTCCAAGGATTTCCCCTGATCTAGTCTTCAACAAAGCCTCACGGTTGCACCAAGAAAGCTCTCGACCGAACAAGGTGTTTAGTGTTTAAGGGTGAAGAAATGAAACGGAAAAAAATGGAGGAGGAAGTGATGGTGGTGGCGCCAAGGTTGTGACACCTATAAGCCTAGGAGGAACCGCCACAATGGGTGTAGAGAACCATTGATAAGATTCAAAGAGAATTCCCTAAGGGAACAAGAGAACTAAGCTCTCAAGAATTCACTAAGCAATTCATTCAACAACTCATCAAAAGACCCATACAAAGGGGTTCGGCCATGGCATTTATAGGGACCCAAGCTTGGCCTCCAAGTAAGCCTAACCACGGTTTAGGAGCCACTAACCAAGGTTAGGGCTGCACCAATCCATGGGCTTCCTTGCAAGCCAAGTAACCATGTGGGTTACTTGGTAGTTAAGGAAGCACATGGCCTTCACATGGGTGCACATGGGTTTGTCTCCCCTTGTGGCCCATGTGATTAGCCATGTCATCAATCCTAATCACTTCCTAATCAAGGGTGGAGATCCTTGATTAAGTGTCTCAAGGAACTCCTTCCTTATTAGCAAGTGTCTCAAGGCTTCACAGAAGTTTTTGAACCAAAAATGATTTTAGCCGCTTTTTGAAAACCTTGTGTGGCCTTGACTAGGAAAGCATGGCATGTGTAGGTGTTTATGGAAACCGTGGGTTTGGCCCTAAGAACCCATGGGCTTAGCCCAAGTCATACCCTAGAGCTATTACAACATAGGACTTAATCATGTTCAAAGGAATTTACAAGTAGGTTACAAGTGATAATTCCTATACTAGCTTCATGGTCTTGGAGTCTTCCCACCTCTTCCTCTAGCCTCCTTTGCATGCTTCTTGTAACTCTTCTAGATGTTCCTACATCAAATAGGTGCTGTTTTGAAACAAGAAAATCATCCAATAGCCTATTTTAGTGAGAAAAACTTACCAAAGAAACTCTGATTTATCCAAGAAACTCAATTTCAACCCTATTATAGGCAAACTCAATATGAGGTAGCCAATCTTCCCAACTCTTAATGTTCTCACCAACAAAAGTCCTCAATAGTTGACCTAAGGTCCTATTAACAACTTCGGTTTCCCCATCTGTTTGGGGGTGGCAAGTTGTAGAGAAGAGAAGCTTGGTTCCAAGACAACTCCAAAGGGTTCTCCAAAAGTGCCCAAGAAATTTTGAGTCTCGGTCACTCACAATTGTCTTGGGTACTCCATGGAGTCTCACTACTTCTTTGAAAAATTGTCTTGCAATATTCGAAGCGCCATCAACCTTCTTGCAAGCTATGAAGTGAGCCATTTTTGAAAACTGGCATACAACTACAAAGATACTATCCATTCCTCTTTTGGACTTTGGAAGACCAAGGATAAAATCCATGGAGATGTCCATCCAAGGAATGGTAGCAAGCGGAATGGGTTGGTATAAGCTATTAGGGGAGACCTTAGACTTGGCTTTGTTACAAGTGATGCACCTAGAAATGTGCTTTACTACTTGGACCCTCATGTGAGGCCAATAGAAGTTCTCTTGCAACATAGCCAATCTCTTGTGTGAAGATGTAGAAAGGAATGCACTTAAATCTCTTTGTGAGGATGCTTGTGGTCATCTTTATAAAGTTTCTTTTTATTTGACTCCTAATGAAGAGTTGTGCATAAAAGTGCATTGGAACAAACCTTGTGAAGAAACGGAAATACCCATAAATTTTGAACTTCCCTTTGAAAGAGTTTCTTTACCACTTACTATTACTTTTACTTCTAATAAATATGATTTTGCATGTTATAACCTTGAGTATTGTGGCATTAGACCTTGGACAATTCTTGAATATGGAAATTTGGAATTTTTAATTGTACCTAATGATTTTTATCTTAATCATGTTGAATGTCCTTCTAGGTTGATGGAAGAGTTTAAGAAGGAGGGTACATTGCAAATTTCTACACCTAGAAGAAGAATCTTAACTAAGAGTTCCAATCTTGACATGTCCACACTTGAGGAAGTGCTAGTATCTACAAAACTTGAAGTTGAAACTCTAAAGAGCTTTGGTTATGCTATGAAAGATCAACTAAGTTCTTCTTTTACTTCATTAGATTGTGATGTTGATATTAGCAAACAAAATATCTTGTTGTTATATGATTGGCAAATAAATAACTTAGGTAAATCTTGCAAATTTAAAGAGTGTTTGAATAGGAAGTCTCATTTACTTTTACAGCTATGCAATCACTTTAAGAAACAAGTTTACCTATATGTTGCATCAAATAATAACCAATTTGAGGAACCTTGTTTGGTCTTTGATCCCGGTGGATTGTGTTGGTTGGTAAAGATCAATGTTACTTGGAGCTTCCCATGGATCATGAAGATAGTAATTCTTCTAATATAATAACTTGAGGACAAGTTCAAGCAAAGAAGGAGGGTTTGATGTAAGAACATCCATTACTAAAAGAGTTACTAGAAGCTCCAAGACCAAGCACACACTTAATCAAGTTACCTTAGTTAGAATTTCATTTTTTTGTAATGTACTTATGAATGATTTTGATGGCCTTGTAAGTTTTCGGCCAAAAGTGTATTTTCTTTTAAGTGTTTTCTTAACATTGTGCTTAAAAGGATAGTAAGCTTAAAGAGTGAAGCTTAATAGGGTGAATGAATTTAAGTTCAAGTTCATATTAAATTCTCATTTGAAATTTAAATTTAATTTGCTTTAAGTTTGAATTTCATAATGTGAAGTAAAGAATCAAGACTAAAAAAAAACCTAGAGGCATACATGAATCATAACTTGCAAGGAAAATCTAGATGATCATGTGAGTCAAAATTGCAAGCTAGAAAATCATGCATTCAAGAAACTTATGGATGAACATGCCACCATGACTCACGGCCTAATGCAGCAACCAAAAGAATCAAAGCATGCCCAACTCAAAACTAAAGAACATGACAACTCAAGGAACTCAAAAATAGGCTACTCTATGGAAGAAAGACTCTAGAGATGAAGAAGACTCAAAGAAGAAAAACAAGACTCAAGGAACTAAATCTACTAACCGTGATGATGAACCAATGGTGAAGACAACTATGCTCTTGATACCACTAGATGTAGGTGCTCCATGGAAGGTGCTCCAATGAAGCTCCAAGGATTGCCCCGATCTAGTCTTCAACAAAGCCTCACGGTTGCACCAAGAAAGCTCTCGACCGAACAAGGTGTTTAGTGTTTAAGGGTGAAGAAATGAAATGGAAAAAAATGGAGGAGAAAGAGATGGTGGTGGCGTCAAGGTGGTGACACCTATAAGCCTAGGAGGAACCGCCACAATGGGTGTAGAGAACAATTGATAAGATTCAAAGAGAATTCCCTAAGGGAACAAGAGAACTAAGCTCTCAAGAATGCACTAAGCAATTCATTCAACAACTCTTCAAAAGACCCATACAAATGGGTTCGGCCATGGCATTTATAGGGACCCAAGCTTGGCCTCCAAGTAAGCCTAACCACGATTTAGGAGCCACTAACCAAGGTTAGGGCTGCACCAATCCGTGGGCTTCCTTGCAAGCCAAGTAACCATGTGGGTTACTTGGTAGTTAAGGAAGCATATGGCTTCACATGGTCTTCACATGGGTGCACATGGGTTTGTCTCCCCTTGTGGCCCATGTGATTAGCCATGTCATCAATCCTAATCACTTCCTAATCAAGGGTGGAAATCCTTGATTAAGTGTTGTGATACAAGCTTGCTTGGAAGGAAGCTTGAAATTGGCCCAATCTTCATTCTCCAATTGGATCTCCACGGTTAGATGACGAATGGCGGAATGATGTAGGCACATCTAAGGAAAATCACTCAACTAGAAGAATTACTAGAAGCTCCAAGTTACCTTAGCTTAGGATTTGACTTTTGTAATTGAAGTGTAAATAATTTTGATGGCCTTGTAAGTTTTCGGCTAAAAGTGTATTTTCTTTTAAGTGTTTGCTTAACATTGTGCTTAAAAGGCTAGTAAGCTTAAAGAGTGAAGCTTAATAGGGTGAATGAATTTAAGTTCAAGTTCATATTAAATTCTCATTTGAAATTTAAATTTAATTTGGTTTAAGTTTGAATTTCAAATTGTGAATCTAAGTGGTTTTGGTTCAAGAAGATTTTCACTTGGATTAGGATCCATGCCTAATCCAAGAGCAAATCTTAACCCTTGATTAGATGCATTCATCCAATAGATGATTATCAAGTGGAAAGTGACATGTAACCTTTGAAAGTGACATGAAACACTCTTGAAAGTGACATGTACTTGAACCTTTGAACTTTTGGCTCTTATTCATTGATTTGTAGAGTACTCTAAAGTTGTTTAGCTTCCTCTTCAAGTCTTCCTAAGCCTATATAAAGCCAAAAACGAAATTGTAAAGGAACTTTTGATATTTTGATAAATGAAATAGCTTTGAGCTTTTCTTAAGAGAGGATTCTCTTGTCTTGCTTAGCAAGGTTTCTTGGATCTTATCAATGGATTCCATCCTCCATTGTGGCAGTTCTCCCTAGGTTTATTGGCTTGCCATGGCGCCTACCCTCACCATTCCTCACCCCCTTCACCTTTTCTTTTTCGGTCTTCCCTTCCACCATTGAAGCTTTGACAGAAAGCTTCCTTTAGCTTGTCTTGGAGTGCATTGAAGAAGCTAGATTGGGCAACATCAAGGGCTCTTTGGAGAATCTCTAAGGAGGTCTATATCAAGTGGTATCATGAGCTTGTTATCTTCTTCAATGGGTTATCTTCAACGGGTTAGTTATGGGTTTCATGTGTTTCCATAGCTTTCTTTGAGTTTTCATTGTTCCATGTCTTCTTTTAATAGCCTAGTCTTTGTTTCTTTGAGTTGTTTCAATTTTGTTCGGTTAGTTTTTGTCTAAGCATGTTTTTCTTCATTGTTCTTCTTCAAACCGTGGGTTTGAGTGTCCATGCATGCTTGTCTTGAAGTTTTACCTATAGTTGCTTTAGCTTCCATAACAAGATTCATGGTTCTAGAGTAACTTCCTTTGTAAGCTTCTTTGTTTGATTTGTTTTCTTGTAGTTTTGTTTAGTCCTTTGTGTTTTCTTTTCCATAACCATGAGTAGATGTATGTTGCTGCACCATTGATGATGTGGGTTTCAAGTTTTTACATGGGTTTCAAGTGGTAGAAGAAACTTTTAGTGTAAGACTCACATGAACATGCATTTAGTTAGCTTCTAGAGCACTCTTTAGGTCCAATTTGTGTAACCCTTTGATAATTTCGTTTTTGGGTTTTAGAAATTGAACTTGGAGGTTGCTCTTCTTCATTATTGGTTTCGGTCCAGCCATACATAGTGTGTAGAAAAAAATACAACATCAAAAACAAAAAAAAAAGAAACAAGTGAGAAAAACAAAAGAAAAAGAAGTAGTGGTGAAAAGTGAAGTGTATGGGTCCAAAAAGAGTAGAAATTGATTAAGGACCATACAAAAGAAAAATCAAAAGAACCAAAATAGCAAGAGAAAAATTTGAAAAGTGAAAAGAATTGGCAATTAGACACACCTTTGGACTTTGTTTTGAGCACATATCATCCAAGTTGAATTTCTAGTACCTTGTTTTTGGACTTGAGTGTGTAGTGATTTTGGTGTAATTTTCACTTTAAGTTTTTACTGCACTTGCTGGAAATTGGTAGTGCTATGAATATATGAACCTTATTTTGCATTTGGATTGATTTTTCAAAGGTTGCATAATCATAGAATTAAGGTCCATTTTCGGTCTCTAATCGGATTCGTAGGAATCCGTCGCTAATCTTGGTGACATTTCGGTGGCTAACTTGAATTTGTGTGTGGTTGTACATTTTGTTTCTCATACTCTTAGTCTCGATTTGGACTTGTTTTTCCCTGCAAATTCATGTTCCTTTGCTGTCCATACATGTGCCATTGTCTCATCAAAGTTTACTCCATAAATGATTAACCTTTCTTTCATTTTGAACCTTTTTTGCTTGTCTTTCTTGGACTCCTAGTTTTGTCTTTGAGTATTTGTCTCTTTGGACTTCTTAAGCCTAGCTAGGGTGCTGTTCCTCTTTCACATTGGCTTGGTAGGAACTTGATAATTGATTTGAGAATAATTTCTAAGTGAGAACCAAGAGATAGAGAGGAAAAAGGCAAGAGAGTTTCATTAGAGAAAAAGTCACTAAGTGTGAAACACGAGTGTGAGTGGATACACTTAGAGAGAGGTGAGATCCTTTATTTCCTATTATATTTCTTGTACACTAACCTTTTCTTGCAGCGATGGCTAGTTCTCCTGGTGTTGGCAATGATTTGTCACCCAAAACTCTCAAAATGATGGATGTGTTGATGAGTAGGTTGAATACCAATTTTGTGGAGAGGTTGGGGTCAATTGAGAGGAGATTGGAGAGTGAGAAGAGGCCTAGTAGAGATAATAGTAGGAATAGAGGTGAAAGGAGAGAGTACCATAGAGATAGTGATAGGAGGAGTAGAAGAGGGAGTGAAAGAAGTGATAGAGATTATTATGAATTTAAGAGGGAAATGAGAGAAAGAAGACAAAGAAAGGTGTTAGAAGAAAATGAAAGGAATTATGTCGAGTATGAGAGAAGGGAAAAGGATAGAAGAAAAAAAGAATTGAGAGAAAAATAATTAAGAGCAAAAGAAATTAAAGAATTGGAGTTGATGGAAAAACAAATGAAGGAGAAAAGTGATATTTTTACTTAGTTATACTAACCCTTCATTTGATTGTTTTGATTCTTATTTGGAGGACATTTTAGGTATGGTTCCCAAGGATGACTACCATGAGGAAATTGACAATCTCTTGTATGAAGATGTAGAAAGGAATGCACTTAAATCTCTTTATGAGGATGCTTGTGGTCATCTTTATAAAGTTCCTTTTGATTTGACTCCTAATAAAGAGTTGTGCATAAAAGAGCCTTGGAACAAACATTGTAAAGAAAAGGAAATGCCTATAGAATTTGAACTACCTTTTGAAAAAATTTCCTTATCAATTACTACTCCTTTTACTTTTATTAAGAATGATATTCCATACCATACTTTAGAATCTTATGGCATTGAGCCTTGGAAGATCCTTGAAATTGGTAATTTGGAATTCTTAATTGTGCCTATTAACCATTGTTTTCATGATGTTGAATGCTGATGCAAATCCATGTAGCTAGAAGATGCTCCACGGATCTAACACCCTTTGTTTGCCCAATCTTCAATTCACCAAGTGATCTTCACTCAAGACCAAGAAAAGCTTGCGGAATATAGGCTAAAGTATGTAATGGTTTCGGTTTGTGACCAAGAAGAAGAAGAAGCAAAAATGGACTGAGACTAGGAAGGAGATAGCGCCATGATACAAGGAGATCAATAAGCTAGGTGATGAATCGCCACTTGAGTCATGGATCAAGATAAGATTCAAGGTTCTATGAAGAAACCCTAGGAGAGCACTCTCCCTTTCTCAAGACACAAGTCTTAGAAAAATTCTATTTCATTCCATTCAAAAGTGCTTACAAAATGGAAATTTCCTAAGTTATAAGACCCCTTGTGTGTGGTTGGCCTTGAGTCATCCTAGCCACTTGATCCTTGATGGATTGATCAAGTGATGCTAAGCACCCCTCACTTGATCAATTCAAGAAGGATCTAGAGTTAATGAGATCAAGAGGCTTATAACTCATCTAAGTTTGTGATGATCATGGATTAATTAAGATGGAATTCTATACCTTGGATTAGAAGTAAATCCTAAGGCTAGAATCCCTTCTTAGATGAGAGTCAACAATTTAGAACTTGACTTAAATTTACACCTTTGATTATGGAATAATCAAGTGGTGGAAATTTAAATGAAGTTAGTGGCAATTCCACTAATTCTCTCTCTTAATCCATCCACTCTTTTAAGAGAGTGTATTACACACTTAGTTGGGTCATAAGACACTTAAGCCCATCTTAAGAGGCTTTGACCAACACAAATAAAAGTCAACATGTCCATAAAAGGAGCTTGGCCTAAATTCACAAACAAACATAGGTCCAAGCTTTACACAAATTAAAGCTAAACTAATTACAAAATACTTAGAAAATTACAAGGCTTCATTTGCCCACTTTGTTGACTTTCAAGAGTTGACCGTTGACTTTGACTTTGACTTGTTGACTTTGACTTGGTCAACTCTTCTTCAACTTGGGCTTCAATTCTTCTTTGCATTGCCCTTGTAATCCTCATGCTTGGGAGATGGTCCTCCATCAATCCCTCCTTCTTGTGGCCAACTTGTCCTCAAGTGGCCTTAGCTTATTACCTACAAAAACCATTTTACCCGGATCAAAGATCAAACAAACTCTTTTAAGTTTAACATTTAATATCAAGATGGTTTGCCCACTAATATCAATATCAAAATGTAAAGAAGTGAAGAAGGAAATCAAGTGATTGTCTATGCATAAACTGAAACTCCAAGGAGTTTCTATTTCCTCCTTTAGAAGAGTAGATATTAGTTCTTCAATCCTTGTGGAATCATGTTTGAAACTCTTGTTTAAAAATCTTCTTTTAGGTGTAGAAGCTTGTGATATTTCCTCCTTCATGGACTCATTCTTCCACCTAACAGGGCAACCATTAGTAGAATCAAACAAGAATCTCAACTTAACATTTTCAAACATTTCCCAAGACCTATTTAGGGAACCTATTGTGTCACAAATTGTGTTGTGCAAATTAGAAATAATAGGATAAGTAAGAGGCAAAGAAGTCTCCCTTTTTGATAATGCATAATCTCTAAGTACCCCATTCCCTCTTCCTAGGTCACTCCATGGTTCCTCTATGCATAACTTCTCACTTGGTCCTAGAACACAAAATTTCTTGGGAGTGAATCCTCTAGCTATCACACAAGGTGCCTTTGGTGTTTCAATATATGTGGAAATTTGTAATGTGCCCTCCTTCTTTACTTCATTCATCAACCTATATGAACAATTAATATCATAAGAGTAAAAGTTAGTAGGCACAATTAAAAATTCCACATTTCTAAATTCAATGGTTTTCCATGGCTCAATGTTTCTCAAGGTTGGCAACCCATGTGGAATGTCCTTGGGAAACACATCTTTGAACTCCTCCTTGAATGCATCCAAATCTTGTTGCTTACCTACAATGTTAGTGCTCAACACAAAAGGATTAGGTAAACAAAGAAATATGTTTTTCCTAGCTAGGAATTCTCTCCTCAACTCACCTTTCCCAATAAGCAAACTCTCATTAAGATCTACCTTACATGAACTCTCGGTTTGCCTATGCTTAAGGGAGGTTTCTCTTTTGTTTTTCAACCTAGAATCACTAGTGGCATGCTTGGTAATTAATCTTGAACTCTCGGCCAAGGCTAGTTTTCTAGGTGTTTTGGTTTCCTTTCCTTTCTTTTTGGTAGAGCTCTCGGCCAAAGGGTGTTTGGCACCTAAGTTCTCCTCTTTTTCCAACTTTTTCTCACTTTCCCTCTTTAACTTCATCTTTATTTGATCCTCACACACTTCCTTAGGTGACAAAGGCTTAAGGGTGACCTTCTTGCTCATATGAGAGAAGACATAGGTGTTGGAAACACCATCATGAATGGCATGCTTGTCATATTGCCAAGGTCTCCCTAGTAAAAGGTGAGTGGCATCCATAGGCACTACATCACACAACACATCATCTCTATACTTGCCTATGGTGAAGTTAATAAGAACTTGCTTACTAACTACCATCTCTCCCTTATCACTCAACCATTGTAGTTTGTAAGGTTTAGGGTGTGGGGATGTCCTAAGTTCTAATTTATGTACTAACCTAGTACTAACAACATTTGTACAACTACCACTATCTATGATAAGAGAACATACCTTCCCTTCCACTAGGCATCTAGAATGAAAGATGTTTTCTCTTTGTGAGTCATCCAATTCCTTGAGGGCACTTCCAAGCATCTTCCTCACCATGAGGAGGTCTCCATCTTCCGGTTGCTCCATGCTTGAGTGCTCACTAGCACTAACTTCCTCTTCTTCACTAGAAGAGTGAGTGGACTCTTCACTAGTGATCCCTCCATCCACTCTCATGATCATGGCCTTCTTGTTGGGACATTGGGAAGCTATGTGACCATGTCCTAAACACTTGAAACACTTAATGTTAGAAGGTTTAGAAATAGGTTTTGCAACTTCCTTACCTTTGGGGTCATCTCGGCTAGACTTGTAGAAAGTCTTGGATGATCCCTCCTTCTTTTGCTTGTCCTTCCAACTTGAAGATCCATGTGTGAAAGACTTCTTGAAGGAGCTCTTCCTCTTTAGTTGGCCCTCAATCCTCTCGGCCTTGTGAATGGCATCCTCCAAGGTTCTATAATGTTGGAGTTCCAAGACATCTTGGATCTCCCTATTCAAACCATTGGTGAACCTAGCAATTGTAGCTTCCTTCTCCTCTTCATAGCCGGCCCTCATCAAGGTCAATTCCAGGTCCTTGTAGTACTCTTGTACACTCCTTCCACCTTGAGTTAATCTTTGAAGCTTCACATGGAGGTCCCTTGTATAAGATTTAGGCACAAATCTCCCCTTCATGGCATCCTTCAATTGGGTCCAAGAAGTGATGTGTGGCCTTCTCCTCTTTTCGGCATCTACAAGGACTTGGTTCCACCAAACCAAGGCATAACCTTCAAACTCCAAGATGGCTAAGTTAAGCCTCTTCTCTTCACTCAAGTGTGGGTAGCAAATATAAACTTGATCAACCTTCATCACCCAATCTAGGTAACTCTCGGCCTCACTATCTCCAAGGAACTTGGGTAGCTTAATCTTGTTGCTTCTTTTCCACTCTCTAGGTTCATCCTCTTCCACATTTCTTCTAGGAGTGTGATTCGGCCTTCTAGGTTGAGGATCTCTCCTTCCCCCCCTTGCATTCCTATTGCCTCTAAAGGGTTCATCCTCATCATAGTTGTTTCCCCAATCACTCTCCCTAGGTGTGCTATAGTCCCCTCTAGGAATTCCTTCCTCACTTCCACTACCTCTATAGCTATTTCTCCTACTCCTAGGTACTTCATTGCTTAGGCTTCCACGACCCTCTCTAGGTACAGCTCCTCCCCCATTGTGACCACCATGATTGCCACTAGTGTCCCCAAGGATCCTCTTCTCCAATTCCTTCTTTATCCTCCTTTCCTCCTTTAACCTCCTCTCTTGGTCAAACCTCTCCTCCAAGCTAGCACTAAGCATGGATTTCACGATATCCATCATCCTTTTAGACCTTGGGGAGAGATCATTTCCGACACTAGGAGAAGTATCCATTGCTGCACAAGAAAAGGTTAGATAACAAATACAATTATATAAGGGATCCTTCCCTCTCTCTAAGTGTTTCACTCTAGTAGCACTCGTGTATCACTCTTGAGATGGCTTTTTCTATGATGTGCACACTTGCCTTTTTCCTCTCAATCTCCTTAAAGTTTCTTGAGGAACCTCTATCAATTATCAATGTCCAATGTACTCAAATGAAAGAGGAACAATTCACTACAAGCTTAAGGAAATTCAAAGGAGACAAATACTCAAGACAAAACTAGTAGGAAGCCAAAGAAGACAAGCAACAAACAAGACTCAATGACAAAGTTAGCTACTCAAAAATGGAAATTCATGATTAGACAAAGGCTAATATATTTACTACACTAAAAATGAAGGAAAACTAGTATTTAACAACTGCAAAAAATTTTGAAACAAAACTCAAAGAAGGGAAGAAGTCAAGTGCAATTTTGCTAGACAATTTGCGCCTCTTGTTTGCGCCCTGGCGCAAAATTCCAGAGAAGGAGGTAGATTTGCGTCTCGTTATTTCGATTTGCGCCTAGGCGCAAATCTCGGTATTTCTTGGAAAATTTGACAGCAACCGTCACCAAAATTTGCCCAACTTGTGAAATTTTTTTAGCATAGCAAATGAGCTTGGAAAATTATGAAACTTTCCAGTTGAGCTTATATATATGTATATTGAATGACCAAATAACCAGAATTCAATAAATCAATGTTTAACCCCTTGAACCAACTGCAAACCCGAAACTGCCACAGCAACAGCAAAACCGTCACTAAGCTGGAAGTTAGGCTTGAAAATTGGCTCAAAATGACTTGAAATTTTTGGGAATGGTTTGTGTGATGTTTAGGCACGAAATAAGCTCAAATTAAGGTGCAGGGAAGCCACAAATATGGGTCCAA
Source organism: Hylodesmum podocarpum (assembly GCA_026586105.1). NCBI lineage: Eukaryota > Viridiplantae > Streptophyta > Magnoliopsida > Fabales > Fabaceae > Hylodesmum > Hylodesmum podocarpum. The sequence goes on from JALJEV010000165.1 coordinate 48,232, forward strand.
AAACAGGGCAAAGACAGGGCAAATATGTCTAGGCACATGCAAAGCACACTACAAGTTCAAATATCATGTTATTAGCAAATTTGACACAATTTGTAATATGATGCTTAAGCCTAATGAGTAATGTTGCCTAATAAAGCTTGGACACTCAATTTGTGGGTCTTTAATGTCCCAATTTCCCAAAGTACTGCACTCAATTTTCCCAAAAATTTCTACTACAAGAGCTACTCAAATTTCACTCTAATTTTCTTCAAGCTTCTTTTCTTGTATTTTTCTTTTCGTCAATTTTTCTTTGACTCTTTTCTTTGAATATTTTCTCTTGCTCTTTTCTTTTCTTTTGTTTTTCTATATTTTTATTTTGGCTATTCTTTGATAGACAGTCCAAGTATAGGCTCAAATACTCAAGCAAGTCAAGTCAAACTTTGCTAACAAGCAAGATAATGCATGGTAGTGGTAACTTGAACTTATAATGAGCAATGCACATAGTAATAACACATATAAGCACTAATCAAGCCACATATAATATAGGGGATTCAAATTCCAGCAAGTATGACACAAAATACATATTGAGAAAATTCATCAAACACTTGGGGGCTATTAACTAGAATGTGTCTAGCATGTAAAATAGGCCATGTATGATCAACCAAGAGTTTCAGAACATCTCATATATGTAGTGGACAGCCAAGACACACAACAAAATTCAAATCCAAATTTCAATTGAATCAAAAATTGAACTCAAAGATATGAGCTAGACTCAATACCACGAGTGAAGAACAACTAGGTGAAGAACAAGCTCTTGATACCAAATTTGATGCAAATCCATGTAGCTAGAAGATGCTCCACAGATCTAACACCCTTTGTTTGCCCAATCTTCAATTCACCAAGTGATCTTCACTCAAGACCAAGAAAAGCTTGCGGAATATAGGCTAAGGTATGTAATGGTTTCAGTTGTTGACCAAGAAGAAGAAGAAGCAAAATGGAATGAGACTAGGAAGGAGAGAGGACTATGATCCAAGGAGATCAATAAGCTAGGTGATGAATCGCCACTTGAGTCATGGATCAAGATAAGATTCAAGGTTCTATGAAGAAACCCTAGGAGAGCACTCTCCCTTTCTCAAGACACAAGTCTTAGAAAAATTCTATTTCATTCAATTCAAAAGTGATCACAAAATGGAAATTGCATAAGTTATAAGACCCCTTGTGTGTGGTTGGCCTTGAGTCATCCTAGCCACTTGATCCTTGATGGATTGATCAAGTGATGCTAAGCACCCCTCACTTGATCAATTCAAGAAAGATCTAGATTTAATGAGATCAAGAGGCTCATAACTCATCTAAGTTTGTGATGATCATGGATTAATTAAGATGGAATTCTATGCCTTGGATTAGAAGTAAATCCTAAGGCTAGAATCCCTTCTTAGATGAGAGTCAACAATTTAGAACTTGACTTAAATTTACACCTTTGATTATAGGATAATCAAATGGTGGAAATTTAAATGAAGTTAGTGGCAATTCCACTAATTCTCTCTCTTAATCCATCCACTCTCTTTTAAGAGAGTGTATTACACTTGCTTAGTTGGGTCATAAGACACTTAAGCCCATCTTAAGAGGCTTTGACCAACACAAATAGAAGTCAACATGTCCATAAAAGGAGCTTGGCCTAAATTCACAAACAAACATAGGTCCAAGCTTTACACAAATTAAAGTTAAACTAATTACAAAATACTTAGAAAATTACAAGGCTTTATTTGCCCACTTTGTTGACTTCTAAGAGTTGACCGGTGACTTTGATTTTGACTTGTTGACTTTGACTTGGTCAACTCTTCTTCAACTTGGGCTTCAATTCTTCTTTGCATTGCCCTTGTAATCCTCATGCTTGGGAGATGGTCCTCCATCAAATGCTTTCCTAGGTTGTTGGAAAAGGTTAAGAAGGAGGGAATACCACAAAGTTTCACATTTAGCAAAGGAATGATAAATAAGAAGCAAGTGTTGATACAAGTCGAGAAAGGAGTAGAAACTTCTAAGAGTTTCGGTTATATTCCAAATGAGTATTCAAATTTTCCTTTTCATTCTTTAATTGGTATTGTTGATATTGAGAAAAAATACATGTTGTCCTATTATTTGGAAGTAAGTGAAGTTTGTAATTTGCTCAAACTAGATGTAGACTTATAGATTTTCAAATGTTTTTACCACCATGCACTCACTATAGAATGCAAGCATACCAACATTATAAATCACTTGCATCAAATGCTATAAAGAATGATTTATCCATTGTTAATGATGACATTGTGATATTTGATCCCGGTGGTTATTTGTTTGTAGGTAAAGAGGACTCTATTTAAGAGCAATAGTCTGTTGAGGAAATTCCTTAGAGGACATGAGTCTAAGAGGACCAAAAACTTTTTAACTTGATCTACCTAGTGATTTGTTAGATAAAAACTTTGAATATTAATGACTTGTCTTTGTTTAATGTAGGTGAAGATCAAGCCAACTTGGGGACAAGTTGCAACTAAGAAGGAGGGTTTGATGTAGGCACATCTAAGCAAAATCACTCAACTAGAAGAATTACTAGAAGCTCTAAGTTACCTTAGCATAGGATTTGATTTTTGTAATTGAAGTGTAAATAATTTTGATGGCCTTGTAAGTTTTCGGCCAAAAGTGTATTTTCTTTTAAGTGTTTGCTTAATATTGTGCTTAAAAGGCTAGTAAGCTTAAAGAGTGAAGCTAGGGTGAATGAATTTAAGTTCAAGTTCATATTAAATTCTCATTTGAAATTTAAATTTAATTTGGTTTAAGTTTGAATTTCAAATTGTGAATCTAAGTGGTTTTGGTTCAAGAAGATTTTCACTTGGATTAGGATCCATGCCTAATCCAAGAGAAAATCTTAACCCTTGATTAGATGCATTCATCCAATGGATGATTATCAAGTGGAAAGTGACATGTAACCTTTGAAAGTGACATGAAACACTCTTGAAAGTGACATGTACTTGAACCTTTGAACTTTTGGCTCTTATTCATTGACTTGTAGAGTACTCTAAAGTTTTTTAGCTTCCTCTTCAAGTATTCCTAAGCCTATATAAAGCGAAAAACGAAATTGTAAAAAGAACTGATGGAGGACCATCTCCAAAAGCCCAACCAAACTCTCCAACCTTACTTTTCAATTTTGGGCTTCTAATAAAATTCGCTGCTGATTTTTTTATCAAGCTACACAATTCCAATTGAGGATTTCTTGCTGCCAAATTAAAGAAGACTTCAAGGGCTACAAAAGCTATGAAGACACCAAAACCCATTTCGAACTGCAACCAGTTGGATAATGAGCTTGAAGTTAGCGTTGGAATGCTTCCAGAAATTTTCAGCGAAATGTTTTAATGTTTAGGCTTATTAATAGTTTTCTTTCAATTATGTAATTGTTTTAAGGATTTTATTTGGGCCTAAAATTGTAATAAAAAGAGAATTAGTGACCCTTAGATAGGATTCTAATCCAAGGGTTAAGATTAGAAGCTTGGAGTGCAAGCTTGGCACCGAGACCATTAGATGAGGATACTAATCCAAGGGCTAAGCTTAGAAGCTTGGAGTGCAAGCTTGACGCCGTGACCATTGGATGAGGATCTACATCCAAGGGTGGAGGATTGATCCTTGTTCTCCAAGTTAATCAAACTTGCACCACAAGCTTCCTCCCGTGGCCATTAGATTAGAATCTAATCCAATGGTGGACATTAATTCCTTGCATAGCAAGCTAGCTCCACACCTTAGTAGTATAAATAAGATTTCCTTTGTAATTCAAACACTTTTTGATTAATTGAGAATTGAATTCAGAAAATTGAGAGTGTTTTCTCTCTTGTGTTCTTGTGAAGAACCTTGAATCTCATCAATGGCTTCCTTGCTCCATTGTGGCGGTTCCACCTCAAGCTTATTGGCACTTGTCATGGCGCTTCCATTCCTCTTCTAATCCGTTTTCTCCATTTCTTTTCTCCTTGAGGCGCAAGCTTATTCTTCCTAAACACCTAAGTCTCCATTGAAGCATGAAGATCCGTGACTTCTATGCTATTCTCCTTGAGGATTGCATCAAATTTGGTATCTAGAGCTTGTTCTACTTCAATTGGAGCATCCTATCCGGTTTGATTTTTCTTACTTTGAATTTTCGTTTTCTCTTCAATTTCTTGTGTAGATCCGTGTTGTATGAACTTTTTTAAGTTCGTCACATGTTCCTTGAGTTGTCTTCATCTTGATTTTGAGTTTTCATGTTGAAAAAATTCTAGATCTAAAATTCCTAGCAAATTCATGTCAAATTCACCGTTTAAATTTCTTCTTTAACTTGTTTTAGTAATTCTTCTTATATGTTCTTGATGTGCTGCATATGAACCGTGCCAAATCTTCTTTAATTCATGAATCTCTGTTTGAATGTGTTTGAGGTGTTGTTGTTGACTTTTTAAAAATATGTATATGTGTGTCAATCTTTCGGCAAGTGTACCGGTCGTCAAAAGTTTAGAAATAGTGAGAAAAGGTTGTCGAACCACAGAGACTAGTTGTGAATTACCAATTACTCAACATGCTTTGCTATTAAGACGAATCAATGAATTAAGCATTTGTATAAAACTAAGCTATTGTGTAAAATAAAGCAATACTGTAAAGTAAAGAAAGCAAGTAAATGTTTAAGTTTCAAAGATGATAAAAACAGTTAGGGAATTGGTTCAATTGATTCTTCTCTCAAGTAACTACTTCTTATGTCAATTCAGCAAATATCACTCAATTGGAGACTAGAATTTGTGATACCGTAGACTAATCCTATTCCTAGGTCTTTAGTCCCTTTGAATGACTTCTATAATCCCTAATCCCTTAGGTGAAAACAGAAATTCATTCAAGAAGCGAAACAGATAAATTCGTTACAACATCTCATAGCATGCAAGTTCTATCCCTAGACTCATGCATTACTATAGTGATGCACTTCCTCTCCTAATTCAACTATCAATCTTCCGAAGGCATAGCTGACACGAGATACAAATCCTTAAAAACTAGTTCAATTCAGTCAAACATTAATATTCCTATCTCTATTTGAATTTCATGAATTAAATCTCAAGAATAAGCATTAAGCAAGGAAGAGATCAATCAATTCGGTGAAATTATACTTGAATTAACATGAGAAAGTCATTACAAGAGTTCTGGAATCAAAATCCCCAATCTTAACCTAGAAATCTAACCTAACATGGAAATGAGAAAAGAAAGAAGGAAAATAGAAATCAAACACATGAGGCGCTCCATGAAGCCTTAGATCTTGCTTCCACAAGCTCCAAATCTTCAAGAAACCTCCTAGGTTTGATGGAGGAGGAAGGAAAACGAAAAATGGAGAAGAGAGAATCGCAGAGCAGAAGTGTGCAGAGGAAGAAATTGAGTTATGCAGTTATTCCCCCCCTTGTTAAGTTTCGCGCCCCAAGCATGATTATATAGATGATGAAACGCGCCTCTCATTAACCATTTCGCGCCTTGGCGCGCTTGTAAAGCAAGGGAAGCAGTGGAACGCGCCACCCACTTAAGATGGCCGCGCCCTGGCGCGTTTTGAGCGGAGAAAAAGTATGAGCGCGCTCTGGCGCGTTCGTCCTACAATCGTCTGTCTTGAATTTGGTATCGTCTGTTCTGAACTTGGTGTTGTCTGTCTGAGCTTGATGTATCGTCTGTAATTTGTGTCGTCTGTCTTTTGTGTCGTCTGTCTTTGGACCTTCTTGTATCTTGGTGTCGTCTGTCTTTGGACCTTCTTGTATCGTCTGTTCAACTTGGTATCGCTCTGTCTTGGGTGTATCGCCCGTATTGAACTACAAACGAAAATATCAATCTGAGACTCGGACAAAACAAGTACGACGGAACAACTTAGAAGAAGTAAACATAGACGAAACACTCATTCTTGGCGTTAGACGACACTCATCCGTAAGATGGAACAAGCACGAGACGAACACTTCACTTCTTGCAGACGAAACTACTTCATCGACGAAACAAACTCGGGTGAAGCAAGTTCGACGAAACTCTTACTCCGGGACGAGACTACTTCATCGACGAACAAACTCGGGTGGAGTAAGCACGAGACGAAGCAACTTGGAAAAGGCAGTACGACGAAGCAACTTGGAAGAGGCAAGCAGACGAAGCAAATCCATTGCGTCTTGATCCCTTCGTCCGAGCTTTTCTAAGGTACGAAACGCCCGTATTAAGTGAAATCGCGCTCGGGCGCGATGAATAAGTGAGGCGGCATGAGCGCCCCGAGCGCTTTGGGCGCGTTTGGGCAGCAAGCAGCGAGTGTGGCGCCTCATGAGTGCGCCCTGGCGCGTTTCTTCAGACGAAACAATTCTTGGCTTGCTCTACTCTCTTGGTTTGAGCTTCTGTTCAAGTATTGGATCCACTCCTTGTTGCTTATCTCTTCTTCAATCCTTCATTGAACCTAAAAATTAACAACAGAAGAATTAAAATGACTTAAAACTCAAGAAAAACTTGCAAAACTCACAAAACACTCACTCAAGAACTAACACTAAGCAATTATGATATTTTTACTGTTTTCTTGACTAAATTATAGCTAAACCTAGTGAAAATAGATGGGAATGAGCTTAAAACACCTAGAAAAACATGTATAATCTAGCACTTATCATACATGTGAATTAAGTGCTAAGGATTGTGCATTACAAGTTCAAGTAGCTTTCACCATGCTTAATCTTGCTTACTAGTAATTTTAGACTTAATTTTGCTTTAGTCTTAGGTTTTTCTCAATTCGGTCCAGCAAAAGAAAGTAAAGAAAAGAAGTATAAAAAGTAAAGGAAAAAGAAAATCAAAAGAAAGATTACAAGAAAAAGAATCACAAGAAAAATCAAAGAGAAGAGAAAACAAGAAAAGTGAAATTCTAGTGAAAATTCAAGTGACTAGAAAAAGAACAAATGAAAAGTGATTTTAGTGAAATTAAAGCCTAATTGTGCAGTGGAGTAACTTGAAAAATTGAACCTCTAAACACTCCCAAAATTAGTGGTTCAAAGGACTTAGAACACTAGAGACACTTAGGACTAAGCATTATCACCAAAACTTGAGTTTAGATTGATAGTAGCCTAGATTCTTGAACTTGTGGTGTGTGATGTGCTTAGTAACTTGAAACTCTATATTTTTCCCCTGTATTTTGTGCATATTATTTGGCTGTACAGTGGTGGAAAAACTGCACCTAATCACTTAAAATCACTTCACAAAAATTCACTTGAAACTTGCCTAAAAATCCGGTTTCAAATTGCTATTAAATTGGCTTGAAATTTTGTCTTCGGTGTTGCCCTAATTTTCCAGTTTTTGAGCATTATTTATGCTTGTCTAAATTGCAGTAGTTTAGTGCCTTTGTCACATATAAACTTCTTATATTTGAGTAGCCAAAATTTTGTTCATTGAGTACCTTTTATTGCTTGTCATTTTTGGACTCCTAAGTTTTGTCTTGAGTTTGTATTTCTTTGAATTCCTAAGCTTGACTCTAGAACCGTTCCTCTTTCACTTTGGATACTTGGACCTTGAATGATTGATTAGAGGTTTGAACAATAGTATAAAGAGAGGTTGAGTGCAAAAAGACAAGAGTGAACATTTGAGAAAGAGTCTTGAAAGTGTGATACACGAGTGCTACTAGAGTGAAACACTTAGAGAGTGGCAAGGATCTTTTATATGCTTGTACTTGTTATCTAACCTTTCTTTGTGCAGCCATGGAAAGTTCTCCTAGTGTATGGAATGATCTCTCACCTAAAGAAAAGAAGATGGTGGGATTGATGAGTACCATGATTCACACAACTTTGGAAGAGAGATTCGACCAAAGAAGGAGAGAAAATGAGGAAAGGAGGTTGAGAAAGGAGCATGATAAGAGGATCCTTGAGAAGTCTAGTAGAAACCGTGAACATCATGCGAGGAAGGAGAAAACCTTGAGAGAAAACCATGAGAGAAAGGAAAGAGAAGAGCATGAAAGGAGAAGAGAAGTTCATAGAAGAAGTGGAAGTGAAAGAGTGAGCCATAGATTTGAATATGAGACTAAAAAGAAAGAGTATGATAGAAAAGAAACTAAGTATGAAAGAAGAGAAAAAGAGATAAAGGAAAACGAGTTGAAGGAGAGGAAGATAAAAGAGAAAGAATTGATGGAAAAAGAAATTCAAGTTTGTTTGAGAAGAGTTAGAGAGTTAGAATTGTTGGAAAAATAAATGAGGGATAAAGATGATTTATTACTTGCTTATATTAATCCTTCATTTGATTCATTTGATTCTTTCTTTGAGGATGTTGTAGGTGTTGTGCCAAAAGAGGATTCCAAAGAGCAAATTGATCATCTCTGGTGTGAAGAAGTTGAAAGGAATGAACTTAATACTTCAATTAAAGATGATTGTGATCATCTTTATAAACTTCCTTTTGATTTGATTTCTAATAAAGAGTTGTGTACAAATGAGCCTTGGAACAATTATGATCATGAAAAGGAAATACCTTTAGAATTTGCATTACCTTTTGAGAAAATTTCCTTATCACTTACTAATCCTTTCATTTCTAATAAAGATGAGATTTCATATTATACACTAGAGTCTTGTGGCTTTAAACCTCAAACAATTCTTGAGTATGAAAATTTAGATTTTTTGATTGTGCCTATTAACCAATATTTTCATAAGGATGAATATTTTAGGGTGTTGGAAGAATCTAAGAAGGAGGGCACATAAAAAATTTCCACACTTCATGGAAGACAAATGTCAACACACCTTAAGAAGAAATTAAAGATCACTTGGGATTTTGCTCATGTCTTGAAGCAAAAATTATATTCTTCCCTAAATTCTCTTGATTGTATTAATGATATGAGTAGACAATACACTTTGTTATTAAATATAAAACTTGAAAGGGTGTGTTTAATCTTTGATCCGGGTGGAATTTTATTATAGGTGGAGCTCAAGTCAACTTGGGGACAAGTTGACCATAAGAAGGAGGGTTTGATGGAGGACCATCTCCAAAAGCCCAACCAAACTCTCCAACCTTACTTTTCAATTTTGGGCTTCTAATAAAATTCGCTGTTGATTTTTTTATCTGACCTGTTTCAGTATTTCGATCATAACTCGAGCTACAAAAGTGAAATTGAGGATTTCTTGCTGCCAAATTAAAGAAAACTTCAAGGGCTACAAAAGCTATGAAGACACCAAAACCCAGTTCGAACTGCAACTAGTTGGAAAATGAGCTTGAAGTTAGCGTCGGAATGCTTCCAGGAATTTTCAGCGAAATGTTTTAATGTTTAGGCTTATTAATAGTTTTCTTTCAATTATGTAATTGTTTTAAGGATTTAATTTGGGCCTAAAATTGTAATAAAAAGAGAATTAGTGACCCTTAGATAGGATTCTAATCCAAGGGTTAAGCTTAGAAGCTTGGAGTGCAAGCTTGGCACCGAGACCATTAGATGAGGATACTAATCCAAGGGCTAAGCTTAGAAGCTTGGAGTGCAAGCTTGACGCTGTGACCATTGGATGAGAATCTACATCCAAGGGTGGAGGATTGATCCTTGTTCTCCAAGTTAATCAAACTTGCACCAGAAGCTTCCTCCCGTGGCCATTAGATTAGAATCTAATCCAATGGTGGACATTAATTCCTTGCATAGCAAGCTAGCTCCACACCTTAGTAGTATAAATAAGATTTCCTTTGTAATTCAAACACTTTTTGATTAATTGAGAATTGAATTCAGAAAATTGAGAGTGTTTTCTCTCTTGTGTTCTTGTGAAGAACCTTGAATCCCATCAGTGGCTTCCTTGCTCCATTGTGGCGGTTCCACCTCAAGCTTATTGGCACTTGCCATGGCGCTTCCATTCCTCTTCTAATCCGTTTTCTCCATTTCTTTTCTCCTTGAGGCGCAAGCTTCTTCTTCCTAAACACCTAAGTCTCCATTGAAGCATGAAGATCCGTGACTTCTATGCTATTCTCCTTGAGGATTGCATCAAGAACTTTTGATATTATTGATAAATGAAATAGCTTTGAGCTTTTCTTAATAGAGGATTCTCTTGTCTTGCTTAGCAAGGTTTCTTGGATCTTATCAATGGATTCCATCCTCCATTGTGGCGGTTCTCCCTAGGCTTATTGGCTTGCCATGGCGCCTACCCTCACCATTCCTCACCCCCTTCACCTTTTCTTTTTCGGTCTTCCCTTCCACCATTGAAGCTTTGACCGAATGCTTCCTTTAGCTTGTCTTGGAGTGCATTAAAGAAGCTAGATTGGGAAACATCAAGGGCTCTTTGGAGAATCTCTAAGGATGCCTATATAACCGCGATTTAGGTGCCACTAACCAAGGTTAGGGCTACACCAATCCGTGGGCTTCCTTGTAAGCCAAGTAACCATGTGGGTTACTTGGTAGTTAAGGAAGCATATGGCTTCACATGGTCTTCACATGGGTGCACATGGGTTTGTCTCCCATTGTGGCCCATGTGATTAGCCATGTCATCAATCCTAATCACTTCCTAATTAAGGGTGGAGATCCTTGATTAAGTGTTGTGATATAAGCTTGCTTGGAAGGAAGCTTGAAATTGGCCCAATCTTCATTCTCCAATTGGATCTCCATGGTTAGGTGAGGAATGGTGGAAGCAACACAAGACTCAATGACTCAAGGAAGAAAAGAGAAAATGGAAGAAGAAGAGAAGATGGTGACGCCATGCATAAGCAATAAGTCAAGAGGAAGAATCGCCACAAGGATAAGCATCCATTGATAAGACTCAAGGTTTTAGGAAGAAACCCAAGAGAGAACTCTCTCAAAGATAGCTCAAGCTATTCTTCATTCATCAAAAATGATCCAAATATCCCTCCTCACATTGAAAATGCACCTACATATACTAAAGGCTGCTAAGGCAAATCGGATGGCATGCTATCCATTGGATCAATGCTTGATCAACGTATGGAAAGCCTTCACTTAAGGCACCACACACGGTTCAAGCATTGGCCATTGGATGAGCAAAACAATCAAGGGCCACGGTGCTAGCTAGAGGAGGCATGAGACATGTGACATCAAGTTCCATTCTTAGCCTCTTGATTAAGTCTTAGATCATGGGGTTGAAATTCACTCTTGAGTGGTGTGAAACATGTGACTCAATTATGAATTGTCAACCCTTTGATGGAAACTTTGATCAAGGATTAAGAATCAATCATGCATCATGCTTGCCTTGCCTTTGGACAGATTCAAGCTAGGCCATTTGATTTGGATCAAATCAAATGGTTAAGCTTGAATTAGAGTTACTAGAAATTCCACTACTTTGCATCCAAACTCTCTCCACTCTCTCCCAAGGAGAGTGTGCGCCACTTTCTCCCATTTGCCTTACCAAATTGGTCCAAAAAAGAGTTACTAGGCCGTGAGCTACATGCTCCAAGTTATGGCCAATTCCTACTTAAATGCCTAAGGAAAACTATTACAAAATTTGAAGAAAATTACAAGGTTTAAAATTAAGATTAAAGTCTTCAAGAGTTGACTGTTGACTTTGACTTGTGGTCAACAGTAGACTTTGAGTTGACTGTTGACTTTGACCTCTAGTCAACTCTTCTTGAATTTGCTCTTGAATCTTCTTGAGCATGAACCTTGTAATCCTTCTTCCTTGAGCTTCCATTGGTGGTGTTGAGGATGGTCCTCCATCAAACCCTCCTTCTTGATGGCAACTTGTCCCCAAGTTGGTGTGATCATCTTCTTCATATCTTACATCACAATAAGTAAGATCACACACATTAAAAGAGTTGCTACCACCATAATCATTAGGAAGATCTAATTTAAATGCATTGGGACCAAGTTTCTCAATAATAGTAAAAGGTCTATCTCCCTTGGGAAGCAATTTAGAGCTTCTCAAGTTTGGGAACCTCTCCTTCCTAAGATGAATCCAAACTCTATCCCCCACTTTCAACTCAAGATGCTTGCGGTGCTTGTTAGCTTGTGTGGCCACTTGTTCATTCCTTTTTTCAATACGCTCCTTGATCTTAGCATGCATAGACTTGATCTTTTCGGCTCTATCAATCCCATCCTTGTTAGCTAACTCATCAAATGGTAAAGCACATAAATCAAGGGGAGTTAAGGGATTAAAGCCATAGACAACTTGAAAAGGAGATAAAAGGGTAGTAGAATTCATCACTCTATTGTAGGCAAATTCCACATAAGGCAAACAATCTTCCCAACTCCTCAAGTTGCGCTTCACAAAGCTTCTAAGCAATTGACCAAGAGTCCTATTTACCACCTCGGTTTGGCCATCGGTTTGAGGGTGGCATGTTGTAGAAAATAGGAGCTTGGTGCCAAGTATTCCCCACAAGGACCTCCAAAAATGGCTAAGGAACTTAGAGTCCCTATCACTCACTATGCTTTGGGGAATACCATGTAGGTGCACCACTTCTTTGAAGAAGAGGCTTGCAACATGTGATGCATCATCACTCTTGTGACATGGAATGAAGTGTGCCATCTTTGAGAACCTACACACCACAACAAAAATAGAATCTACACCTATCTTTGTCTTGGGCAACCCTAGAACAAAGTCCATTGATATATCCAACCAAGGAGAGGTGGGTGATGGTAAAGGCATGTATAGGCCGTGGTTAGTGAGCTTGGATTTAGCCTTATGACATGTGATACACTTGCTCATAAATTTAGCTACTTGAGCTTTCATTTTAGGCCAAAAGAAGTGTTCATGTAATATGGCTAAAGTCTTCTCAATACCAAAATGACCCATGATGCCTCCTTCATGAGCTTCACACACTAAGAGTTCTCTCAATGATGTCTTAGGCACACATAAACATTTTCCTTTAAAAAGGTAACCATCATGCCTAAAGAATTCATTGTGAGCACCCTTTTCACATGTTAGAAACTCACGGCCAAAGTCATCATCATCATTATACAAGGCCTTTATATGTTCAAATCCCAACAACTTAGATTCAAGTAAAGATAAGAGTGTATACCTCCTACTAAGAGCATCCGCAACAATGTTTGTTACTCCTTTCTTATGCTTGATGATGTAGGGAGATGTTTCTACAAACTCCATCCACCTTGCATGTCTTTTGTTGAGCTTCCTTGAGATCTTAAATGCTTCAAGGCTTCATGGTCGGTGTGGACTATAAACTCCTTAGGAAGGAGGTAATGTTGCCATGTTTGCAAAGCCCTCACCAAAGCATATAGCTCCTTGTCATAGGTGGAGTAGTTGAGATGTGCTCCTTTTAGCTTCTCACTAAAATAGGCAATGGGATGATTTTCTTGTTTCAAAACAGCACCTATACCAAGATTAGAAGCATCACATTCAAGCTCAAAGGATAAATCAAAATTAGGCATAGATAAAATAGGAGCATTGGTAAGTTTTTCTTTCAAAAGAGTAAAAGCTTCCTCTTATTTTGGCCCCTAAGTGAAGGGTACTTCCTTCTTCACAAGCTCATTGAGAGGAGATGCAATGGTACTAAAGTCTTTCACAAATCTCCTATAGAAGCTTGCTAGCCCATGGAAGCTCCTCACTTCTTTCACATTGGTGGGTCTCGGCCACTCAAGGATTGCCTTCACCTTGCTCTCATCAACTTGCACACCCTTGGAACTTACCACAAAACCGAGGAACACCACTTGGTCCATGGAAAATGTGCATTTCTCCTTGTTTGCATAGAGCTTCTCCTTTCTAAGTACTTCCAAGAAAAATCTCAAATGTGTTAAGTGATCAAGGAAAGATTTGCTATAGATAAGGATATCATCAAAGTATACTACCACAAATTTTCCTAAGAATTCCCTAAGCACATGATTCACAAGCCTCATGAAAGTACTTGGGGCATTAGATAGCCCAAATGGCATGACTAACCATTCATATAAACCAAATTTGGTCTTAAAGGCGGTTTTCCACTCATCACCATTCTTCATTCTTATTTGGTGGTAACCACTTTTAAAATCAACCTTAGTGAATATGGTTGAGCCATGTAACTCATCAAGCAAGTCATCCAATCTAGGGATGGGGTGCCTATATCTAATGGTTATGTTATTGATATCCCTACAATCGGTACACATTCTCCATGTGCCCTCCTTCTTAGGGACTAAGATAATCGGTGATGCACATGGTGATAGACTCTCCTTCACCCACCCTTTGCTCACTAAGTCTTGGACTTGCCTCTCAATCTCATGAGTTTCTTGTGGAGTAGTCTTATAAGTTGGCCTATTTGGAAGTGAAGCACCCGGAATCAAATCAATTTGGTGCTCAATGCCTCTCAAAGGAGGTAGGCCGTGGGGTACCTCACTAGGAAACACATCCTTAAATTCTTCTATTAAGAGATCTAAGCTTACTTGATCTCCCACAAAATTTGCATTCAAAAAACAAGGAGATGGTAAGCATAGAAAGATGGATTTCCTAGCCAAGAATTCCCTCTTAACTTCACTCCTACTCACAAGTAAACTTTCCTTAGACTTGGTAGCCCCTTTCTCAAGCTTCCTACACTCTTTGGGATCACTTAATTTGGACTTACCTAGCCTAAGTTTTGCTGAATTTTGTGCAGTGGCAGTTTTGGTAAATACTTCACAACTCTCGGCCAAAGCACTCCTTTTGGCATTCTTGGGTGATTTTTCTTGTTTTTGGCCTTCACTTGCCTTTCTCTCACCCTCTCTTTTGAGTTTCATCTTCACTTTATCCTCACATACCTCTCTAGGTGTCGAAGGTCTAAGAGTTATTTTCCTACTACCATGAGAGAATACATATGTGTTAGACACTCCATCATGTAATGCATGTTTATCAAATTGCCATGGCCTACCTAACAAGATATGAGATGCTTCCATAGGTACTATGTCACATAAGACCTCATCATTATATCTACCTATAGTGAAAGCAATCAAAACTTGTTTGTTCACTAATAATTCTCTTTTCTCACTAAGCCATTGCAATTTATAAGGTTTAGCATGTGGAGTGGTCTTAAGACCAAGTTTATCAACAAGCCTAGTGCTAACAACATTGGTGCAACTACCACTATCAATGATTAGAGAACATACCTTGCCTTGAACGGTGCACCTTGTATGAAAAATGTTTTCTCTTTGGGTATCATTAAGGTCTACACAAGCACTTCCTAGCATCCTCCTAACCATCAATAGATCCCCATCCTTCGGTTGCTCCAAACTTGAATGCTCACTAGCACTAGCTTCCTCCTCTTCACTAGAAGAGTGAGTGGACTCTTCACTTGTTATCTCTCCATCCACTCTTATGATCATGGCCTTCTTGTTGGGACATTGGGAAGCTATGTGACCATGTCCTAAACACTTGAAACACTTAATGTTAGAAGGCTTAGAAATAGGTTTAGAGACTTCCTTACCCTTAGGATCATCTCGGTTAGACTTGTAGAAAGTCTTAGATGATCCCTCCTTCTTTTGCTTGTCCTTCCAACTTGAAGATCCATGAGTGTATGGCTTCTTGAAGGAGCTTTTCCTTTTAAGTTGGCCCTCAATCCTCTCGGCCTTATGGATGGCATCCTCCAATGTCCTATAGTGTTGGAGCTCCAAGACATCTTGGATCTCCCTATTTAACCCATTGGTGAACCTAGCAATAGTAGCTTCCTTTTCCTCTTCATAGCTGACCCTCATCAAGGTTAACTCTAGATCCTTGTAGTATTCTTGCACACTCCTTCCTCCTTGAGTTAGTCTTTGGAGCTTTATATGTAGGTCCCTTGTATAAGATTTTGGCACAAACCTCCCCTTCATGGCATCCTTCAATTGGGTCCAAGAGGTGATGTGTGGCCTTCTCCTCTTCTCAGCATCTACAAGGACTTGGTTCCACCAAACCAAGGCATAACCTTCAAACTCCAAGATGGCCAAGTTAAGCCTCTTCTCTTCACTCAAGTGTGGATAACAAGAGTAGACTTGATCCACCTTCATCACCCAATCTAGGTAACTCCCGGCTTCACTATCTCCAAGGAACTTGGGTAGCTTGATCTTGTTATTTCCTTCCCTCACTCTAGGCTCATCTTCTTCAACATTCCTCCTAGGGGTTTGATTCGGTCTCCTATGTTGTGGATCTCCCCTTCCTCCTCTTGTATTCCTATGGTTTCTAAAGGGTTCATCCTCATCATAATTGTCCCCCAAATCACTCTCCCTAGGTGTGTCATAGTTTCTTCTTGGTATGCCCTCTTCACTACCACTTTCCCTATGACTTCCACTTCTACTCCTAGGTATCTCACTACCCTCACCTCTTCGGTTTCCTCTAGTTCCAGCACCCTCCCCATTGGGTTTAGGTTGATTGCCACTAGTTTCCCCAAGGATTCTTCTCTAATTCCTTCCTTATCTTCCTTTCCTCCTTCCACCGTCTCTCTTGATCAAATCTCTCATCCAAGCTAACATTGAACATGGATCTCATCATATCTACCATCCTTCTAGACTTTGGTGAGAGATCATTTCCTACACTTGGAGAGGTCTCCATGGCTGCACTAGAAAGGTTAGACAACAAAACACAAGAATATATATAAAAAGAAATCCTTGTCACTCCCTAAGTGTTTCACTCTAGTAGCACTCATGTATCACACTTTAAGGCTCTTTCTATAATGTTCACTCTTGCCTTTTTCCTCTCAAGTCTCCCTCAAAGTTTCTAGTTGGACCTACAATCAATTATCTAGGAATAAATCCTTGTGAAAGAGGCACAATTCTTCTTTTGACTCAAGAGTTCCAATGAAGCAAACACTAAGACAAAACCAAGGATTCCAACAAAAATGACAAGCAATAAAAGGTACCCAAAGAAATGAATTAGATACTCAAATCAAGGAATTGAATTGATATGACAAAGGCTTACTATTGGACAACAAGGGACATCAAGCTTGTGATAAGTGCTAGATAATACATGTTTTCCTAGGTGTTTGAAGCTCATTTCCATTCATTTTCACTAGGTTTAGTTGTAGTTTAGACAAGAAAACATTGAAAATACCATGTTTGTTTAATGTTAGTTCTTGATGTAGTGTTTTGTTAGTTTTATAAGTATTTCTTGCGTTTCTAAGTCATTTTATCATCTTTCTTGTTAATTTTAGGTTGATTGAAGAGGAGATAGAAGTTTGGAATAAAAGCCATGGACCTAAGAGAAAGACTTGGAGTGCAAGCCATCAAGAAGAAGAGAAACGAAAGCTCAAGTCAAGCCATCAAGACCAGAATTCGCGCAACACAGGGCCAAGCCAGGGCCCAAATCTTCATTCTTTGCTGTCAGGATGCGCCAGGGCGCAAATCTGGGCCAAGGGAGGCGCAAAACCGCGCGCCAGGGCGCATGCAGGGGCGCGCCAGGGCGCATGCTGGGGCGCCAGGGCGCGTGCTGGGGCGCGTTTCAGCCCAGCTCTCGGCCAAAACGCGCCAGGGCGCGAATGGGGGCACGTTTCCACCTCTCTTTGCTGTTGAAACGCGCCAGGGCGCGATTCTCTTAAGTGGGGGGCGCGTTTCGCTGCTATAAAAGGGTTTTTGGGCGCGAATTCAAAGGGGGGACCCTTCATAATTCAATTTCTTCCTCTGCACACTTGTGCTCTGTGATTCTCTCTTCTCCATTTTTCATTTTCCTTCCTCCTCCATCAAACCTAGGAGATTTCTTGAAGATTTGGAGCTTGTGGAAGCAAGATCTAAGGCTTCATGGAGCGCTTCTTGTGTTTGATTTCTATTTTCCTTCTTTCTTTTCTCATTTCCATGTTAGGTTAGATTTCTAGGTTAGGATTGGGGATTTTGATTTCAGAACTCTTGTAATGACTTTCTCATGTTAATTCAATTGTAATTTCACCGAATTGATTGATCTCTTCCTTGCTTAATGCTTATTCTTGAGATTTAATTCATGAAATTCAAATAGAGATAGGAATATTAATGTTTGACTGAATTGAACTATTTTTTAAGGATTTGTATCTCGTGTCAGCTATGCCTTCGGAAGATTGATAGTTGAATTAGGAGAGGAAGTGCATCACTATAGTAATGCATGAGTCTAGGGATAGAACTTGCATGCTATGAGATGTTGTAACGAATTTATCTGTTTCGCTTCTTGAATGAATTTATGTTTTCACCTAAGGGATTAGGGATTATAGAAGTCATTCAAAGGGACTAAAGACCTAGGAATAGGATTAGTCTACGGTATCACAAATTCTAGTCTCCAATTGAGTGATAATTGCTGAATTGACATAAGAAGTAGTTACTTGAGAGAAGAATCAATTGAACCAATTCCCTAACTGTTTTTATCATCTTTGAAACTTAAACATTTACTTGCTTTCTTTACTTTACAGTATTGTTTTATTTTACACAATAGCTTAGTTTTATACAAATGCTTAATTCATTGATTCGTCCTAATAGCAAAGCATGTTGAGTAATTGGTAATTCACAACTAGTCTCTGTGGTTCGACAACCTTTTCTCACTATTTCTAAACTTGTGACGACCGGTACACTTGCCGAAAGATTGACGCACACGTACATATTTTTAAAAGTCAACAGCTTGCTGGATCAACCACGTAGCCAAGACAAAAAATTTTCAAGCACTCAAACTCAAGTATGACTAGTGATCAAAATTTTAAGACCGATTTAATGAGCTATATGGGCAAGGAATTTTGTGAGGTTAAAATTTCATTCAAGTGCAGCAACTCATCATATATAGCAGCAAGAACAAAACTGGAAAATTTCAAACAAATTGGAGTTCACAAAATTGCCAAGAACTATGCACAATTCAAGCTCAAAAATACCAAGTTACTAGCAATTTTAGCTCAATTTTAGTGATGAGTACTTGACCTCAAGTGTTTCAATTTTGCCCAACACAACTTATATCACAACTTGAGAGTTTTTTTCTTGTCATCAAGCTCATGGTATTGCACCACTTTTCTTACACAAAATTTGCCCCAATTTCCTTTTCTACTCAATTTTCTTCCAAGTAACTTTTCCTTAATTTTCTTCCTTTGAATTTTCTCTCTTGAATTTTCCTTCAATCTTTTGGTTCTTTTCTTTTCTTTCTTGCCTTTTCTTTGTTTTTCTTTTTCAATTACTCTACTGGACAGCAAGATACTACTCACTCCAAGTACTCAAATTAACTAAAATTTACTAGTAACAAAGATAAGCAAGATTAAGGCTACTTGAACTCAAATTTTGCACAAATCACTTAGCATATAGCATGTTAACAACAATTGGCATGATTCAAAAACAGGGCATACATCCAAAACAGGGCATTATACTCATGTTTGCTGCAACACATCATACCAACTGATAAGTGTTAGATATTACATGTTTTCCTAGGTATTTTAAGCTAATTTCCATTCATTTTCACTAGGTTTAGCTATAGTTTAGATAAGAAAACAATGAAAATACCATGTTTGCTTAGTGTTAGTTCTTGAGTGAAATGTTTTGTGAGTTTTATAAGTTTTTCTTGAATTTTAAGTCATTTTAATTCCTCTTTTGTGATCTTTAGGTTCATTGAAGGATTGAAGAAGAGATAAGCAGCAAGGAGTGGATCCAATACTTGAATGGAAGCTCAAACCAAGAGAGTAGAGCAAGCCAAACCTCAAGTTAAGCATCCAAGGCTGTTAAAACGCGTCAGGGCGTGCTGCACTGGCCAACCAAGGGCGCTCGATGGCCTAAGGCGCGCTCATGCCTAGCTTATGCGAGAAACGCGCAGGGGGCGCATGCAGGCGCGCTCATGCCACCCTCAATGATTCAATCGCGCCAGGGCGCGATTTCACTTAATGAAGGGCGTGTTTCATCATCTATAAAAGCTACAGGGCGCGAAAAATGCAAGGAACTGTTCATAATTCAGTTTTTGGAGTTGGCTTCTCGTGCACGCTTCTCGTTTTCTCTCTTCTCCACTTTCGTTTTCCATCTTCCTCCATCAAACCTTGAAGTTCTGAGCTAGGAGCTTGTGGAAGCAAGATTTAAGCAATCATGGAGCTTCTGCTGTATTTGATTTCTGTTTCTATTCCTTCTTTTCTCATTTCCATGTTAGGCTAGGTTTTAGGTTAGGGAAGGGGATTTCAATTCCAGAATTCTTGTAATGCTTTCTATGTGAATTCAATTGTAATTTCGGATTAATTGATTGAGCTTTTCCTACTTAATTGCAATTTCTTGAGGTTTACTTCATGAAGTTCAAATAGTAATAGGAATATTAACTACTTGAATTGGACTGAACTATGCCTTGAGTTTTTATTTCTCATTTCAATTATGCAATTGGAAGATTGATAGTTGAATTAGGAAAGGAATTGCATCATTATAACAGTGCATGAGTCTATGAATAGAACTTGCATGTTATGAGACATTGTGAATTTATCTGTTTCGCTTCTTGAATGCATTTCTATTTTCACCTAAGGGATTGGAGATTATAGAAGTCATTCAAAGTGACTAATGACCTAGGAATAGGATTAGTCTAAGGTATCACAAATTCTAGTCTCCAATTGATTGATACTCATTGAATTGATATAGGAATTAGTTACTTGAAAGAAGGAATTGAATGAACCTATTCCCTAACTCATTTTATCATTTCTGAAACTTAAACATTTACTGCATCTTATTACTTGCTTTACAGTAGATTACTTTAGTCTTGCATGATTACTTAGTTTCCTACATCAATGTTTACTTCACTGATTCGTTCTAATAGCAACACACGTTGAGCATTCGATACTTCACAATTAGTCTCTGTGGTTCACGTCCCTTTCTCACTATTTCTAAACTTGTGACGACCGGTACACTTGCCGAAAGATTGACACACGTGTATTTTTAAGTCTACAAGTTTATGGCGCCGTTGCTGGGGACTATTGGTTGAATATCGATAGTCTTAACGTGTTTGCTACTTAGGACATTTGTTTTATTTGTTGATTCATACTTGTTCTGTTTTTGTTTTGTATACCTGTTCTGTTTTTGCTTTTCATTGAATTAATTCATTCTCTTGAACTGTTTTGGATCCCCTGTATCTTTCGAATTTGTGGTTTATGCGAAGACTTAAGGAAACTAACTTCTTGTTTGAACCAGAAATTGAGAGATTTTGCAGGAGAAATCTGAAAGAGAATAAAAACAATAAAGAAGAGACCATACCAGAAAATTCAACAGCAACTATGGATAACACCAAGCGGATGACATTGGAAGAGCTGTACACGCCGAACGCAATGGGCTGCGGTTCCAGTATTGCACCACCAGTTGTGGCAGCCAATAATTTTGAAATCAAACCTGCTCTTACACAATGGTCAAAAGCGGTTTGGAGGTCTAGAAAGAGGAAGATCCAAATCGCACGTTCATAATTTCTTGCAGATTTGTGGAACTATAAAAATGAATGGAGTCTTGGGATGATGCGATTGGTGAGACTATTTGAGTTTTCACTGAAAGGAGAAGCAAAGATGTGGTTGCAGAGTTTTCCATATGGATACTTCACTGCTTGGGAACACTTGGTAAACACATTTTTAGCTCAATATTTTCCACCCGAGAAGTACAACTATTTCAGAGCTGAGATCTCTTGTTTCAAGCAAAAAGAGGGAGAGTCCATAAGTGAGGCATGGAGGAGATTCAAATCCTTGCTGAGAAGGTGTCCTCACCACGGTTTCTCTGATTTGCAGCAAGTCCACATCTTCTATAATGGACTGCGATCACATACTAGATTGCTAGTAGATGCCTCTGCTGGAGGTTCATTGAGGAAAAAGGATGCGCAAGAAGCAAGAGCAATCATTGAGACGATGGCTTCAAACAGATACGACGCTCCTCCTAGTGATTTCTATGGGGAAAGAAGAGGAATGATGGATCTTGGAGCTAACGATGCACTACTAGCTCAGAATAAGTTGATGACTCAGAAAATAGACCAAATAATGAAGCAACTGCAAGTGGTCCAGTTAAATGCAGTCCAGGCACCTCCAGTAAGTTGTGAATATTGTGGTGGAGGACATCCAATTGAATGCTGTGACAGCTTAGGAGCTACTGCTGAGGATCAAGCTCAAGTGAACTATATGGGAAATCCTCAAGGTAATGCCTATGCTAACACAAACAACTATAACCCTCACAATAGAAACCATCCAAATCTGTCATATAGGAACAACAATTATCTGCAACCTAACCCTTCCTCTTATGACCAAAACTTCAAACAAACCTTCAATCCTAATCCTAGACCACCTTTCAATCCAAATATGCCATATAACCAGAACTTCAATCAGCATCACAATCAACCATCTTCATCTAATCAGTACTATAACCAAAACCAACCACAAAATACACCTTTCAACCCAAACCAGTCCAAACTCCAACCCAACCAGTCAAGGAATGCTCCAGTAAGCTCTAACATGAATGTTCCTAGAGAAGGTTCTGCAAATCTGGAAAACATGTTCATGTCATTTATGCAAAGGACTGAATCAATGTTCACAAACCAAGAAGCCTCTATTAGGAACCTTGAATCAGATTGGCCTACTTTCCAAGCAATTATCGAAAGAAACCAAGGGAATCTGCCAAGTGATACTGTGGTAAACCCAAAGGAGCAGTGTAAAGCCATTACCACAAGGAGTGGTAAAGTGTTGGGAAAAGAAACAACAGAATTGAAAGGTGATGCAGTGGAGGAAGAAGAAGATACTATAGAGAAGGATAGGCAGCCACCTATACCTGCAGTTCTCATTGAAAAGAAAGAGTCACCAAGAAAGACAAAGAGGCAAATCCTACAAGAAGCGCCAAAGCATGAACACATCTCACCTTATCGCAAGCTTCCATATCCTCAAAGGTTGAAGAAAGCAAATGATGATAAGCAGTTTGCCAAATTCTTCGACATCTTGAAGAGTTTGAGGATTAATATTCCATTTTCTGAAGCACTGCAGAAGATGCCTTCGTATGCTAAATTCATGAAAGAGATCCTATCTAATAAGAGGATGCTTTTGGATGATGAGACAAGTAGCTATGAGGAGGAATGCGGTGCCATCATCCGGAGGAAACCGCCTCAAAAATTGAGAGTTAGAGGCCCCTTCACTATTCCTTGTTCTATAGGGGAAGTACCAAGTGGGTAAGGCATTGATTGACTTGGGATCCAAAGATAAACCCGATGCCTCTCTCTCGTGCTGCATAAATTGAACATACAAGACATTCAGCCCACAATGATGACACGCAATTAGCGAAGACGAGATCCACCAAACGCCCCTATGGAGTAGTAGAAGATCTCTTGGTGAAGGTGGACAAATTCGTATTCCCCTCGCCGATTTCGTGGTCTTTGGATATGGAAGCTGATGAAGAAGTGCCAATCATTCTAGGAAGACCATTCCTAGCCACAGGCAGAGTTCTAATTGATGTAGCACAAGGTGAACTCATCTTGAGAGTAGATGAAGAAAAGGTATCTTTTAATATCTTTGATGCTATGAAATTTCCAGCTGATAAGTCCCAATGCATGATGGTTGATGTGTTAGATCCTATGGCAGAAAATGTTTATGAAAATGAGATTTTTAACTTCATAAAAGAGGAGGAAAATTTTGATACCTCCAGTTTTGAAAATGAACAATATGAAGTTGAAAATTTCGTTGCTGCTATGGAAACCAACACATCACCACCATCATGTATTGAAGCAGTGGATGAAATAGCTGAAATGGTTGATAAAACAGAAACTGCACCTAAGAGTGAACTTAAGCAACTGCCCTCTCATCTTAGATATGCGTTTCTTGGAAAAAATGACACCTTCCCGGTGATCATTAGCAATTCTTTGGATGAAAAGGAAGAGGACAGTTTGCTTAAAGTTCTGAAAGAGCATAAATCTGCTATTGGGTGGTAGATTTCTGATTTGAAAGGTATAAATCCCTCATTTTGCATGCACAAAATCTTGCTTGAGGACAATTTCAAACCTGTGATACAACCTCAAAGACGTTTAAATCCCACTATGAAGGAGGTTGTACACAAGGAAGTCTTCAAACTACTTGATGCTGACATTATTTATCCTATTTCGGATAGCTCTTGGGTAAGTCCAGTACAAGTAGTTCCCAAGAAAGAGGGCATGACTGTGATTGCAAATGAGAAGAATGAGTTGATCCCCACTAGGACAGTGACTGGGTGGAGGATGTGTATTGATTATAGAAGGTTAAATGACTCTACTAGGAAAGACCACTTTCCTTTACCTTTTATGGACCAAATGCTTGAAAGGCTAGCTGGTCATGCCTATTACTGTTTTTTGGATGGCTACTCTAGTTATAACCAGATTGTGGTAGATCCTAAGGACCAAGAGAAAATTGCTTTTACGTGTCCTTATGGAGTTTTTGCATACCGGAGAATGCCATTTGGACTATGTAATGCACTAGCAACCTTTCAAAGATGCATGATGGCCATTTTCGGTGATATGGTTGAGAAATTCATTGAAATATTTATGGATGATTTTTCTGTCTTTGGTTCCACTTTCGAAAACTGTTTAGAAAATTTAGCTTGTGTACTGAAACGATGCCAAGAAACAAATCTGGTTTTGAACTGGGAAAAGTGTCATTTTATGGTTAAAGAAGGTATCGTTTTAGGACACAAAATATCTATGAATGGTATAGAAGTGGACAGGGCAAAAATAGAAGTGATAGAGAAACTGCCTCCACCAGTGAATGTGAAAGGGGTGAGGAGTTTCTTAGGTCATGCTGGTTTTTACAGAAGATTCATCCAAGACTTTTCAAAAATTTCTAAACCATTGTGTGACTTGCTTGTAAAGGAAGTGATCTTTAATTTTGATGAAAACTGTTTGAAAGCCTTTGAGACTCTAAAAGAGAAGCTAATAACAGCCCCTATCATCACTGCTCCTGATTGGAGTTTGCCTTTTGAATTAATGTGTGATGCTAGTGATTATGCAATAGGGGCAGTGTTAGGACAAAGGAAGGACAAACTTGTAAGAGTAATATACTATGCTAGCAGAGTGCTTGATAGTGCTCAAATCAATTATTCAACTACAGAAAAAGAACTGCTAGCCATAGTATTTGCTCTCAACAAGTTTAGGCCTTATCTCATTGGCTCAAGAATCATAGTGTACACTGACCATGCTGCCTTGAAATATCTTCTAATGAAGCATGAGAGTAAACCAAGGTTGATCCGTTGGGTTCTCCTTCTGCAAGAGTTTGACATTGAAATAAGAGATAAAAAAGGTAGAGAGAACCTAGTGGCAGATCACCTTTCAAGGTTGCCTCATGCTGAAATAGAAGGTAGTGATATCCCTATAGTTGAAACCTTTCCTGATGAGACACTCTTTGCTGTTTAAGGTATCCAACTATATTCCCCCTGGCTTGTCCCATCAACAAAGAAAAAAACTGTTTTCTGATGCAAAATATTATGTGTGGGATGAGCCATTTCTGTTTAAGTGGGGTATAGATGGACTCCTTAGGAGATGTATACCTGAGGAAGAGGTCAACTCTGTCCTTTGGCACTGTCATAATTCCCCTAGTGGAGGTCATTTTAATGGGGAAAGGACAGCCAAAAAGGTTTTGCAATGTGGTTTGTATTGGCCATCTATTTTTAAAGATGCAAAAGCTTTTGTGCAGTCCTGTGACAGATGCCAAAGAAGTGGAAATATTTCAAAGAGAGATGAGGGACCATTAAACAACATATTAGAGATAGAGGTATTTGATGTGTGGGGGATGGACTTCATGGGACCATTTCCCCCCTCTTTTTCCCACACCTACATCCTAGTAGCTGTAGACTATGTGTCCAAGTGGGTGGAAGCCATTTCTGCCCCAACCAATGACTCTAGGATTGTAGATACCTTTATTCATAGAAATATCTTTACTAGGTTTGGTGTCCCTAGAGCTTTCATTACTGATGGTGGAAGCCATTTCTGCAATAAGCATATGGAGAGAGTCCTTAAGAGGTTAGGGGTAAAGCACAAGATTGCAACACCATATCACCCTCAAACCAGTGGGCAAGCTGAATTAGTTAATAGGGAGATCAAGAAGATTTTAGAGAGAACTGTGAATCTGTCCAGAAAAGATTGGTCAAAAAGACTAAATGATGCTCTTTGGGCATATAGGACATCTTATAAGACTCCCATTGGCATGACACCGTTTCAAATGGTCTATGGAAAGGCATGCCACTTGCTTGTTGAACAAGAGCACAAGGCATATTGGGCCTTGAAATATCTCAATTCTGACTCTCAATCAGGCCATGAGAAGAGGCTATACCAACTCCATGAGTTGGATGAACTCAGACTTCAAGCATACGAAAATGCCAAGATTTACAAAGAAAGAACAAAGCTATGGCATGATCGCAAGCTTAGAAGGAGAGAGTTTTACCCTGAACAATTGGTGTTACTTTATAATTCTAGATTAAGATTGTTTCCAGGAAAGCTAAAATCTAGATGGTCTGGTCCATTTGCTGTCAAATAAGTGTTTCCACATGGTGCAATTACTTTAGAAGACCTTGGTAAGTCCAGAGAGTTCAAAGTAAATTGCCAAAGAGTCAAACCTTATTTAGGAGATACTTTTGAAAAGGATAAAGTCTCTGCTGAACTTCATAACCCCCCTTGATAGGGTCAAGTCACATGTCAAGCTAATGACATTAAAAAAGCGCTTGGTGGAAGGCAACCCATCCAATTGAAAGAAGTTGTCTGTAACTTCTTGTTGTGATATACTTGTGAATAGTTTAAAAGTTAGAAAGCAAAAAGAAAAGAGAATTTAATGATTAGAGTAGAAGTGTAAATACATGAGTTAGTATAATAAATCTGATTCTTTTGTTGATAGATAAACAAGTAGATATAGGAATAGATAATTGAAATTACAATGTGTTTGAGTTGAGAAGAAATAAGAGAGGTGAGGTGTAATAGCATTGGTGGGAAAGTTGTGAGATCTTAATGCATGTTCATGTTAGATAGGTTCCTTGTGCAGAGAATAGATCACCTTGAGACAAAATGACTTAGAATGTTTGCACAAGTTGAATCAAAATGCAGTGTCACTAGTTCTCACCTTAGCCACCCTTAGCACATGAAGAATAGGATGAAAATGCAGTGACACGCGCCCTGGCACTAGCAGAGGCGCAAATGGAAGCATTGGAACGCGCCTTGGCGCATTTTGAGGAAACAGGGTGGCGCGTTTGATGATTTAGTGGCACAAACGCCTGCGCGCCAATCAAAATTAGAGAGGGGCGCGCTTGGAGGGTAGTTGCGGCCTAAATGCGCCGCGACGCCCTTTACTGCATTTGAGGGGCGTGTTCTACACTTAGGTGCGGCATAAACGCGCCCTGGCGCGGATTAACTAAAGAGAGTGGCGCGTTTGCTGCGCCTTAACATAAATGAGTGGCGAGCTCGCGCCTTGGCACAAAGAGAGGCGCGTTCACTTGTTCTTTCTCTTCTCCCCATGTGCTTGTGATTCCCCAAGAGTGCAATCCCACTTTCAATCCATTTTCACATCCACCACTTCAATTTGCAAGTAGATTTGAGCTGAATTCTTCATCCCTTTCACCCTAGGTTTTCATTTTTGTTTATAATTTTCAAGAATTCTCATTTGGTGTTCTCAATTCACTTCGGCTCAAAGAAGGTATGTTGTTCAATCTATTGATTTTAACTTGTTTCCTTCATTGTTTAAGCTTCAATTACATGATTCAAATGATTGATTGAGATGAGGGTTCAGGAATCTTTAGTTCGAAACCCTAACCCCCTTTTGTGCGAATTGAAATTGGCTCAATTGAATGTTGTTGCATGGCCTTGTTTTGATGATTATTGATGAATAACATTGATTGCTTGTGAATGTATGGTGATAATTGTTTCGGAGATGCATTGTGTGAAGCAATTGGGAAGAAATATGATATGCTCATTCATGACTACTTAGTGTTTGTTAAAATGCTTCAATGAAGTTTTGAGTATGTTCTATGTGCACAATCCTAGTAAGCATGACCATATTGTAATTATTTGTGCATTTCCTTTGGCAATTCCCATTTAAGTTCTCTTTGAACCACACTATAATTTGGATAAAGATGCATGTTCTTGTTGGTGATAATTGTTAGTTAAGTGCATGCATGTTTTTCTCATATATACTTTGGATTGTGTAGGTTCAATTGTTGAGAAATTATTTCTTCAAGCAATAAACCAGCTGGTTCTTCTTCAAGGCAACCAAGAACCAAACAAAGAGTTATCAAAGGACAAGTCCAAGAGAAGAAGAATACCACAAAGAAAGCCAAGGCCACTCCAGAAATTCAAGAATATGATACTCACAGGTTTAAATCACTGGAGCATGCAGAGGCCTTTGCCTCCCGTTTTATAGCACGTGCAGTGCTAGTAGAGCGGAAATTTAACATGAATACGAGCCTATACATTGATGAAAGCAAGGGTGATGCATCTCAACGTGCTAATTACAAAGAAGTTTGCAATGAGATCTCTGGAAGGAAGTGGACTAGATTGGCCAACATCACATACCCGACATATCAAGAGTTGGTGCTAGAGTTCTACGCAAATTTGACAAGTAATGATGAAGAAGAACGCTATGTATCCTATGTCCGGGGAAAACAAATATCCTTCTCACCTCAAGCCATCAACCGATTACTGTTAATCCCTTTCTCGGAAGGAAGGGACTGTATCTTCCAGTATAGAACCGATAGCAAAGTCGAACCAAGCAAGGTGGATCAGTTATTATGTGAAGGTAAAGGAGCTTGGAAAGATAGCCTGTGGTTTAACAACGGAGTTAGTCATGTCAAATCTTCATCATTATGTTTCAAGGAAAAAATCTGGTGGGCTTTTATCTATGGGATTCTATTGCCAATCCAGCACAGATCTTCCATCACAAAGAAGAGGGTTTGGTGCCTATACACAATAATGAAGGGTGAGTATTTAAATGTTGGCCTGACTATATCCAATGAAATTCACACACTGCACTTGCAAAAACAGGGATCCTTGTCTTATGCAAGTATCATCACTCAGCTGTGTATTGAGGCTGGAGTTTCAACTGAGGGTTTGATCCTTATGAGACCGGGTGCCACATTAGATGTGAAATTCACCAAAGGAGAGCCCAGTACAGCCAAAGCCACACCAGAAGCACCGTCCACTTCTAGAGGCAAAGCCACATCAAAGTCCAAAGGTAAAGCTCCAATGGCAGAAGCTCCAGCTACTGCTGCAGATCAGCAAAAGTTATTGAGGCATCTGAGGGTAGTTCAAGAAAATATTAGAAGGATTCACGAATCCAATAAAATTTGCATTGCACTTGAGCCCCTCATGAGAAGTTTAGCTACCCAAATGAATCTGCCAGTAGAGAAGTTGACGCCATTCAAACCACTCAGCAGTGAAATGATTGAAGACTTGATGAGGTTTGAAGAGTTTTCTGAGGACTGTGGAAGTGAAGCACCGAATGAGGGACAAGATGATGATGGTGAAGAGGTTGATGGTGGCCATAATGAAGATGCAGAGGAGAGTACTGAGGAGAGTGAGGAAGAAGAGGATGAGACAGAAGATGAGGATTGATGTCTTAGTTTATTATTTCTGTTTAGGTTTTATATTTTTGGTTAATGTAGCTTAACTAGACTATTTTACTGTTTTTTTTAGTTCAAGGTACTGTATTTGACTTTTATTTGACTTTTAGTTGAATATAATCTGATTGTTATTTTGCTGTCTTGTTAGTTTGTGTTGTTTTGTGAAATTGATTAGATGTTGGAGCATTGCTGGAGAATCATGGAAAATGTTGGCACTTGATCCAGAACTTTGAGCAGTTTGGCTAAAGTCTTCAACAGGGAGCATTCTTAGACTCTTTTGTTTTAATTGATAATTCATGTTTGTTTAGAGTATATGCTCTGTTTTGTTGCACCATCTTATGAAGGTTAATTGCATTAGTATAACATTGACTTTGTAGTCCAGTAGAATGAACTGTGTAATTTTTGGCACTTAGGTTCAATTTGAGGTTCTATGACAAAGTTGCATGTTTCTCAAATGTTTGAAGAATTATTGTATGAGAATTCCAGCATGACAATCTTCTAGGTTGTAACATGATTAGTGGACTTAGCAATGTTATGCAATGATTAATCTTGAATAAGAATTTGGGCCTCCAACATGATTTATTCTTAAGTGTTCTATTTTACCATGTGATGTGTTTGTTCCAGAACTTGCTTTAGCTCTTGGTCAAAATTGCATACATTTAGATGTGGACACAAATGATAAAGGCAAATTTTTTTTTCTTGTAGCCTTGAGCCAAATAGCCTTAACCTTCACACTTTCCATTGCTAGCCCCTTTGAGCCTGAATTAACCCTTTCCTTCTTGGATACTTAAGCTCATTACAAGCCTATATAAGTGAAAAACCAATTGTCCCTATCACTGGAACTTTGAGTGTATTGGTTTATTTACTTAGATGAGAGGTTTCAAGATTAAGTTTGGGGTTGAATTTTGGGGTGCATGTGTAGCTGTTGACTTGAGGACAAGTCAAAATTTTAAGTTTGGGGTTGAGGGATCATCTTGTATTGGTGGAATTTTTGTGCATTTTTTTAAGTTGTGTATAGTGCATTCTCTGTTTTCATGCATACCATACCATACCAAATTTTTTTTAGTTCTTTCTTGTGATAGCAATGAATGAGACTACTTAAGAAAAGCAAAGTACAAGAATAAAGTGAAAAGAAAGAAAAAGGAAGAAGAAAAGAGCAAAATAACAAAAGCTACAAGAAGAAGGATGTTTAGAAAAGAAAAAGAAAACCAAAAAGTAGAAAGAAAAGAAAATAGCAAGAGCTATAAGAAAACAAAAAGAAGCAGAAGAAAATGAAGTTTAAGAGTAATAAGGATAAAGGAACAAAAGGAAAACAGAGTGGTCTCATGAGTTGTTTATGTTACATAGTGTTAGTCTATGTTCTGTTTTGAATTTTTCTTCTGTTCATCATTAACTCATGCATAGCATATAGGTATAACTTTTACTCTTTAAGTTCCTGTGAATATGCAGTTAATACCTTTCTTTTATCCCACCTTTACCTAAGCCCCATTACAACCCTGAAAAGACCTTTTGAGTGTCCAATGTCTACTTGAAGGCAGTGGAGACTTTAGAGCTATTGCAAGCCTATGGTAACTGACCTTCTAATTGGTAACATTGAGAGAAACACAAACCCAAAACACTTGAGAGATTGAGGGCAAACACTTAACTGGAGAGGACTGTGTAATGTTGCTAAAGTACATTTTCTCATGCCAATCTATGTTGTTTGCCTATGCTTGATGAATTGTGCAGTGCTTGATAACATTTTGAGTTCATGTCCAACTTTCATAGATGAATTGAGTTGGCTTAAGGAGTTAAGAACTGCATAATGCATTTTCAGTGGCTGTTGAGCTCAATGTTATACCATACTTATTGACCCTTGTAATGATGGATTCTATGTTTGCTTGAGGACAAGCAAAGCTTTAAGTTTGGGGTTGTGATAAGTGTTAGATATTACATGTTTTCCTAGGTATTTTAAGCTCATTTCCATTCATTTTCACTAGGTTTAGCTATAGTTTAGATAAGAAAACAATGAAAATACCATGTTTGCTTAGTGTTAGTTCTTGAGTGAAATGTTTTGTGAGTTTTATAAGTTTTTCTTGAATTTTAAGTCATTTTAATTCCTCTTTTGTGATCTTTAGGTTCATTGAAGGATTGAAGAAGAGATAAGCAGCAAGGAGTGGATCCAATACTTGAATGGAAGCTCAAACCAAGAGAGTAGAGCAAGCCAAACCTCAAGTTAAGCATCCAAGGCTGTTAAAACGCGCCAGGGCGTGCTGCACTGGCCAACCAAGGGCGCACACGCGCCAGGGCGCGCTCAAGGGGCGCGCTCATGCCTAGCTTGCGGCAGAAACGCGCCAGGGCGCGCACAAGGGCGCGCTCATGCCATCCTCAATGATTCAATCGCGCCAGGCGCGATTTCACTTAATGAAGGGCGCGTTTCATCATCTATAAAAGCTACAGGGCGCGAAAAATGCAAGGGACTGTTCATAATTCAGTTTTTGGAGTTGGCTTCTCGTGCACGCTTCTCGTTTTCTCTCTTCTCCACTTTCGTTTTCCATCTTCCTCCATCAAACCTTGAAGTTCTGAGCTAGGAGCTTGTGGAAGCAAGATTTAAGCAATCATGGAGCTTCTGCTGTGTTTGATTTCTGTTTCTATTCCTTCTTTTCTCATTTCCATGTTAGGCTAGGTTTTAGGTTAGGGAAGGGGATTTCAATTCCAGAATTCTTGTAATGCTTTCTATGTGAATTCAATTGTAATTTCGGATTAATTGATTGAGCTTTTCCTACTTAATTGCAATTTCTTGAGGTTTACTTCATGAAGTTCAAATAGTAATAGGAATATTAACTGCTTGAATTGGACTGAACTATGCCTTGAGTTTTTGTTTCTCATTTCAATTATGCAATTGGAAGATTGATAGTTGAATTAGGAGAGGAATTGCATCATTATAACAGTGCATGAGTCTAGGAATAGAATTTGCATGTTATGAGACATTGTGAATTTATCTGTTTCGCTTCTTGAATGCATTTCTATTTTCACCTAAGGGATTAGAGATTATAGAAGTCATTCAAAGTGACTAATGACCTAGGAATAGGATTAGTCTAAGGTATCACAAATTCTAGTCTCCAATTGATTGATACTCATTGAATTGATATAGGAATTAGTTACTTGAAAGAAGGAATTGAATGAACCTATTCCCTAACTCATTTTATCATTTCTGAAACTTAAACATTTACTGCATCTTATTACTTGCTTTACAGTAGATTACTTTAGTCTTGCATGATTACTTAGTTTCCTACATCAATGTTTACTTCACTGATTCGTTCTAATAGCAACACACGTTGAGCATTCGATACTTCACAATTAGTCTCTGTGGTTCGACATCCCTTTCTCACTATTTCTAAACTTGTGACGACCGGCACACTTGCCGAAAGAGTGACACACGTGTATTTTTAAGTCAACACCAACACAATTGACACACATATATCACAAGATAATATGTGAACTAGTCCGAATTTGAGTGAATCAACACAAAGCCAAGTGCTAGTATGGATTTCTATCATATAACATTGATTTCCTCCGCATATAACATGTTTGTGAAAGTGTTTAATCCAGCAATAACACAATAACACATAGATCAAACAGATCAAAGCATGAACAAGATGATTTGAAGCACTTTCACCGAACAAAAATTTTCTAAACAAGAAATTGACACAACTACTAGACAATTAAGGAAATCTAATGATGGGTCCTAAGCACACTAAGAAAATTAAATGAAGAACACAAAGAACACTAAGATCATCGAAAGGCTTACTACACAAAATGGGTAGAGGTTCCAATCTTGAAGAAGAACAAGCTCTAGATAACACTTGATACAAGCTTGCTTGGAAGGAAGCTTGAAATTGGCCCAATCTTCATTCTCCAATTAGATCTCCACGGTTAGATGAGGAATGGCGGAAGCAACACAAGACTCAATGACTCAAGGACTTAGAAGAAAAGAGAAAATGGAAGAAGAAGAGAAGATGGTGACGCCATGCATAAGCAATAAGTCAAGAGGAAGAATTGCCACAAGGATAAGCATCCATTGATAAGACTCAAGTTTCTAGGAAGAAACCCAAGAGAGAAATCTGTCAAAGATAGCTCAAGCTATTCTTCATTCATCAAAAATGATCCACAGATCCCTCCTCACGTTGAAAATGCACCTACATATACTAAAGGCTCCTAATGCAAATCGGATGGCATGTTATCCATTGGATCAATGCTTGATCAACGTATGGAAAGCCTTCACTTAAGGCACCTCACACGGTTCAAGCATTGGCCATTCGATGAGCAAAACAATCAAGGGCCACGGTGCTAGCTAGAGGAGGCATGAGACATGTGACATCAAGTTCCATTCTTAGCCTCTTGATTAAGTCTTAGATCATGGGGTTGAAATTCACTCTTGAGTGGTGTGAAACATGTGACTCAATTATGAATTTTCAACCCTTTGATGGAAACTTTGATCAAGGATTAAGAATCAATCATGCATCATGCTTGCCTTGCCTTTGGACGGATTCAAGCTAGGCCATTTGATTTGGATCAAATCAAATGGTTAAGCTTGAATTAGAGTTACTAGAAATTCCACTACTTTGCATCTAAACTCTCTCCACTCTCTCCCAAGGAGAGTGTGCGCCACTTTCTCCCATTTGCCTTGCCAAATTGGTCCAAAAAAGAGTTACTAGGCCGTGAGCTACATGCTCCCAGTTATGGCCAATTCCTACTTAAATGCCTAAGGAAAACTATTACAAAATTTGAAGAAAATTACAAGGTTTAAAATTAAGATTAAAGTCTTCAAGAGTTGACTGTTGACTTTGACTTGTGGTCAGCAGTAGACTTTAAGTTGACTGTTGACTTTGACCTCTAGTCAACTCTTCTTGAATTTGCTCTTGAATCTTCTTGAGCATGGACCTTGTAATCCTTCTTCCTTGAGCTTCCATTGGTGGTGTTGAGGATGGTCCTCCATCATGTTGGCATGGATCCAATGCTTAATCAAGGTACTCCATCCTAATTAGCAAGTGTCTCAAGGCTTCACACAAGTTTTTAAACCGAAAATGATTTTAGCCGCTTTTTGAAAACCTTGTGTGGCCTTGACTAGGAAAGCATGGCATGTGTAGGTGTTTATGGAAACTGTGGGCTTGGCCCTAAGAACCCATGGGCTTAGCCCAAGTCATACCCTAGAGCTATTACAACATAGGACTTAATCATGTTCAAAGGAATTTACAAGTAGGTTACAAGTGATAAGTCTTATACTAGTTTCATGGTCTTGGAGTCTTCCCACCTTTTCCTGTAGCCTCCTTTGCATGCTTCTAGTAATTCTTCTAGATGTTCCTACATCAAATAGGTGCTGTTTTGAAACAAGAAAATCATCCAATAGCCTATTTTAGTGAGAAAAACTTACCAATGCTCCTAACTTTGATTTATCCAAGAAACTCAATTTTTCTTCAAACTTATTTTCTTATATTTAGTGAATATAGTGAATTTCAAGCATAAAGGTGCACTGCAGTAACTTGAAAATTTGAACCTCTAAACACTCCCAAACTTAGTGGTTCAAAGGACTTAGAGTACTAGAGACACTTAGAACTAAGCATTATCGTCAAAACTTAAGTTTAGCTTACTAGTAGCCTATATTCTTGGACTTGTGATGCATGATATGCTTGGTAGCTTGAAACTTTGTTTTTCCCCTGTATTTTGAGCATATTACTTGGTTGTACAGTGGTGGAAAACTGCACCTATTCACATAAAAACACCTCATAAAATTCACTTGAAAATTGCCTAAGTTCTAGTTACTAAATTGGAATCAATTTGTTTCTAAATTGGCTTGATTTGTGTCTTTAGTTTGCTGTTAATTTTTCCAGTTTTGAACATAAATTTGTGGCTGTCCAAGCTGCAGTAGTTTATTACCTTTGTCACATATTACTTCTTATATTTGAGTAGCCAAAGTTTTGTTCATTGAGTACCTTTTATTGCTTGTCTTCTTGGACTCCTAAGGTTTTGTCTTGAGTTTGTATTTCTTGGAATTCCTAAGCTTGACTCTAGAATTGTTACTCTTTCACTTTGGAAACTTGGACCTTGAATGAT
Source organism: Hylodesmum podocarpum (assembly GCA_026586105.1). Lineage (NCBI taxonomy): Eukaryota > Viridiplantae > Streptophyta > Magnoliopsida > Fabales > Fabaceae > Hylodesmum > Hylodesmum podocarpum. The sequence continues at coordinate 83,624 of JALJEV010000165.1, forward strand.
TGATTAGAGGTTTAAACAAGAGTATAAAGAGAGGTTGAGTGCAAAAAGACAAGAGTGAACATTTGAGAAAGATTCTTAAAGTGTGAAATGCATGTGACTTGAGTGCATACACTTAGTGAGTTGAGAGGATCCTATTTTCTCTATATTTTTGTGTACTAACCTTCTTGTACAGCCATGGATAGTTCCCCTAGTGTACTAAGAAAATAATGGACCTAATGAAGAGTATGTTGCAAACTAGTTTAGAGGAGAGGTTTGACCTAGAAAGGAGAGCTAAGGAAGAGAGAAGGATTAGGAAGGAACTAGAAAAGAAGATCCTTAGTGAGACAAGTGGAAACCATGAGAATCATGAACCTAGAGGTGCTGGAAATTTAAGTAACCGAGGGAGTGCTAGTAGGGGAAGCCAATCTACACCTAGGAGTAGTGAGGGAGGTAGTAATGATGAAGATGACCATGAGTATAGGGGTCATAGGAGAGGTAGAAGGGGAGAAAGAAGGGTAAACTATGTTAACTTTGGTGGTTTTGGCTGAGGCAACCCATACTATGAGGGAGAGGGTAGGATACATGAGAGGAACCTAAAGCTAAACCTACCTAAGTTCAATGGAGAGGGGAGTGTCGAGACATACGTAGAGTGGATCATGAAACTAGACCAAGTTTTCTCATGCTACCCCATTCTTAATGAGGAAAAGAAGTTAAACCTAGCCATTTTGGAGTTTGAGGGATATGCACAAGTATGCTGGAACCAAATCCTAGTAGAAGCTGAGAGGAGGAGGAGACCACAAATTACCTCATGGACACAACTTAAGGATGCTATGAGAGGTAGATTTGTGCCACCAACATATGTGAGAGACCTACACATTAAACTCCAAAGGTTAACTCAAGGAACTAAAAGTGTGCAAAAGTACTATAAGGAGCTTGAGTTAACCATGCTAAGGTGTGACTACTAAGAGGATAGTGATGCAATCCTCAAGGAGAAGTGCTTCATGTGCTCGGATCTTCATGCTTTAATGGAGGCTTGGTTTTTGAAGAAAAAGAAGCTCACGACCTCTAGGAGAAAAGAAAGAAGAAAACGATTTAAAAGAGGAATGATAGCGCCATGGCAAATGCCAATAAGCTTGAGGTGGAATCGCCACAGTGGAACAAGGAAGCCATTTATGAGATTCAAGGTTCTTCACAAGAACATAAAAGAGAAAACACTCTCAAATTTCTGAATTCAATTCTCAATTTATCAAAAAGTGTTTAAATTACAAAGGAAATCCTATTTATACTACTAAGGTGTGGCGCTAGATTGCTATGCAAGGAACTAATGTCCACCCTTGTAGTCCTTGAAGTCTTCTTTAATTTGCCACCACGAACGCCTCAATTGGAGTTGTGCAGCCCGAGTTATGGTCCGAATACTGAAACTGGTCAAATACTAAAATTAGCAGCGAATTTTATTAGAAGCCCAAAATTGAAAAGTAAGGTTGGAGATTTTGGTTGGGCTTTTGGAGATGGTCCTCCATCAGATAGAGAGGCCACACTAACTAGATTTACCCATGGGCTTAATAGGGAGATTCAAGACTTACTTGAGCTCGAAAGCTATATGACCATAGAGGAGGCCATCCATAAGGCCGAGAAAGTTGAGCAACAAATAAAGAGGAAAGGAACCTTCAAAAGATCCTCTAACTCATACACTACCTCTTGGAGAGACAAAGGCAAGAAGGAGGGCTATTCCAACCAAAGAAACAAGCATGACCGAGACACTTCAAAGGTAAAGGAGGTACATTCTAACTCTTCTAAACCTAGTTCTATTAAGTGTTTTAAATGTCTAGGCCATGGACACATAGCCTCTCATTGCCCAAACAAGAAAGCTATGGTGGTGAGGAACAATGGAGCAATCACAAGTGAAGATTCAAGCTCATCATCTAGTGAGAGTGAAGCATCAAGAGCAAGTATGCATTCCTCTTATGAGCAAGCCGAGGAGGGAGACCTTTTGATGGTGAGGAGGATGCTAGGCAATGTAAGTAAAGAACTTGATGATTCACAAAGGGAGAATATCTTCCATAGTAGATGTACTATTGAAGGGAAGGTATGCTCTTTAATTATTGATAGTGGAAGTTGCACTAATGTAGTAAGTACTAGATTAGTGGATAAATTAAATTTTAAAACATCTTCACATGTGAAACCGTATAAGTTACAATGGTTGAGTGAAAAAGGAGAGTTAGTGGTAGACAAACAAGTACTTATCTCTTTTACTATTGGAAAATATAATGATGAAGTACTTTGTGATGTTGTTCCAATGGAAGCCACACACTTGCTTTTTAGTAGGCCTTAGAAATTCGATAGGCAAGCTTTACATGATGGAGTTGCCAATACTTACATCTTTTCTCATGTAGGTAAGAAGGTCACACTCAAACCATTAACACCTAAGGAGATTTGTGAAGATCAAATAAAAATGAAGCTTAAGAGGGACCAAGAGAAGAAATTTACCTTGGCTGAGAGCTCCAAGGACACATCCAAGCATGGAAACAAGCCCACGACCGAGAGCTCCAAGGGAAGTAAAGCTAAAGGGAAGTTATCGAAACTTAAGGTCCACAAGCTTGATAAATTGAAAAGTAAAAAGAGTGAGAAGAAAGAGAGCTTTTTGATGGAAAAGAGTGAGCTCAAGAGAGATTATCTAGCTAGGAAGTCTATGTTTCTTTGCATACCTAATCCTTTGGTTTTGAGTTCTATCTTTGTAGGTGAGCAAGGAAGCTTAGAGGCCTTATTGGGAGAGTTCCAAGATGTCTTTCCTAAAGACATACCCCACGACCTTCCCCCCATAAGAGGAATTGAGCATCAAATTGACTTAGTACCGGGTGCACCACTACCAAACTGTCCAAGCTATAGGAGTTCTCCTCAAGAGAGCCATGAGATTCAAAAGCAAGTGCAAGGGCTTATGGAAAAAGGTTGGGTGAAGGAGAGTCTTTCTCCTTGTGCATCACCCGTGATACTAGTGCCTAAGAAGGAGGGAACATGGAGGATGTGCATGATAGTCCACTGTCGAATGAACATCAAAAACTAGATTTATCCCTAATTAAACTTGTAATATAGAGGATTCAACCTAGGTCATCTCTCTGAAGACATGCATGCACTTGATTCAGAATTATTCACAATTAGGAGGGGGATTTTCTTGAATTAATTCAATAAAACCTAAACAGAACAGAGAATGTGAATTTAAACGAGAAACTAAAGACAGAATTAGAAATTGAAAGCAAAGTAGAAGAGCAGAGAATTGTAAACATAAAACGCGAAGAGGAATTAACGCGAGGAGAAATTAAAATTGAAAATAGAATAGCGGAGTGTAAAATTGCAGCAGCGAATTAAAGAGAAAAGGAAAGCATAAGAGGAATAACAACAATATCATGCAATGCGAAGAAGAACAATAATAGAGCGTAAATTGAACCAGAAATCTATTGCAGAATTGAAGATTCGCAGAATCAAAATGGAGAAACAAATTCACTTGTTGCAATTCCAATGTTGTGAAGAGAGATTAAACACATGAAATTGAGAACTAAGAAGAAAAGAGAAGAGAGAACAGAAAGGAAAATCGCACAATCGTGCGAAAGGAGTGTGCAAGAGAAGCAACTGAATTATGAATTGGGAAGTTTTTGAATCTTCGCACCCAAAAACCCTTATATAGGTGAAGAATCGCGCCTCCACATAAGTTGAATTGCGCCCTGGCACGTTTGGACAGAGAAAAGGGGTTCCATTGCGCGCTGGCATACGCCCTGGCGCGTTTAGACAAAGAAGAGGGGTTCCAATGCGCCCTGGCACGCGCCCTGGTGCATTTGCGCCTTCATCTTGCTCCAGATTCGCGCCTAGGCGCGTCTTGCCAGAGGAGAAGGATCAATTGCGCCCCCCTTTCATGCCTAGGCGCAAATGCAAGTGTTTTCATGACTTGGGCTTCATCTTCTCTCTTTCTTGATGGCTTGCACTCCAAGTCTTCATCTCAGGTCTTGGATCTTTCATCCCAAGCTTCCATTTTTGTCTTCAATCCATTCCTTGCTCTCATCTCTTCTCCATTCCTCAAAGCTCTAGATGCAACCTACACAAGAATCAACATAGAAACATAAAAACTTGTGGAAATTAACTATTATTTACTACTAGTACTAAAATATACCTTTAACACAAATCTATGATAAACTACCAACATATGACACATATAAAAGCTAAATGATCTAAGAACAAAGTAAAGAAAATGTATATAAGATGGATTATCAGTGCACAGATTGTAGAACCATCAACAATATCACTATAAGGTATCGCCATCCTATCCCTAGATTAGGTTATGTGGTGAGTTCTCAAGGAGTTCAAGTGGATGAGAGTAAGGTAAAAGCTATACAAGATTGGCCCACTCCTACTTGTGTAAAGGAAGTTAGAAGTTTTCATGGATTAGCTAGTTTCTATAGGAGATTTGTTAAGGATTTTAGCACTATTGCATCTCCTTTAAATGAGCTAGTTAAGAAGGAAATTTCACTTACTTGGGGGCCTAAACAAGAACATGACTTTCGGACTTTCAAAGAAAAATTAACAAATGCGCCTATTCTTGCTTTTCCTAATTTTGATGTCTTTAGAATTGGAATATGATGCCTCTAATGTAGGAATTGGAGCCATGGTGATATAAGGAGGACATCCCGTGACCTTCTATAGTGAAAAGCTCAAAGGTTCACAAGTAAATTACTCAACATATCACAAGGAGATGTATGCCCTAGTGAGAGCATTCCAAGTGTGGCAACACTATCTCCTTCCAAAAGAATTCATAGTGCATACCGATCATAAGGCATTGAAGCACTTAAAAGGTAAAGGAAAATTGGGTAAAAGACATGCAAGATGGGTTGAGTTTATTGAGATTTTTCCTTATGTCATTAAATACAAGAAAGGTGTAAACAATGTTGTGGTCGATGCACTTAGTAGGAGATATGCTTTGCTTACTATGTTAGAAACTAAGATGCTAGGTTTTGAACATATTAAATGCTTGTATGAGAATGACATAGATTTTAGTGAATTGTACATGATGTGTGTGCATGGAGCTTATAAGGGATACCTCTTTAAAGGAAAAACTTTGTGTGTGCTTAAGACATCCTTAAGAGACCTCTTAGTTTGTGAAGCACATGAGGGGGGCATCATGGGACATTTTGGCATTGATAAAACCCTTACTATTTTGCATGAACATTTCTATTGGCCACATATGAAGAAAGATGTAAATCGGTTTATAGCTAGATGCATTGCATGCCATATGGCCAAATCTAGGGTTTTAAATCATGGCTTGTACACACCCCTCCCCATTCCGAATTCCCCTTGGGTTGATATTTCTATGGACTTGGTCCTTGGTTTGCCGAAAACCAAAAGGGGAATGAATTCATTGTTTGTTGTAGTGTGTAGGTTTTCTAAAATGGCACATTTTATTTCTTGTCACAAGGTTGATGATGCCACACACAGAGCAACTTGTTCTTTAAAGAAGTGGTAAGATTGCATGGTGTGCCAAAGAGTATAGTGAGTGATAGGGACTCCAAATTTCTTAGCCATTTTTGGAGGACCCTTTAGGGCAAGCTTGGCACCAAGCTTTTGTTTTCTACCACTTGTCATCCTCAAACGGATGGCCAAACCGAAGTGGTTAATAAGACTTTGGGTCAATTATTAAGGTGTTTTGTTAGGGGTAATGTGAGAACTTGGGAGGAGCATCTACCATTAATTGAGTTTGCATATAATAGGGTAGTAAATGCATCTACTAAGTGCTCACCATTTGAGATTGTATATGGTTTTATTCATTTGCCACTTGAGTTTGCTTTGGATGTAGATGGAGCTAGCAAAGTCGAGAAGGTGAAGACTCTTCATGCAAAAATCAAGGAGCAAATTGAGAAGAGATACACAAAGGTGGCGGCTAAAGCAAACCAACATAAAAAGGATGTTCAATTCCAAGAAGGAGATATGGTTTGGCTTCATCTAAGAAAGGAGAGATTCCCTACTCTTAGGGGATCCAAAATTTCACCTAGAGGAGACGGTCCTTTCAAGATCCTCCAAAAACTTGGACCAAATGCTTACAAACTTGAACTCCCTAACGCTTATACTTGTAGTAATTCTTTCAATGTTAGTGATTTATCTCCTTTTGTTGTAGGTGAAGAGGAACATAATTTGAGGACAAGTTCAACTCAAGAAGGAGGGTTTGATGGAGGACCATCCTTACCTAGAAGAATCACAAGGTTCATGACAAAGAAAATACAAGAAGAAGTAGAGAGTCAACTCCAAAGTCAAAGTCAACTCTCAAGCCAAGAGTCAACTCTAGACTTCTCCTTGTATTGTAATAAGACTTGTAATTTTTGTAGTATCTTGTAATATTGTAATTAGGGTTAAACAATGAATAATTAGGACCATGTGTGCATAAGAGGTCCACGGCCTAGGTTGATTAATTAGGACTGAAAAAAAAGATGCTTCCTTGATCCAAGGATGAAGCTTGGAGATCCGTGTGATGTGCTTAAGAGAGCTTCCCAGACGTTGATCCCAAGCTACATCTAAGGGTGGAGGATTGATCCTTGTTCTCCAAGTTATTCAAACTTGTGCCACAAGCTTCCTTCTCCAACAAGCTTGAGCCGTGGCCATTAGATTAGGATCTAATCCAAGGGTGGACATTAGTTCCTTGCATATTAGCGCCACATCTTAGTAGTATAAATATGATTTCCTTTGTAATTCAAACACTTTTTGAAAAATTGAAGAATTGAAATTCAGAATTTGAGAGTGTTTTCTCTCTTTGTGTTCTTGTGAAGAATCTTGAATCTCATCAATGGCTTCCTTGCTCCATTGTGGCGGTTCCACCTCAAGCTTATTGGCACTTGCCATGGCGCTACCATTCTTCTTCGAAATTGTTTTCTTTTTTCTTTTCTCCTTAAGGTCGTGAGCTTCTTCTTCCTAAACACTAAGTCTCCATTGAAGCATGAAGGTCCACGCATCTTGAAGCTATTCTCCTTGAGGATTGCATCAATATGTCACGGCCTAAGGCTATAACCAAAAGAAGAAAAAGCATGCTCCAACTCAAGACCAATTAGCTAGAAAACTCAAGGAATCAAAACAAGCTACTCTATGAAAGAAAGACTATAGAGATGGAAGAAACTCAAAGAAAAACTAAGACTCAATGGAAGACACAACTACTAACTAGTGGTGATGAACTGATGAAGGCCTCCATGAAGAGTGCTCCAAAAAAGCTTTTGGATTGCCCAAGTCGAGTCTCCAACCAAGTTGCACCGAAGGGAAATGGCCAAGGAAGCTCTTGGCCATGGAGGTTTTAAAGTGTTTAGAAGTTTAGAAGAAAGGTACGAAGTGGAAAAGACAAGGAGATGGTGGCGCCAAGGTTAAGAACCCATAAACCTAGGAAGAACCGCCACAATGGAAGAAAAAATCCATTGATAAGATTCAAGGAAATTTCCTAAGGGAACAAGAGAAAATTCTCTCAAAGCTTAAGAGCTCTTTGCATTAAAAATTCATCAAAAGTGTTACAAGTGTTTCGGCCAAAGGCTTTTATAGGCACCTATGACTTGGCCTCCAAGCTATCCTAACTATGATTAACTAAGCTTAATCCTAGTTAGGAATCCTAAGCTAAACCGTGGCTTACTTGACCACCAAGTAACCAAGGGAGTTACTCAGTTGTTAAGAAGCACATGGTCTTCACATGGCCTTCACATGGCCTTGACTCTTAGGGATTTTTGGCTTGCCTTTAGCTATGTGAACCCGAGGGCTTTGGACCCTTAAAGGACTAGGCATCTAAGCTATCTAGGCTATTACATAGGACCTTGTTCATACATGTTTACAAGTAGGTTATAATCAAATGATTCTATGCTACTATCCTCTTGGTCTTGAAGTCTCCTTGCTTCCTCTTCTAGCCTTCTTTGCATACTCCTAGTGATCCTCCTTGATGTTCCTACATCATGAACCAATAGTGAAGACAACAAGCTCTAGATACTGTAACATCCCAAAATTTAAATAAGGATCTAATGATCAAGTTTAAAAAAGGTGTCAACGAGCAATCAATTGCAAATAGTATAATTGTAGCTGGAGTCTACAATTGCAGCTAAATGATTGCTCCTCTTTTTCAAAATGTGTTTGAGAATCCCAATGCTAATCTTGAAAGATGTTGGTAACTCTTAGGATTTGAAATTTTGGAGTTACTATCGTCTGATCTTCACTTCCCGGGACAGACGATGAAAAAGCTTGAGTTTCGTCTGATAAGCATCGTCTGTATTGGATCGTCTGATAATCATCGTCTGTATTGGATCGTCTGATAGCATCGTCTGTACTGGATCGTCTGATAGCATCGTCTGTATTGGATCGTCTGATAGTATCGTCTGTACTGGATCGTCTGATGACTTCGTCTATAGTGCCGTCTGATCATGACTTTCGTCTATAGTGTCGTCTGATCATGACTATCGTCTATAGTGTCGTCTGATCATACATTTCGTCTATAATGTCGTCTGTCATGCCTTTCGTTTATAATGTCGTCTGATCTTCCGTCTGTTTGAGGTAATCGTCTATACTGTCGTCTACTCTGAAATTATCAAAATTATGCATGATAATTATTCTTGATCTGACACATAATTACTCTACTCTTTCTAGACAATTCTTAATCATTCTACATGTTTCTAGAAAAATTGTTGTAGACTTTAGAAATTCCTTATTATTCTAATTTTTCTAGAAACTTCTAGTTTACTCTACACATTGAAACGGTCCAAACTGGCTCTTAATGTCTTCATGACATTTCTAGATCTTTCAATCTTCTTTAATTAGAAACAAACCAGAGCCCAATTGGAGATTTGTAGAGGAAGTTATGCCTATTTTAACAAGAGTGGTCAAATGGGGAAAATACAGTAAATTCCCGTCACTGGTTCGTGGTCCACTTTCAAGGCTAATTTCACACCAGATGCAGTCCGAATTGGCTCCTTGTGTCTTCATGACATTTGTAGCTCTGTCAATCCTCTTTCATTTGCAAGAAACCTGGGCTCAAAACGATATTTGTGGAAAAAGTTATGCCTATTTTACCGAAAGTGATCATTTTGACTTTTCAATCATTCTAGAATTCTCTTTAAGATATTTTGATGGAAACCCAAGATATTTTGATGGAAACCAAGATATTTTTATAGAAACTCAGATTTTTCTTTTAGAAACAATCTCCAATACTCTAGAGAATTCCTTGGAAGTCTATAAATATGGCTTAGGGGTGTCAAGTGAAGACATAACCCAAAGAATACTTCCACATTCACTATCTTCACTACAAAAACCTTTCTATACTTTCTTCACCTTAGTAGGATATCTCTCCAATCAAAGTAGGAGCAAGTAGATAAAGGAAGAATATAAGAAGCTAGGAGAAACCAGTAAGGGGATCTTTCCTTATCCTTCTTTTTCTATTCTTTGTTTGAATTAAAAGGAATTGGAAACTCGCGAAATTGGGCTATAGTGGAACTAGAATCTATTCACCCCCCTCTAGATTCACCCGTAGGGACCATCAATTGGTACTAGAGCTTTATCTAGTAGGTTGCTCTAGATTTTGATCCATAGTTCCTTAGAATGGCTCTAGATTTTGATCCATAGTTCCTTTGATCCATAGTTCCATAGTTCACTGAAGGTGTCTCTATTAACAGACTTCCCCTGTTTTGTGGTGATAACTACCCTTTTTGGAAAGTGAGGATGAAAATCTTTATGGAGTCTGTACATAGAAGCATTTGGCAAGTGGTTGTGACTGATTTCAAGGTCCCCACATACATAGAAAATGGGAATGAGATTGAAAAACCATTTGAGAGGTGGGAACAAGAGGAAATTAGGAGAGCTGAAAATGATGCAAAAGCTTTAAATATTATACATTCTGGCTTTGAACTCGATGAATTTTTCAGAATTTCAGCTTGCAACACAGCCAAAGAAGCTTGGGATCTAATAAGGGTCACACACGAAGGAACTGTAACATCCCAAAAATTTAAATAAGGATCTAATGATCAAGTTTGAAAAAGGTGTCAAAGTGCAATCAATTGCAAATAGTATAGTTGTAGCTGGAAGTCCACAATTTCGGCTAAATGATTGCTCCCTTTTTCAAACTTTGTACAGGGATAGCATCCAATGTTAACTTATGCGATAGAGAATTCAAATGCTAATCTTGAAAGATTTTGGTAACTCTTAGGATTTGAAATTTTGGAGTTACTATCGTCTGATCTTCACTTCCCGGGACAAACGATGCAAAAGCTTGAGTTTCGTCTGATAAGCATCGTCTGTATTGGATCATCTGATAGCATCGTCTGTATTGGATCGTCTGATAGTATCGTCTGTACTGGATCGTCTAATGACTTCGTCTATAGTGTCGTCTGATCATGACTTTCGTCTATAGTGTCGTCGAATCCTGACTATCGTCTATAGTGTCGTCTGATCATGACTTTCGTCTATAATGTCGTCTGATCATACCTTTCGTCTATAATGTCGTCTGATCATGCCTTTCGTCTATAATTTCGTCTGTTATGTCGTCTGCTCTTGACTATTGTCTATACTGTCATCTGATATTTCGTCTGTTTGAGGTAATCGTCTATACTGTCGTCTACTCTGAAATTATCAAAATTATGCATGTTAATTATTCTTGATCTGACACAAGATTACTCTACTCTTTCTAGACAATTCTTAATTATTCTACATGTTTCTAGAAATTCCTTATTATTCTAATTTTTCTAGAAACTTCTTGTTTACTCTACACATTGAAACGGTCCAAATTGGCTCTCAATGTCTTCATGACATTTTTAGATCTTTCAATCTTCTTTAATTAGAAACAAACCGGAGCTCAATTGGAGATTTTTGGAGGAAGTTATGCCTAATTTAACAAGAGTGGTCAAATGTGGAAAAATATTCACGTCACTAGTTCGTAGTCCACTTTCAAGGCTAATTTCACACCAGATGTAGTCCGAATTGGCTCTTTGTGTCTTCATGACATTTGTAGCGCTGTCAATCCTCTTTCATTTTCAAGAAACCTGGGCTCAAAAAGATATTTGTGGAAAAAGTTATGCCTATTTTACCGAAAGTGATCATTTTGACTTTTCAAACATTCTAGAATTCTCTTTAAGATATTTTGATGGAAACCCAAGATATTTTGATGGAAACCAAGATATTTTTATAGAAACTCAGATTTTTCTTTTAGAAACAATCTCCAATACTCTAGAGAATTCCTTGGAAGTCTATAACTAGGGCATAGGGGTGTCAAGTGAAGACATAACTCAAAGAATACTTCCACATTCACTATCTTCACTACAAAAACCTTTCTATACTTTCTTCACCTTAGTAGGATATCTCTCCAATCAAAGTAGGAGCAAGTAGATAAAGGAAGAATATAAGAAGCTAGGAGAAACCAGTAAGGGGATCTTTCCTTATCCTTCTTTTCTATTCTTTGTTTTGTTGGTACTTTCATTATCTTTCTTTGGTTTCTTGGTGTTTCTTTTCTTCATCTTTCTTACACTCTTTTTAATTCTTTAAGTTTGTGCTTTCTTTATCCTTTGAAAGATTATTTTAAAGTTGTTTTCCTCTTTCAACTATTTCTTTGAATACTATGACTACTTTATAAAAAGTAAAATGGAAACCTTTATTATTGATATTAAGCATTTTACTTCTATGAACAATTTCAATCTTTCCTCCTTTGATCAAACCTCTTTTGAATACTAACATACTAAATAATTAAATATATGTCATGAACACAAATTGATGGTAGTAATATTTTTGTTTGATTATACATCGAAGTATGACTGGTTTTGTGCTTAATATACAATTACTTGGTGAATTGGATGTGAGTAAGTGGTGACATGCATGGTTGCATTGAAATGACGATGGACTTGAATTGTTTAATGACCGATTGGAAATGCCTAGTGGAGAGGCAATATTCTAAGATTGCTTGGTGAATGGGTAATACTTAGAATGAGGTGAAATGAAGATGACCTGGTGGAAAGGTCAATACCTAAAATATGATGAAGGTCATTATACAATTCAAGGTCCTAGAACATGTTGCATTGGTGACTGGATAGTAGTAGACCAAGTCCGTAAGTCCTTGAACGGGTTCCCGCCTGAGTGAGTGGAATGCCGTGGACTTGGGGGTTCTCTTGGTGGGGAAATTGCCCTGCTCATGATGATCACATGTTTCGGGGGAGGTCCTGCCGGACACTGAGGGAACTCGACAAATTACGGAGTGTCTACCTCTGGTGGGTCTGTTGAGTGTGAGAATCAGATGCCACAGGCTATTCCAGTGGAGGGCGCCACATTGCATTTTGAGTAAAGAGTGAAAATGCATGGTGGAGGTTCATGCATCATATAGAACTAGGAGCATACATTATTGATTGTGTGTTTGATTGAATATATAATTCATTGGAATCCATGACTGAATCATTGATTGTGATTAATGGTTTATTTGTTTTGGTGAATGGTTGTCGGTTACCTTACTTTGTGATTGATACTTTGATGATCATGGATAAGTATTTGAAGTATTATTCTAAAAATGATATTTTCGATGAAATCTTGAAAAAATATTCTAGATTTATAAAATAAAAGGTTTTTCATTGAAATACAAACAATTGTTTATAATTATGGTTAAGGAAAGCTCACCCTTGCGTTTTGTGTTTTTAACACCTGTGATGATCCCGAACAACGTTCAGAGGAGCAGATTTGCAGGGTTAAGAAGATGCGGATGTTTTGCAATGGTTGATGCTACTCTCTTGATGTAAAGATGTTTGCTATGTTTTGCGTGTAGAAGTATTGGGTAGATGTTATAAGGAAGTAGAAAGGTAGTTATGTAAAATAATAAAATGACAAAGTTATGCAACCTAGATGTAATGACCTTTAAATATTATAAAAATGTTGTTTCCTAAATCTCTCTCTTATTTACATCATTAACCACTTTAAATTACTATTTAGAATATAATTAAAGTAAGTAAATAAGGAGGGGGGTTACAGGAACCGCTGAAGTACGAAGGACAAGGAAGAATACCTTGATCCAAGAGTACGAAACTTTCAGAATGGCACAAGGTGAGTCCGTGATGGATATGCAGAAACGTTTCACACACATCGTGAACCATCTCAAAGGACTTGGTAAGATCTTCGTTGAGGAAGAAGTCAATATGAGGGTGCTGAAATCCTTGAGCAGAAAATGGCAACCAACTGTCACAGCAATCACTGAATCAAAGAACCTAGCCTTGATGACAAGTGCAAAGTAGAGTTATTTGGTAAGTTGAGGGAGTATGAAATGGATATGTCCCGTATTGCTGATGAGGAACAGAAAGATAAGAAAGCCAAAGGTCTAGCACTCAAGATGGAAGACACAGCTAGTGAGAGCGATGCGTCAAGCTGTGGTAGTGAGTCTGAACAGGAAAATATGAATCTCATGGTAAGGAAATTCAAAAAGTTCACGAAGAGGAACAACGATAAAAGGAGATTCAACAATTCCAGAAAAGGCTTCAAGAGGTATGATGGTTCGTCTTCAAAGGTCACGTGTTATGAGTGTGGGAAGGTAGGTCAATACAAATTGAAGTGCCCCAACATGAAGAAAAGTAACAGCAGTGAGCCTAGAAGAGTAGAACATGAAGAACGGTCCAAGAAGGACAGATTTTGCAAGAAAAAGGCCTACATTGCGTGGGAAGACAATGATTCCTCAACCTCTAGTGGGAGTGATAATGAAGAAGCAAATTTGTGTCTCATGGCTAATCCAACATCCGATGATGAGGTAAGTGATTCCGATTCATCTACTTTTGACTATGATGAGCTGCAAACTGCTTTTTGTGAACTTTACAAGGAAGCAGAAAAACTAGGCAAGTTGAACAAGGTTTTGAAAAACAAAATTACTGATTTGGAAAATGATATTTTTGTTTTGAAAACTGATGTTCAAAGTTTGAAAAAGGAAAATGATGCCTTGAAACTACCCTGTTCAAAGTGTAAGTCTTTTGATGCCTCTTTGAAAAAGAATAACATGAAGTTCTTTGCATTTAGACAAACCAGCAAAAACAGAACTTTCCCATGTAGTTATTGTATGAAATCTGGACATAACTCTTATAATTGCATGATTAGGAAGGAAGGAATAACTAGTGGGTTGTTTAAATGGATTAGGAAAGATAGTCACAGCTCTAACACTAATGGACCCAACAAGTCTTGGGTACCAAAAACAAAGTGATATCTTTTTCTGTGTAGGTATGCTTGAGAGCCAAACACTCAACTTGGTATTTGGATAGCGGCTGCTCAAGACATATGACTGGTGACAAGAATAATTTTATCTCCTTCAAATCAAAAGAATTTGGTTCAGTAGTGTATGGAGATAACAATAAAGGGAAAATAATGTGTATAGGTGCTGTTGGAGACAAATCCAACACTGTGATTGAAGATGTACTGCTTGTGGAAGGTTTGAAATTCAACTTTATGAGTATTAGCCAACTATGCGACAAAGGTTATCAAGTATCATTCGATAATGGTTGCTGCAAGATCAGTAGCAGTGACTCAAGTGAAGTATTAATGGTCGGTAAGAGACATGGTGAAGACAACAGTAGCAAACCACAAGTACAACAAGATCCACCAACCATTTCTCATGATCTGCCAAGAGAATGGAGGAAACCAAGGAATCTTTCTCTTGACAACATCATTGGTGACATCCACAAGGGAGTATCCACTAGATCCTCCTATAATATGTTCTATGATGATTATGCTTTTGTATCTCAATTTGAACCCTCTTGTGTTGATGATGCTATAAATGATGAATTTTGGATGAATACTATGCATGAGGAGTTAAATCAATTTAAAAGGAATGACGTTTGGGAGTTAGTACCTTTTAATAGAGATATGAATCTAATTGGAACAAAATGGGTGTTTAAGAATAAGCTAGATGAGAATGGAATTGTGGTTAGGAATAAGGCAAGACTAGTAGCTAAGGGTTATAATCAACAAGAAGGAATAGATTTTGATGAAACATATGCCCTTGTTGCTAGATTAGAAGCTGTAAGAGTATTACTTGCTTTTGCCTGCATTCATGATTTTAAGTCAATTTCGAGATGGATGTTAAAAGTGCGTTCTTAAATGGCTACATCAACGAGGAAGTCTTTGTTTCACAACCTCCTGGTTTCACTGACTTCAGTTACCCTGAGCATGTGTACAAGCTAAAGAAGGCCCTCTATGGTCTGAAGCAAGCCCCCAGACAATGGTATGAAAGGTTAAGTAAATTTCTTTTGTCAAAAGGGTTCGACAGAGGTAATGTTGACAAAACTCTTTTCATTAGGAGGAAGTCTAACAGTATTTTATTGGTCCAAGTGTATGTTGATGATATCATTTTTGGATCAACTAATCAATCTCTGTGTAAAGAATTTGTGGCTAGCATGTAGGGTGAGTTTGACATGTCTATGATGGGAGAACTCAAATTCTTCCTAGGACTGCAAGTCAAGCAACTGAAAGAAGGAATCTTTATACATCAAGCAAAGTACACTAAAGAATTGCTAAAGAAATTCGACATGGAGAGTTGTAAGATCACTAATATCCCTATGTCAACTAATCTCTTTTTAGATAATGATACTACAGGACAGGGAGTGGACCAAACAAAGTACAGAGGGATCATTGGATCACTCTTGTATCTCACAAATGGAGCGATCCGATATATTATTCAATTCGTGTTTGTGCGCGATTTCAATCTCGCACCAAAACAATCACACATGATCTTGTGAAGAAAATTAAGTACCTCAAAGGAACAACGAACTGTGGTTTGTGGTATCCCAAAGGTACGTCCCCTACCCTAGTCGGTTTTAGTGATTCAGATTTTGCAAGTTGCAAAACAGATAGAAAGAGCACGAGTGGTGTATGTCACTTGTTTGGAGGAAGCTTAGTCTCATGGTACAGCAAGAAACAAGCATGTGTTGCTCTATCAACAGCAGAAGCAGAGTATGTTGCTGCGGGTAGCTGTTGTGCTCAAACCATCTGGTTGAAGCAACAACTTGAGGATTTTGGACTAAGGCTTGATCACATTCCTATCAAGTGTGACAATACAAGTGTCATCAGTATCACGAAGAACCCGGTTTTGCACTCAAGAACAAAGCATATTGAGGTGCGTCATCATTTCATAAGGGATCATGTTGAGAAAGGTGACTGTGATGTGGAGTTCATTGAAACGGAGAACCAACTCGCGGATATCTTCACAAAGCCTCTACTTAAGGAGAAATTCTTCAAACTTAGAACCAATCTTGGTATACTAAGTGAGGAACATCTCTCATGAATTCTCTAAGTATGGTAAGTTGGATCATTCATGGTGCTCCAACAAGGTATGAGTTCATTACATTACATAGTCATGACCAATACACTTTCAAAACATGTAAAATCAAGTGTTTTCAACCTTTCTGATATAGATAATCGATTACCACGATGTCAAAACTTGTTTTTCCAGAAATTGGGCCTTTGGAGTAATCGATTACCATGCCTGGTTGATCGATTACCTCGACCCCTGTTTTCAACCTTTTTTTGGATTACTCTCTGGAGTAATCGATTACCACTCATGGGTAATCGATTACCTCTGCTGCTGAGAGTGTTTTTCAATGTTCTTTTAGGAATTGGGCTTAATCGATTACATGTTCTTAGAGTCCAATACTTTCTTCATTGAATCTAACCTTAATTGTGGAGTCTTTATAAGTGTTTTACAGGAATTGGGTTTCACTCTCTCACCTCACAAACCCTAGAAACCCCTTCTCTCTCTAGAAAACCCCTTTCATCTACTTCATCTTCTCCACCACCATCAACCATGGAAGAACAAAGGAAAGGCAAACGGATCAAGCATGTGGGTCACAAACCCAAGCCATGGACTTCGCCCCGTTCGAAGAAGGGTGAATCCTCTTCCAAGAGGAAGAATCCCACACCTCCGGGAGAAACTGTGGAGCGCCCTATCAACCCGTGGTTCACTTCAACTGCACAGGAATCACGCTTTTATGGAGATTTCGCCAACAAGGAACTCGTTCCGGCGAAGATTTTGGACCTCCGATGGCTGGATGCACAAGGGTTCACATTTCACTCTCTGCTTCGTGATCAGAACCTTGAGAAATTTGTTGGTCTGAAGGGTTTCATATACCCCGATCTAGTGAGAGTTTTCTACTCCAACCTCCGACCACACCAAGCCACCGGAACGGTAATTTCTGAGGTAAAGGGCAAACCCATGATTCTTACTCGTGATATATTTTTCCGTTTTGCTGGATTTAAAGATGAAGGTATTCGACCTACGATTGAGCACTTGCAAGCACAAGGAATCGAGCTTCACAAGGACTCTTTCTTCATGAGCCTGCTCAAAAATCCCGAAATGTGGGAAGCTGAAAAGGCCGCAAGGAAGGAGCGTGGGAAGAAGATAACTTACAACACCGGCGGGTGAACGCCGACGATCGTCTTCTCCACTACACAATTTCTTTGGATTCGGGTCGTAAGAGGAGCCAATCATGCTCTGATCAATGAGGAGGATATGGTAATGATGGCAGCGTTGAAAAATGGCATTCAAGTCGATTGGGCACATGTTGTGATGGACAACATGCTCAAGACGAGAAGGCTATTTGATAACAAATGCCCCTATTCTCTGTTTATTTCACGTTTGCTTGAGCATTTTCAGGTTGATACCACAAATGAGAACAGAGATTTGGTGAAGGACATTCACATCATTGGAGACAAAGCATTGAAAATGATGCGTTTGACAAAGACTGATGCTGGATGGGTGCCAAGGGAAGAAGCACCACAACAATAACAAACAGAAGTTGCAACCAATCCACCTTCTGATGATGATGATTCGGCGGCTGGGGAATACATCCCTAAATCCCGTTTTGAATCAATTGTCATTGATCGGATGGATGAGCTGGAAGCTACCACCGCCAAAAGATTGGACGAGATGGAGGCTGCAAACAAGCTTCTTGGATCTCAAGGAGCTGCTGGAGTCCCTTCATACTCGCTTTGATACTCTCTAGTATTCCCTTCTTATCACTTCTCTCTTTTGCTTATTGATATACCAAATAGGGGGAGAATGTCTATAGGTTATCCTAGATAGGGGGAGTATTGAGTAGCATTTGATTTGGGAGTATTGAGTAACATTTGATTTGTGCTTAATTGATCATATTTCTGGCGCTGTTGGGTAGAAATGTGTTAGGCTCTGCTCTGTTTGAACTTTCAATCTCTATGCAACATTTGTTCTGAACAATTTGGATATTTGGATTTGAACAATTCGATTTGGCTATAATATTTTGTTTTGTTAATCGCGTTATGTTTTATATTCCGATTCAATTATTTTTAAGTTCTTCTGTTCTTGGTCTATGATTGTGAATTGAATCATGTCTTATATTTCTGTATGGATGACTCTATTTTCTGATTGATAGTATAATGCTCTGATTAAAATAGATTGTACAGTGAATCTGCAATGCATATATTGCGTATTTGGAAATCACTAACAATTGCAGGATTCTTAGAAGATCAACACACATCCTAAACTTCTAGGAAAACCTTGGTTGAGATTTGGTACATCAAAACCGAAAAGGGGGAGATTGTTGGACTTAAAGCTTGAAGGTGCTTTGGTGTCTCTCTTGGTGTTTTATTTTTGATGCTATGTAATTTTGGTTTTCTTAGATGAAATGTAATTAGGAGTTTCCTATGTATTGATTGTTTAGTTTAGGCATGTATGTGGTTGTTCTTTGTTTGAATGCCCTGGAGAGCTTGGCAATCTTGTGTGATTTCTCATGTGTCAAATGTTTGATTTCCCTCTCTAAAATATTTTGAAAATGTTTTTGGTAACCAACTGAGGTAATAGATTACCAACAGAAGGTAGTTAACTACCAACAGCAGGGAATCAACTACCAACAGTAGGTAACAGAGTGTGGGAATGCATTTGCCACTGGAGTAATCGATTACCCCCTCGGGTTAATCGATTACCATGGGCCAAAATCATCAACGAAATCCTTGCTCACTGGTTTAATCGATTACCAGCTTCTGGCAGTCGATTACCCCTATCAGAAAATCATTAAGTTGCCTAAATTGAGTTTTTAATTGACCATATAAATACTCTTATTTCGAAAATCAATAACACTTCTTGGAATACAAGTTTTAGAAAAGTTCATACACTTTCATATTCTCTCTAAACTGAGTTCATCATCTTCTCCAAGAAACCCATAAAGAACTTCAAGAGTTCATCAACAAGTTTTCATAAAAAGGTAAACTTGATTCTTATTTCTGACTGGGTGGCATTCATAGAGTTGTTATTTGTGATCAGATCTACACTCCAGGTGTTCTCTAAACTGATCTTTTGTTTACCCATTTTGATTTCTGGGTTATTACTCTAGGAGAGAGGTCTCTCTGGATAGAGTAAGGATATTTGAGAAGTGTTTTCTCAAAGGTTTGATCTTGGGTGTGCCAAGGTCAGGGAAGAACTATTCCTTGGGTGGTTTTTGGGTGTTTTGATTTCATTTTTGTGTTGCTTGTTGCAGAGTGAATGTAAAAGAACACAAAAGGGATCATTTGATAGTGGAAGACTGATCGCAACAGTTGTTGGGTTGGGACTGGATGTAGTGATGCGGAACTTGTAAGGGATCTTCATGAATAAGCAAAGGGGTGCCCCAATCTTCATTCACCAATATTCAATCACTCTTAAACAGCGGAATAAATCAATATATAGCAATGATAGTTCATGGGCAACACAAAAGAGGGAAGAAAGAAATAAAAAATGGAAGAAGTTTAGGAGATGGAAAGCGCCATGAACATGGAGTTCAATAAGCTTGATAGAAGAATCGCCACTTGGATCATAGATCCATGATAAGATTCAAGGTTCTTAGAAGAAACCCTAGGAGAGCTCTCTCCTTTTCTCAAGACTTTAGTCTTAGAAATTCTCTTTTCATAAATGACCAAAAGTGAGTACAATAGAAATGTTGACCAACTTAAATGAAAGTGCAATGGGCCAAAGGTTAGAAATCTGAAATGTTCTCCACCCTAGGATAAAATTAGTGATCAATGGTGAGATGAGAGACACCCTAGGCTGAGCACACTTCACAATTACAAGGCCCAAATCCAAGTTTTAAAACAAATACATAATTGAAAGAAACTAATAAGCCTAAACAATTAACCAACTCGCTGGAAAATCCTGATAACATTCCAACGTTAACTTCAAGCTCCATTTCCTCCTAGATTCAGTCCGAACTGGGCTTTGGTGTCTTCATAGCTTTTGTAGCCCTTTAAGTCAGTTTTGTAGCTCACATTATGCTCTAAATACTGAACCTGGTCAGCAGCCCGCTGGAACATCCTGACAGTATCCAAACGTTACTTTCAAGCCCAATTTCATACTAGATGAAGTTAGAACTGGGATTTTGTGTCTTCATAGCTTTTGTAGCCCTTCAAGTCAGCTTGTAAAATACACCAAGAAAAAATAAATTGGAGTTGTGTAGCCCAAGTTATGCTCCGAATACTAAACCTAGTCAGACAGAAAAAAATATAGCGAATTTTATTAGAAGCTCAATTTATTAAAAAGTAAGGTTGAAGAGTTTGTTGAGCTTTTGGAGATGGTCCTCCATCATGTAGGCAGTGGGCGAACCAGTATAAAATAACTGTGCACTCTTCTTCTTCCTTATACTCTTTACCGTTTACCTTACATTGTTGTTATCACTGTTTAATTTCTGCAATTTGTTCGGTAATTAACTCGGTAATTGACTCGGTAATCAACTAAAACTGGAACAGTTAGATACTGACATTGATTACGCTGTATATTGATTACTAACGCGTTTCTGATTATTCCTTTTGGTATTTCCGCTGTGTATCTTTGATATTTCCTGTTTATCTGTCTCATCTATTGATAGGTAATCAAGAATAGTTTTGTTTGAATTAAAAGGAATTAGAAACTCGCGAAATTGGGCTATAGTGGAACTAGAATCTATTCACCCCCCTTCTAGATTCACCCGTAGGGACCATCACACCTAAGCAATCTCATTGGCTAACAGTAAAGAAGATTCTTAAATACCTAAAAGGAACTATAAATTGTGGTTTGTGGTATCCAAAAGGAACCTCACCATTACTTGTTGGTTTCAGTGACTCTGATTTTGCAGGTAGCAAAACAGATAGAAAGAGCACTAGTGGCACATGTCACATATTTGGAGAATGTTTAATATCTTGGCATAGCAGGAAACAAGCTTGTGTAGCACTGTCAACAGCAGAAGCTAAATATGTGGCTGCGGGAAGCTGTTGTGCTCAAGCAATATGGTTGAAGCATCAACTAGAAGATTTCGGGCTAAAGATAGATCATATTCCCTTGAAATGCGACAACACAAGCGCTATAAGTATTACAAGAAATCCTGTACTGCACTCAAGAACAAAACATATTGAAGTCAGACATCATTTCATCAGAGACCACGTCGAAAAAGGAGATTGTGACATCGAATTCATAGATACAGAAAATCAGTTAGCAGACATTTTTACCAAAGAATTACCAAAAGAAAGGTTTTACAAACTTAGATCAAACCTCAGCATTTTGAGTGAGGAACATCTAAACTAAACCCTTCTACTTGATTACACTTATCCATAAAATTGTTTTTGTGAAAATTTTTCAAAGAAAATCTTTTTCTGATAGAAATAATCGATTACCAGAGAAATGTAATCGATTACTTCGAATCAATTTCATTCTTAGAAGGATTTGGCACTGTAGTAGTCGATTACCACGATCCCGTAATCGATTACCATAGAAACCAGGTTTTAAAGTTTTTGAAAATTCCTCTGGAGTAATCGATTACCAGAATAGGTTAATCGATTACCACGACTGTTTTTTCTTGATTTCCTTCTTCTCTCTATATAAAGAAGTGAGATAATTGATTTCCAACTGCTGATAATCTATTACCTCGTTCTTGGACTAATTTCTTGGGCTTTTTTCTCTCTTATAAGAAGTGCAGGTGAAACCCTACAATTTCACTATTCATCTTCTTCTTCCAAAACCCTAAGAAATCACTCTCTCTCTCAGCAACTATGGAAGACCAAGGAAGGGGAAAACGAATCAAGATGAGAGCCAACAGATACACTCAAGAGGAGATAAAAGGTAAAAAGAAGGTAGGAGAATCCTCCAAAAGGAAGAAACCTACTTCACCGACTCAACTGGAAAGAGCTCAAACTCCTCCACCGGAATCTGCTGTCAATCGATGGTTCACTACCAAAGGACAAGAAACGAGATTCAATCTGGATTTCGCTAACAAAGATCTTGTTCCACCAAAGATTCTAGACCTACGATGGCTAGATGACCAGAGTTTTACTTTCAAAACCTACCTGAGGCAACAACATTTGGAGAAATTTGTGGGATTGAAAGGATTTATCTACCCAGATTTGGTTCGAGTCTTCTATTCAAATCTCAAACCAAACATGGAACGAATGACTGTAAGTTCTGAAATTAAGGGTATTAAAATAACCTTAACCCCTGCACATTTTCTTCAAATTGCTGGTATCAGGAAAGAAGGAATCGTTGCACATATAGACAAACTCCGAGAGAAAGGATTTGATCTACAAAAGGACACCTTCTATATGAGCATGCTGAGGAACCCACAGAATTGGGAAGATGAAAAGAATTCAAGGAGATCACAAGGCAAAAAGGTGACATACAACATAGGAGGCCTAAATGCTGATGATAGGCTACTACATTACACCATTTGCTGGATCTTAGCCGCAAGAGGAACAAACCATGCTCAAATCAGTGAAGATGACATGATACTCATGGCAAAGACCAAGAATGGAATTCAAGTGGATTGGATTCACATCATAATGGACAACATGCTGAAGACTAGAAGACTTTTAGATAATAAATGTCCATATTCTCTGTTTATTTCTAGACTAATTAAAATTTTTCAGATTTATACAACTGATGAATCCAGAGAATTAGTCAAGGATGTCCACATGATCAATGAGAGAGCCTTGAAGATGATGAGGCTGATCAAAACTGATGCAGGATGGATCACCAGAGAAGAACAACAAGCTAATCCACAAGAAGATCCGGAAGAAGAAGCACAAAACGAAGATGAAGATGAAGACAATCTAGCATCTGGAGAGTACATTCCAAAATCTCGATTTGAATCCATCATGATTGACAGATTGGACGAATTAGAAGAGATTTGTCAACAAAAGGATAGATGATCTAGGAAAGCGTCAAGACTTACACTTCCTAGAGATGAAGGATTTGATGGAGACAATAATGGAAAGACTCAACCAGGATGACACAGATTAGTAACTCCAACTCTACCTCTTATAATCTTATTTGATATACCAAATAGGGGGAGTAGTAGAAGTGTAGTTATTATATGTTTTCATTCATATTTTCATTTGATATTTTTTGAATGTTATTTGATGTTATTTGATTATCTTTGAACTATTTGAATCTGTAAATTCTTAAGTATTTTACTTAAGGGGAGCAGATCAAAATTTGAACAATTATGGATTACTGTAATAGCACTAGATTTAATTTCTTTGCAATTGATTACTTAGATGCTATAATATTTCTGTTAATTGAAAAGTGATATGAATTGTATATTACCTATAAGTTGTATGCAAAAGGATACTAACATTTCAGGACACATCAAAGCCGTATTTTTTTCATTAGATCCTCGACTACACTATGATTTGGTACATCAAAACCAAAAAGGGGGAGATTGTTGGACTTGAAGCTGAAGAAGTCGTCTCTTGTTTTTAGTTTTGATTTACTTGTACTCTTGAATTTAATGATAGATTTTAAATAAGAGTTTAATTGTATTGATTGTTATAGAATAGGCTTTGAGTGTGGTTTTTATTCAATTTCACTTCACAGAGAAGTTGAATCTACTCTGAGAATCAAGCTAGAGCAAGTTTGGAAACCCTATTTTGATTTGACAAGTTGAAAACTGTTTTTTAAATGATTTTAAGCTGAAGTAATCGATTACCATATATCAAGAATCGACTACCAACATTGAGAAATCGGGGGAATCCTAAAACTTCTAGAGTAATCGATTACCACATCCTAGTAATCGATTACCTCGTGCTTGAGATACTTGAGAGCCTAAAACTCTCTGGAGTAATCGATTACCACATTCTAGTAATCGATTACCCACACCAGAATTCATCTCAAGAAGTTTTTAAACTGCGTTAAATTGAAACCTCTTAGAATTGATTTTCAACAAGAGAAATCTTTGAGTTTTTTCAAGAAGAAAGGAAGAGCGAAAAACTGAGTTTACAAAGAACACAAGTTCTAAGAGTTCTCTTCAAGATTTCAAAAGATTTTCTCTAGAGATGAAGAGTGTGTAAAGGATTGAATACTTGGTTATAATCTTGATCAGATCATACACATCAGGTGTAATCTTTACTGATCTTTATTTTGTTTTGTATTTGTTTTTGTTCAAAACTCTCAAGAGAAAGTTGTTCTCTAGAAGAAGAGTTAAGGAATTTGAGAGAGGTGCTCTCAAAGGTGATTCTTGAAGGATTCAAGAATTAGAGAGATATGTTCTTAGGAGAAGAACTTGTGTTTTGGTTATTTTAATTTTGTTTGTGTTTGGGCAGTGTGTTTGTATTAGACACAAGAAATCATTATAGTGGAAACCAATCGCAACAGTTGTTGGGTTGGGACTGGACGTAGGCCGAACGCCAAACCAGGATAAATCTCTGTCCAAACTTTCTCTCTACCTTATCTGTTATCTTTATCTGAATCTATCGCTTTACAATTGCTTTTACTGATTCATTCTTAAGGAGTTTTGAAAAGGCGTATCAATTTCTTTCTATGTCCGCTGCTATCTCTCTGAATTGTTATTCTTAACATAGATAATATTGAATCGGGAAAGAATTTGATAAAGGCTAAAATTAAACATAGGGAATTTGATTCTATTCACCCCCCCTCCTCTAGATTCAAACATAGGGACCAACACTTTTCTTCTTTTCGTTATAGCCTTAGGTGGTGACTCACCTTGGCATGTTCTACCATTGATACTTGAATGCATGATTTACTAGCTTGCAATTTCGATTCCATGAATTTCTAGTTTCTATTCTTGCAAGTTATGATTCATGTATGCCTTTAGGATTTTTGTTTAGCCTTCTATTCTTACTGTACCGTGAGCCATGCTTGCTAGATTTTACTGCACTTGAGTTTCAAATTACATGTATCACATGATTTCTAAGTGTTAGGAACAATTTCTAGTATATGCTTACATGATTTTGATTTTTAGTAATTTTTAGATTACCCTTTTGATTTGTAATTTTGAGTAATTCTTGTAATTACTATGATAAGCTAGGATTTGAACTTAAAAGTGGTTCTTAGTTCCCTTTAAGGTTTCGGTCCAGTCATAGTAAATCAAAAAAAAAAAATGAAGAAAGGAATTAACATCAAAAGAAAGAAAAGAGAAGAAAAAAAAAACAATTGAAAAGAAAAACTAGCAGTAAAAGAACTTAGTTCTAAAACAATAGTGAAAATTAAGAACTATAGAAAAGTGAAAAGAAAATAAGTGTACAGCAAGATAAGAACAAAGAAAGTGAAAAAAGAAAAGAGCTACACAAAAGAAACAACATTGGACCTAGAGAAAGCCTATATCATTCTAATTGAAATTCTAGTTTTGAGCTTCCTAGTGAATTGTGTATCTTTTTCTACTTGTATGTAAATTTTCATTTCTTGAACTTTACTGCACCTTTCTGGATACCTTAGTATACTGCACCTATTGGCATTGTACTGGATTTGCATTGATTTATATGTTAGCTAGCCATTTTTAAAACCTACGCAAAATCAATCGCTAAAATTGTTGATTTTTGGAATTGGTTTCTAATTTCGGTTGCAAAACGATTTTTGAGCTTGCTGTCCAATTTTGTATGCCATGCTTATGCCTCTGGTTTACCATGTTTCATTGGGAAATTAAATGATATTTTGCTGTCCTAGTATCTATCATTGTCTCATTGAATTTTCTCCATAATTTGAGTAGTCATTCATTTCATTTTGAGCTTTTTATTGCTTGTCTCCTTTGGAATCCTTGGTTTTGTCTTAGAGTTTCTGTGTTTCTTGACCTTTTAAGCTCAGCTTGGTTGTTGTTCCTCTTTCATAATGAATTGATAAGACCTTGATAATTGATAATTCTCTCTTGCCTTTCACCACTCTTTTCTCTTATACTCTCTTAGAAATTATCCTCTAATCAATCCTCCTTGAAGACTACTCCAAATAAGCTTTCGGATTGCCCAAGTTGAGTCTCCAACCAAGTTGCACCGAAGGGAAATGGCCAAGGAAGCTCTCGGCCATGGAGGTTTTGAATTGTTTAGAAGTTTAGAAGAAATGTATGAAGCGGAAAAGACAAGGAAGGAGATGGTGGCGCCAAGGTTAAGAACCCATAAGCCTAGGACGAACCGCCACAACGGAAGAAGAACTCCATTGATAAGATTCAAGGAAATTCCCTAAGGGGACAAGAGAAAATTCTCTCAAAGTTTAAGAGCTCTTTGCATTAAAAATTCATCAAAACTGTTACAAGTGTTTCGGCCAAGGGCTTTTATAGGCATCTATGACTTGGCCTCCAAGCTATCCTAACTATGATTAACTAAGCTTAATCCTAGTTAGGAATCCTAAGCTAAACCGTGGCTTACTTGACCACCAAGTAACCAAGTGAGATACTTGGTTGTTAAGAAGCACATGGTCTTCACATGGCCTTCACATGGGTGCACATGGGTTTGTCTCCCCTGATGGAGGACCATCCATCACTAGAAGAATTACAAGAGCAATGACCAAGAAAATACAAGAAGAAGTGGAGAGTCAACTTCAAATTCAAAGTCAACTCTCAAGTCAAGAGTCAACTCAAGACTTCTTCTTAACTTGTAATAGGACTTGTAATTATTCTAGTATTTGTAAATTGTAATTAGGGTATTAAACTTGTAATAAACAAAAGAATTGGTGACCATTAGATGAGGATACTAATCCAAGGGCTAAGCTTAGAAGCTTGGAGTGCAAGCTTTGCGTCGTGACCATTGAATAAGGATCAACATCCAAGGGTGGAGGATTGATCTTTGTTCTCCAAATTAATCAAACTTGCACCACAAGCTTCCTCCCGTGGCCATTAGATTAGAATCTAATCCAAGGATGGACATTAGTTCCTTGCATAGCAAGTTAGCACCCCACCTTAGTAATATAAATAGGATTTCCTTTGTAATTCAAACACTTTTGATAAAATTTCTGAATATTGAATTAAGCTAAGAGCTTATTCTTTGAGAGTATTCTCTCTTGTTTTCTTGTAAAGAACCTGGAATCTCATCAATGGCTTCCTTGTCTGTTGTGGCGGTTCCACCTCTAGCTTATTGGAATTTGCCATGACGTTTCCATCTCTAAACTCAATCCATTTTCTATTTTCTTTTCACCTTTGATTCTGCTTCTTCTTCCTCACACCTTGAGCTTCTTCTTCATTTTCTTCCAAGCCTCCATTGAAGCATGAAGATCCGAGCACATGAAGTTATTCTCCTTGAGGAGTGCATCAAATTTGGTATCTAGATGATGCAAACCCATGAGGAACTTGTAAGGGATCTTCATGAATAAGCAAAGGGGTGCCCCAATCTTCATTCACCAATGTTCAATCACTCTTAAACAGCGGAATAACTCAATATATAGCAATGATAGCTCATAGTCAACACAAAAGGGGAAGAAAGAAATCAAAAATGGAAGAAGGAAGAAGTGTGGTAAGCGCCATGGATGAAGCACCCAATAAGCTTGGTTGGAGAATCGCCACTTGGATCATGGATCCATGATAAGATTCAAGGTTCTTGGAAGAAACCCTAGGACAGCTCTCTCCTTTTCTCAAGACTTTAGTTTTAGAAATTATCTTTTCATAAATGACCAAAGTGAGTACAATAGAAATGTTGACCAACTTAAATGAAAGTGCAATGGGCCTAAGGTTAGAAATCTGAAATGTTCTCCACCCTAGGATGAAATGAGTGGTCAATGGTGAGATGAGAGACACCCTAGGCTGATCACACTTCACAATTACAAGGCCCAAATCCAAGTCTTAAAACAAATACATAATTGAAAGAAACTAATAGGGCTAAACAATTAAACAACTCGCTGGAAAAATCCTGGTAGGATTCCATTGTTAAATTCAAGCTCCATTTCCTCCTAGCTTCAGTCCGAACTGGGTTTTGGTGTCTTCATAGATTTTGTAGCCCTTTAAGTCAGCTTTCAAATGCCATCGAGACGAAATTAATTGGAGTTTTTTAGCCCGCATTATGCTCGAAATACTGAACCTAGTCAGCACCTCGCTGGAACATCCTGGCAATATCCAAACGTTACTTTCAAACCCAATTTCCTCCTAGATGCAGTTAGAACTTGGCTTTTGTGTCTTCATAGCTTTTGTAGCCCTTCAAGTCAGCTTTAAAAAGAAACCAAGAACAGCTAAATTGGAGTTGTGTATCCCAAGTTATGCTCCGAATACTAAACCTGGTTAGATAGTCAAAAACATAGCGAATTTTATTAGAAGCTCAATTTATTAAAAAAGTAAGGTTGAAGAGTTTGTTGAGCTTTTGGAGATGGTCCTCCATCAAACCCTCCTTCTTGTGGCCAACTTGTCCTCAAGTGGCCTTTGGTTCTTACCTACATTAAAAATAATCCACCCGGATCAAAGATCAAGCAAACTCTATCAAGTTTAACATTTAATAACAAGATGCTTTGTCTACTAATATCATTAACACAATGTAGAGAAGTAAAGGAACAATGCAAGTGATTTTCTATGATAAAACCCAAACTCCAAGGAGTCTCTAATTCCTCCTTTAAATGTATAGATACTAGTTCTTTAATATATGTGTACTCCACTTTGTTGAATTTCTTCTTTAAGATACTTCTTTTAGGTGTAGAAGCTTGTGATGTTCCATCTTTCTTAAATTCATTCTTCCACCTAAAAGGATATTCAACATCAAAAAGAGAACCATTAGTAGGCTCAAGTAAGAATTCCAACTTAGTATTCTCAAATATTTTCCAAGGTATAATTCCATGAGATTCTATTGTGTCACAAAAAGTGTTGTGCAATTTAGAATTAATATGAGAAGTAAGAGGCAAGGAAGTCTCCCTTTTTGATAATGCATAATCTTCAAGTACTCCTTTCCCTCTTTCCAAGTGACTCCATGGTTCCTTTATGCATAACTTCTCACTTGGTCCTAGAACACAATACTTCTTGAGAGTGAAACTCTTATCTCTCTCACAAGGTGCCTTTGGTCTTTCAAAAGATGTGGAAGTTTGTAATTTGCTCTCCTTCTTAAATTCTTCCATCAACCTATATGAACAATCAGTATCATGAAAATAATAGTTAGTAGGCACAATTAAAAATTCCACACTTCTAAATTCAAGAATTTTCCAAGGTTCAATGTCATAAGATTCTAGTATAGGGTATGGAATATCATTTTTATTACAAGAGAGAGGAATAGTGAATGATAAAGATTTTTCCTCAAAGGGGAACTCAAACTCTATATGTATTTCCTTCTCTTCATAGTGTTTGTTCCAAGGCTCACTTATGCACAACTCTTCACTAGGCACCAAAACAAAAGAATTTTTATCAAGATGGTCATAAGAAATTTTGCTAAGGTCTTTAAATGCCTTTCTTTCTACATCTTCATACAAGAGATTCTCAATTTCCTCTTGATAGTCATCCTTTGGAACCATGCCTGAAATATTGTCAAAATAAGAATCAAGAGTTTCAAATGAAGGGTTAGCACAATCAAGTAAAGAATCATTTTGCTCCTTCACTTGTTTTTCCATCAACTCTATTTCCTTAATTTCTTTTTCCCTCAATTCTTTTTCTCTCTATTCTTTCTCTTTTAGCTTCTTTTATCTCAACTCTTTTTCTTTCAACTCTTTTTCTCTCCTCTTATACGTAGTTTCTTTTCTCTCATACTCTTCTATAATCCTTCTCTTTTTGTTATCTCTGTATTCCTTCCTAGATTCATAGTAATCTCTATCACTTCTTTTATATGAACTAGGATACCTCTCTTGTTTTCCTCTTCTCTCATTTTTTCTCTTATGTTCTTCCCTTAGTCTCCTCTCAAGGTCCTCCATCTTACTCTCCTCTTCCCTCAACCGCCTAACATTTTCCCTTCTCAACTCATTCAATGTCTCCATAAAGCATTTCAAAAATCTAACATCACTAGGATGTATTTGGTCTTCTATATTTGGGGAAATATCTCCCATGGCTGCAAAGAAAATAGATTAGTATACAAGAAAAATATAAAGCAAATAAACCTCACCACTCAACTAAGTGTTTCACTCAACACTCTTGTTCACACTCTTAGAGGCTTTTTCTATGATGTGTACTCTAGCCTTTTTCCTCTCAACTCTCACTTAAAGTTTCTTGAGAAACCTTTATCAATTATCAAGTCCAATTTTATCCAAGTGAAAGAGGAACAATTCAGCCAAAATGCTTAAGGAAATTCAAAGGAGACAAATACTCTAGACAAAACTATTAGGAAGCCAAAGAAGACAAGCAACAAATTAAAACTCAATGAACAATTAGCTACTCAAAAATGGAAATTAATTGTCAAGACAATGGCTAGTATATCTACTGTACTAATAATGAAGGAAAACTAGTATTTAAAACTGCAAAAATCTTTGAAACAAAAAACTCAAAGAATGGAATGAATCAAATGCAAGTTTGCAGGAAAAATTGGCTGAACCGTCACCAAATCTGCCCAAACTTGTGAAATTTTTTTAGCATAGCAAATGAGCTTGGAAATTTATGAAACTTTCCAGTTGAGCTTATATATATGTATATTGAATGAAAAAATGCCCAGAATTCAATAATTCAATGTTTAACCCCTTGAACCAACTGCAAACCCGAGACTGTCACAGCAACAGCAAAACCGTCACTAAGCTGGAAGTTAGGCTTGAAAATTGGCTCAAAATGACTTGAAATTTTGGGGATTGGTTTGGGTGATATTTATACACGAAATAAGATCAAATTAAGTTGCATGGCAGCCACAAATAAGGGTCCAAAAACAGGGCAAAAGCAGGGCAAATATGTCTAGGCACATGCAAAGTACACTACAAGTTCAAATATCATGCTATTAGCAAATTTGACACAATTTGTAATATGATGTTCGAGCCTAATGAGTAATGTTGTCTAATTGAGCCTGGACACTAAATTTGTGGGTGTTTAATGACCCAATTTACCAAGGTACTGCACTCAATTTTTCCCAATAATTTTCTACTACAAGAGCTACTCAATTTTCACTCTAATTTTTTTTTCTTCAATCTTCTTTTCTTGTATTTTTCTTTTCTTGAATTTTTCTTTGACTCTTTTCTTTGAATATTTTCTCTTGCTCTTTTCTTTTATTTTTTTTTTTTATATATTTTCTTTTGGCTATTCTTTGCTGGACAGTCCAAGTATAGGCTCAAATACTCAAGCAAGTCAAGTCAAACTTTGCTAACAAGCAAGATAATGCATGGTAGTGGTAACTTGAACTTATAATGATCAATGCACATAGTAATAACACATATAAGGACTAATCAAGCCACATAAGATGCAGGGGATTAAAATTCCAACAAGGAGACTCAAAATACATATTGAGAAAATTCATCAAACACATGGGGGCTATCAACTAGAATGTGTCTAGCATGTAAAATAGGCCATGTATGATCAACCATGAGTGTCAGAACATCTCATCCATGTATTGGACAGCCAAGACACATAACAAGACTCAAATAAAAATTCAATTGAATCAAAAATTGAAAGCAAAAAGATAAGAGCTAGACTCAATACCACAAGTGAAGAACAACTAGGTGAAGAACAAGCTCTTGATACCAAATTTTAATGCAAACCCATGAAGAACTTGTAAGGGATCTTCATGAATAAGCAAAGGGGTGCCCCAATCTTCATTCAACAATGTTCAATCACTCTTAAATAGCGGAATAACTCAATATATAGCAATGATAGCTCATGGTTAACACAAAAGGGGAAGAAAGAAATCAAAAATGGAAGAAGGAAGAAGTGTGGTATGCGCCATGGATGAAGCACCCAATAAGCTTGGTTGGAGAATCGCCACTTGGATCATGGATCCATGATAAGATTCAAGGTTCTTGGAAGAAACCCTAGGAGAGCTCTCTCCTTTTCTTAAGACTTTAGTCTTAGAAATTCTCTTTTCATAAATGACCAAAGTGAGTACAATAGAAATGTTGACCAGCTTAAATGAAAGTGCAATGGGCCTAAGGTTAGAAATCCGATATGTTCTCCACCCTAGGATGAAATGAGTGATCAATGGTGAGATGAGAGACACCCTAGGATGATCACACTTTATAATTACAAGGTCTAAATCCAAGTCTTAAAACAAATACATAATTGAAAGAAACTAATAGGGCTAAACAATTAAACAACTCGCTGGAAAATCCTGGTAGCATTCCAACGTTTACTTCAAGCTCCATTTCCTCCTAGCTTCAGTCCGAACTGGGCTTTGGTGTCGTCATAGATTTTGTAGCCCTTTAAGTCAGCTTTCAAATTCCACCAAGACAAAATTAATTGGAGTTTTGTAGCCCACATTATATTTGAAATACTGAACCTGGTCAGCACCCCGCTAGAACATCCTAGCAATATCCAAACGTTACTTTCAAGCCCAATTTCCTCCTAGATGCAGTTAGAACTGGGCTTTTGTGTCTTCATAGCTTTTGTAGCCCTTCAAGTCATCTTTAAAAAGACATCAAGAACAGCTACATTGGAGTTGTGTAGCCCAAGTTATGCTCCGAATACTAAACCTGGTTAGACAGTCTCAAACATAGCGAATTTTATTAGAAGCTCAATTTATTAAAAAAGTAAGGTTGAAGAGTTTGTTGAGCTTTTGGAGATGGTCCTCCATCACTAGAGCTTGTTCTACTTCAATTGGAGCATTATCCTATCCGGTTTGTGTTTCTTACCTTGAGTTTTCGTTTTCTCTTCAAATTTTCTTGTATATCCGTGTTGTATGAACTTGCTTAAGTTCTTCACATGTTTCTTCAGTAGTATTCATTTTGAATTTGAGTTTTCATGTTAAAAAATTCCTAGATCTAAAATTCCTATCAATTTCTTGTGATTTCACCATTTAAATTTCTTCCTATACTTGTTCTAGTAATTTTCACATGTGTTCTTGCTTTTACTTTATATGAACCGTGCCAAATCCATGCTATTCCGTGAATTATTGGTTTGAATATGTTTGAGGTGCTGTTCACAGGATTTAAGTGCTAAGAATTGCGCATTACAAGTTCAAGTAGCTATCACCATCCTTAAACTTACCCCACACCATTGTAAAACACTTATGATGAATTGAATAAAACTTTGAGTTTTGTGAGAGATAAGTCTCTTGTCTTCCTTAGGAAGGTTTCTTGAATCTTATCAATGGATCCTCATCTCCATTATGATAGTTCCTCCTAGGCTTATTGGCTATGCCATGGCGCCTTTCTAAACCATTTCTCTTCCCCCCTTCCACTTTCTTTTTTGGTTCATTCTTTGAGTTCCATGGAAGCTTGACTGAAAGCTTCCCTTGAAGCTTTGTTTGGAGATAGTTGAAGAAGCTAGATTGGGAACTTCAAGGGTTCTTTGGAATATCTCTAAGGAGGCCTCTATCAAGAGGTGTTAGAGGGTTAAAACCATACACAACTCTATTATATGCAAATTCAACATAAGGTAAATGTTCCTCCCATGTCCTAGTATTCCCTTTAACAAAGCATCTCAACAATTGGCCTAATGTTCTATTGACCACTTCGGTTTGGCCATCCGTTTGTGGATGGCAAGTGGTTGAAAATAGAAGCTTGGTGCCTAACTTACCCCATAAGGTTCTCCAAAAGTGACTCAAAAATTTTGAGTCCCTATCACTAACAATTGTCTTAGGCAAATCATGCAATTTAACCACTTCTTTAAAGAACAAATTTGCAATGTGTGTAGCATCGTCAACCTTATGACAAGGGTTAAAATGAGCCATTTTAGAAAACCTACACACAACTACAAAAATGGAACCCATTCCTCTCTTTGTTCTCGGCAATCCAAGCACAAAATCCATAGATATATCAATCCAAGGAGAAATGGGAATAGGTAAAGGAGTATATAACCCATGATTCATGCTCCTAGATTTAGCCTTATGACATGTTATGCACTTATGCACAAATCGGTCCACATCCTTTTTCGTGTATGGCCAATGAAAATGTTTATGTAATATGGCTAATGTCTTATCAATCCCAAAGTGTCCCATGATGCCTCCTTCATGTGCTTCACAAACTAAAAGCTCTCTTAAGGATGCTGAAGCAAATCCATGAGGAACTTGTAAGGGATCTTCATGAATAAGCAAAGGGGTGCCCTAATCTTCATTCACCAATGTTCAATCACTCTTAAACAGCGGAATAAATCAATATATAGCAATGATAGATCATGGTCAACATAAAAGGGGGAAGAAAGAAATCAAAAATGGAAGAAGTTTAGGAGATGAAAAGCGCCATGAACATGGAGTTCAATAAGCTTGGTAGAAGAATCGCCACTTGGATCATGGATCCATGATAAGTTTCAAGGTTCTTAGAAGAAACCCTAGGAAAGCTCTCTCCTTTTCTCAAGACTTTAGTCTTAGAAATTCTCTTTTCATAAATGACCAAAGTGATTACAAAATGGAAATTGCCTAAGTTATAAGACCCCTTGTGTGTGGTTGGCCTTGAGTCATCCTAGCCACTTGATCCTTGATGAATTGATCAAGTGATGCTAAGCACCCCTCACTTGATCAATTCAAGAAGGATCTAGAGT
Organism: Hylodesmum podocarpum; assembly: GCA_026586105.1. Taxonomy (NCBI): domain Eukaryota; kingdom Viridiplantae; phylum Streptophyta; class Magnoliopsida; order Fabales; family Fabaceae; genus Hylodesmum; species Hylodesmum podocarpum. The sequence continues at coordinate 118,342 of JALJEV010000165.1, forward strand.
TAATGAGATCAAGAGGCTCATAACTCATCTAAGTTTGTGATGATCATGGATTAATTAAGATGGAATTCTATGCCTTGGATTAGAAGTAAATCCTAAGGTAGAATCCCTTCTTAGATGAGAGTCAACAATTTAGAACTTGACTTAAATTTAGACATTTGATTATGGGATAATCAAGTGGTGGAAATTTAAATGAAGTTAGTGGCAATTCCACTAATTCTCTCTCCTAATCCATCCACTCTCTTTTAAGAGAGTGTATTACACTTGCTTAGTTGGGTCATAAGACACTTAAGCCCATCTTAAGAGGCTTTGACCAACACAAAAAGAAGTCAACATGTCCATAAAAGGAGCTTGGCCCAAATTCACAAACAAACATAGGTCCAAGCTTTACATAAATTAAAGCTAAATTAATTACAAAATACTTAGAAAATTACAAGGCTTCATTTGCCCAATTTGTTGACTTCCAAGAGTTGACCTTTGACTTTGACTTTGACTTGGTCAACTCTTCTTCAACTTGGGCTTCTGTATAACTTTGCATTTCTCTTGTAATTCTCATGCTTGGGAGATGGTCCTCCATCAGATGCACAAACATTTTCCTTTGAAAAGATAACCATCCACCCTAAAGAAATCCTTTTGAGCACTTTGAGCACACATCATGAACACTTGGCCGAAATCATGATCATGTTCATACAATTCTTTAATGTGATCAAAACCTAGCATCTTAGTTTCTAGCATACATATCAATGAAAATCTTCTACTAAGAGCATCGACTACCACATTAGTACTACCTTTCTTATATTTAATCATGTAAGGAAAGGTTTCAGGAAATTCTACCCATCTTGCATGCCTCTTGCTTAACTTGCCTTGGCCCTTGATATGCTTAAGTGCCTCATGATCAGTGTGCACCACAAACTCCTTGGGAAGAAGGTAGTGTTGCCACACTTGGAAGGCCCTCACAAGTGCATACATCTCTTTATAATAGGTAGAGTAGTTGAGTTGAGCACCCTTGAGCTTCTCACTAAAATAGGCAATGGGGTGCCCCTCTTGCATCAACACGACTCCAACACCTAGGTTAGAAGCATCACACTCTACTTCAAAAGAACAAGCAAAGTTAGGTAAAGCAAGAATAGGTGCATGTGTAAGTTTTTCTTTAAGTAGATTGAAAGCATGCTCTTGAGCTTGACCCCAAATAAAAGTAGAATCCTTTTGAACTAGCTCATTAAGAGGTGAAGCAATAGTACTAAAATCCTTAACACACCTCCTATAAAAACTAGCTAAGCCATGAAAGGATCTTACTTCCTCTTGGATGGCCTTAATCTTGCTTCCATCTACATGTACACCTTGCTCACTTACTACAAAACCGAGAAAGATTACTTGGTTGGTGGCAAAGGTGCACTTCTCCTTGTTGGCATACAAGTGTTGCTCCCTAAGTACTTTCAAAACAAGTTTCAAATGTGCTAGATGTTCCAAGAAAGATTTGTTATAAATCAAGATATCATCAAAATACACAACAACAAATTTAGCTAAGAACTCTCTTAGCACATGGTTCATCAACCTCATAAAAGAGCTAGGTTCAAGAATCTAGGCTACTAGCAAGCTAAACTCAAGTTTTGGTGATAATGCTTTGTCCTAAGTATCTCTATTATTACAAGTCCTTTGAACCACTAATTTTGGGAGTGTTTAGAGGTTCAATTAGTCAATGTACTGCACTTCACATTTAGGCTTTAATTTCACTAAAATCACTTTTCAATTGCTCTTTTTCTAGTCACTTGAATTTTCACTAGAATTTCACTTTTCTTATTTTTCTTCTCTTTGAATTTTCTTGTGATTCTTTTTCTTTTAATATTTCTTTTATTTTCTTTTTCCTTTGCCTTTTTATACTCTTTTTCTTGACTTTACTTGCTGGACTGAAATTAGAAAAACCTAAGACTAAGGCAAAATTAAGTCTAAAATTACTAGTAAGCTAGATTAAGCATGGTGAAAGCTACTTGAACTTGTAATCCACAATTCTTAGCACTTAAATCATGTGAACAGCAACTCAAACACATTCAAATCATGGATTCACGAATTGAAAAAGGATTAGCACGGTTCAAATGAAGTAAAAGCAAGACATATGTGAAAAATTACTAGAACAAGTATAGGAAGAAATTTAAACGATGAATTCACAAGAAATTGATAGGAATTTTAGATCTAGGAATTTTTTAACATGAAAACTCAAATTCAAAATGAAGACAACTCAAGGAACATGTGAAGAACTCAAACAAGTTCAAAGAACATAGATCTACAAGAAAATTCGAAGAGAAAACGAAAATTCAAAGCAAGAACTCAAACCGGATAGAAGAATGCTCCAATTGAAGTAGAACAAGCTCTAGATAACAAATTTGATGCAATCCTCAAGGAGAAGAGCATATAAGTTGCGGATCTTCATGCTTCAATGGAGGCTTTGACAAATGAAGAAGAAGCTCACGACCTCAAGGAGAAAAAGAAATAGAAAACGGAAGGAGTTTAGAGATTGAAGCACCATGGCAAGTGTCAATAAGCTAGAGGTGGAACTGCCACAATGGACAAGGAAGCCATTGATGAGATTCAAGGTTCTTCACAAGAACACAAGAGAGAATACTCTCAAAGAATAAGCTCTTGGCTTAATTTAATATTCAGAAATTTTATCAAAAGTGTTTGAATTACAAAGGAAATCCTATTTATACTACTAAGGTGGGGTGCTAGCTTGCTATGCAAGGAACTAATGTCCACCCTTGAATTAGATTCTAATCTAATGGCCACGGGAGGAAGCTTGTGGTGCAAGTTTGATTAACTTGGAGAACAATTATCAATCCTCCACCCTTGGATGTAGATCCTCATCCAATGGTAACGACGCCAAGCTTGCACTCCAAGCTTCTAAACTTAGCCCTTGGACTAATATCCTTATCTAATGGTCACGGCGCCAAGCTTGCACTCCAAGCTTCTAAGCTTAACCCTTGGATTATAATTCTATCTAAGGGTCACTAATTCTTTTCTTATTACAAGTTTTGGCCCAAAATTTAAGCCTTAAAAACAATTACATAAATTGAAAGAAAACTAAAAACACTTAAACATTCACTGAAAATTCCTGGAAGCATTCCAACGCAAACTTCAAGCTTATTGTCCTACTAGATCCGGTCCGAACTGGGCTTTGACGTCTTTATAGCTTTTGTAGCCCATTAAGTCTTCTTTAATTTGCAACCAATAACGCCTCAATTGGAGATGTGTAGCTAGAGTTATGGTCCGAATACTGAAACTGATGAGATACTAAAATTAGCAGCGAATTTTATTAGAAGCCTAAAATTGAAAAGTAAGGTTGGAGAGTTTGGTTGGGCTTTGGGAGATGGTTCTCCGTCAAACCCTCCTTCTTATGGTCATCTTCTCTCCAAGTTGACTTAAGTTCTCACCTACAAAATAATTCCACCCGGATCAAAGATTAAATACACCCTTTCAAGTTTTATATTTAATAACAAAGTGTATTATCTACTCATATCAATAATACAATCAAGAGAATTTAGGGAAGAACATAATTTTTGTTTCAAGACATGAGCAAAATCCCAAGTGATCTTTAATTTCTTCTTAAGGTGTGTTGGCATTTGTCTTCCATGAAGTGTGGAAATTTTTTATGTGCCCTCCTTTTTAAATTCTTCCAATACCCTAAAATATTCATCCTTATGAAAACAATGGTTAATAGGCACAATCAAAAATTCTAAATTTTCATACACAAGAATTGTCCGAGGCTTAAAGTCACAAGACTCTAGTGTATAATATGAAATCTCATCTTTATTAGAAATAAAAGGATTAGTAAGTGATAAGGAAATTTTCTCAAAAGGTAATGCAAATTCTAAAGGTATTTCCTTTTCCTGATAATAATTGTTCCAAGGCTCATTTGTACACAACTCTTTATTAGGAATCAAATCAAAAGGAAGTTTGTAAAGATGATCACAGGCATCTTTAATTGAAGTATTAAGTTCAATCCTTTCAACTTCTTCACACAAAAGATGATCAATTTGCTCTTTGGAATCCTCTTTTGGCACAACACCTACAACATCCTCAAAGAAAGAATCAAAAGAATCAAATGAAGGGTTAATATAAGCAAGTAATAAATCATCTTTCTGCTTCATTTGTTTTTCCAACAATTTTAACTCTAACTTTTCTCAAACAAACTTGAATTTCTTTTTTCCTCATTTCTTTCTCTTTTATCTCATATTCAAATTTATGGCTCACTCATTCGCTTCCACTCCTTCTATGAACTTCTCTTTCCCTTCTCTCATGGTTTTCTCTCAAGGTTTTCTCCTTCCTCCCATGAAGTTCACGATTTCTACTAGCCTTCTCAAGGATCCTCTTATCATGCTCCTTTCTCAACCTCCATTCCTCCTTTTCTCTCCTTCTTTGGTCGAATCTCTCTTCCAAAGTTATGTGAATTATGGTACTCATCAATCCCACCATCTTCTTTTCTTTAGGTGAGAGATCATTCCATACACTAGGAGAACTTTCCATGGCTGCACAAAGAAAGGTTAGATAACAAGTACAAGCATATAAAAGATCCTTGTCACTCTCTAAGTGTTTCATTCTAGTAGCACTCGTGTATCACACTTTCAAGACTCTTTCTCAAATGTTCACTCTTGTCTTTTTCCACTCAACCTCTCTTTATACTCTTGTTCTTATGCAAACCCATGAGGAACTTGTAAGGGATCTTCATGAATAAGCAAAGGGGTGCCCCAATCTTCATTCGCCAATGTTCAATCACTCTTAAACAGCGGAATAACTCAATATTTAGCAATGATAGCTCATGGTCAACACAAAAGGGGGAAGAAAGAAATCAAAAATGGAAGAAGGAAGAAGTGTGGTAAGCACCATGGATGAAACACCCAATAAGCTTGGTTGGAGAATCGCCACTTGGATCATGGATCCATGATAAGATTCAAGGTTCTTTGAAGAAACTCTAGGAGAGCTCTCTCCTTTTCTCAAGACTTAGTCTTAGAAATTCTCTTTTCATAAATGACCAAAGTGAGTATAATAGAAATGTTGACCAACTTAAATGAAAGTGCAATGGGCCTAAGGTTAGAAATCTGAAATGTTCTCCACCCTAGGATGAAATTAGTGATCAATGGTGAGATGAGAGACACCCTAGGCTAAGCACACTTCATAATTACAAGGCCCAAATCCAAGTTTTAAAACAAATACATAATTGAAAGAAACTAATAGGCCTAAACAATTAAACAACTCGTTGGAAAATCCTAGTAGCATTCCAACGTTAACTTCAAGCTCCATTTCCTCCTAGATTCAGTCTGAACTGGGATTTGGTGTCTTCATAGCTTTTGTAGCCCTTTAAGTCAGCTTTCAAATTCCACCAAGACGAAATTAATTGGAGTTTTGTAGCTCACATTATGCTCTAAATGCTGAACCTGGTCAGCGGCCCGCTGGAACATCCTGGCAGTATCCAAACGTTACTTTCAAGCCCAATTTCATCCTAGATGCAGTTAGAACTGGGATTTTGTGTCTTCATAGCTTTTGTAGCCCTTCAAGTCAGCTTTAAAAAGACACCAAGAACAGATAAATTGGAGTTGTGTAGCCCAAGTTATGCTCCGAATACTAAACCTAGTCAGACAGTAAAAAATATAGCGAATTTTATTAGAAGCTCAATTTATTAAAAAGTAAGGTTGAAGAGTTTGTTGAGCTTTTGGAGATGGTCCTCCATCATGTTCAAACCTCTAATCAATCATTCAAGGTCCAAGTTTTCAAAGTGAAAGAGGAACGGTTCTAGAGTCAAGCTTAGGAATTCCAAGAAATACAAACTCATGACAAAACTTAGGAGTCCAAGAAGACAAGCAATAAAAGACACTCAATGAAAGGAAAATTAGACTACTCAAATGAAGAGTTTAGTATGAGACAATGGAACCTAAACTACTGCACAAAATATGCTTTCAATTTAAGGCACAAATCTGGAAAATTTGGACAGCAACTCAAGTACACAAATTAGAAGTAATTTGAAGTAATTCAAGCCAAATTAGAAGTAATTTGAAGCCGAAATAGAGACCGATTTTTGGGGTAAATTCCAAGTGATTTTGTGAAATGATTTTAGGCAATTAGGTGCAATTTCTCACCACTGTACAGTCAATAAAAATGTTCAAAATACAGGGGAAAAACAGAGTTTCAAGTTACCAAGCACATCACATACCACAAGTTCAAGAATCTAGGCTACTAGCAAGCTAAACTCAAGTTTTGGTGATAATGCTTAGTCCTAAGTATCTCTATTATTCCAAGTCCTTTGAACCACTAATTTTGGGAGTGTTTAGAGGTTCAATTAGTCAATGTACTGCACTTCACATTTAGGCTTTAATTTCACTAAAATCACTTTTCAATTGCTCTTTTTCTTGTCACTTGAATTTTCACTAAAATTTCACTTTTCTTGTTTTTCTTCTCTTTGAATTTTCTTGTGATTCTTTTTCTTGTAATATTTCTTTTTATTTTCTTTTTCCTTTGCCTTTGTATACTCTTTTTCTTGACTTTACTTGCTGTACTGAAATTAGAAAAACCTAAGACTAAGGCAAAATTAAGTCTAAACTTACTAGTAAGCTAGATTAAGCATGGTGAAAGCTACTTAAACTTGTAATGCACAATTCTTAGCACTTAAATCATGTGAACAACACCTCAAACACATTCAAATCATGGATTCACGAATTGAACAAGGATTTGCACGGTTCAAATGAAGCAAAAGCAAGACACATATGAAAAATTACTAGAACAAGTATAGGAAGAAATTTAAACGGTGAATTCACATGAAATTGATAGGAATTTTAGATCTAGGAATTTTTTAACATGAAAACTCAAATTCAAAACGAAGACAACTCAAGGAACATGTGAAGAACTCAAACAAGTTCAAACAACACAGATCTATAAGAAAATTTGAAGAGAAAACGAAAATTCAAAGCAAGAACTCAAACCAGATAGAAGAATGCTCCAATTGAAGTAGAACAAGCTCTAGATACCAAATTTGATGCAATCCTCAAGGAGAAGAGCATATAAGTTGCGGATCTTCATGCTTCAATGGAGGCTTGGACAAATGAAGAAGAAGCTCATGGCCTCAAGGAGAAAAAGAAATAGAAAACAGAAGGAGTTTAGAAATGGAAGCGCCATGGCAAGTGCCAATAAGCTAGAGGTGGAACCGCCACAATGGACAAGGAAGCCATTGATGAGATTCAAGGTTCTTCACAAGAACACAAGAAAGAATACTCTCAAAGAATAAGCTCTTGGCTTATTTCAATATTCAGAAATTTTATCAAAAGTGTTTGAATTACAAAGGAAATCCTATTTATACTACTAAGGTGGGGTGCTAGCTTGCTATGCAAGGAACTAATGTCCACCTTTGAATTAGATTCTAATCTAATGGCCACGGGAGGAAGTTTGTGGTGCAATTTTGATTAACTTGGAGAACAAGGATCAATCCTCTTTGTTTACTACAAGTTTTGGCCCAAAATTTAAGCCTTAAAAACAATTACATAAATTGAAAGAAAACTAAAAACACTTAAACATTCGCTGAAAATTCCTGGAAGCATTCCAACGCAAACTTCAAGCTTATTGTCCTACTAGATCCGGTCCGAACTGGGCTTTGATGTCTTCATAGCTTTTGTAGCCCTTTAAGTCTTCTTTAATTTTCCACCAAGAAAGCCTCAATTGGAGTTGTGTAGCTCGAGTTATGGTCCGAATACTAAAACTGGTCAGATACTAAAATTAGTAGCGAATTTTATTAGAAGCTCAAAATTGAAAAGTAAGGTTGGAGAGTTTGGTTGGGCTTTTGGAGATGGTCCTCCATCACCTTAGCTCCATGTAGCTCATCAAGTAGGTCATCTAGCCTAGGGATTGGGTGTCTTTACCTTATAGTTATATTGTTAATGGCCTTACAATCCGTACACATTCTCCAAGTCCTGACCTTCTTAGGAACTAAGATAACCGGGGAAGCACAAGGAGATAAGCTCTCTTTAACCCACCCCTTACTCATGAACTCTTCTACTAGCCTTTTCATTTCATGAGTCTCTTGAGGAGAACTCCTATACGTAGGCCGGTTGGGTAAGGGTGCTCCCAGTACTAAATCTATTTGATGCTCAATCCCTCTAAGTGGGGGAAGACCTTGGGGAATCTCCTTAGGAAAGACATCCTCAAACTCTATCAACAATGACTCAAGGTCCTCTTGCTTGCCTACCAAGTTAGTGCTCAAAACTAATGGTGTAGGCAAACATAGGAACATACTCTTCCTAGCTAGATACTCCCTTCTTAGCTCACCTCTCTCCATAAGCAAACTCTCACTAAGTTTTTCATTGGCTTTAGTCTCGGTTTGCCTATCATCAAAGGTGGCTACACACTTTCCTTTCAACCTAGAATCACTAGTGGCATATTTTGTAATTTTCTTGCAACTCTCGGCCAAGACTAGCTTTCTAAGGTGTTTTGGTTGCTTTTTGGCTTTTCTTGGAGGAGCTCTCGGCCAAAGTATGTTTGGCACTTGAACCCTCACTTTTCTTCTCACTTTCCCTCTTTAATTTCATCTTTATTTGATCCTCACACACTTCCTCAGGTGACAAAGGCTTAAGGGTGACCTTCTTGCTCATATGAGAAAAGATATAGGTGTTGGAAACACCATCATGAATGGCATGTTTGTCATATTGACAAGGTCTCCCAAGTAATAGGTGCATAGGCATTACATCACATAGCACACCATCTCTATACTTGCCTATGGAAAAGTTAATAAGAACTTGCTTACTAACCACCATGTCACCCTTATCACTCAACCATTGTAACTTATAAGGTTTAGGGTGTGGGGATGTCCTAAGTCCTAATTTATCTACTAATCTAGTACTAACTACATTTGTACAACTACCACTATCTATAATAAGAGAGCATACCTTCCCTTCCACTAGACATCTAGAATGGAAGATGTTCTCCCTTTGTGAGTCATCCAATTCCTTGAGGGCACTCCCAAGCATCTTCCTCACCATGAGGAGATCTCCATCTTCCGGTTGCTCAATGCTTGAATGCTCACTAGCACTAGCTTCCTCTTTTTCACTAGAAGAGTGAGTGGATTCCTCACTAGTGATCTCCCCATCCACTCTCATCATCATGATCTTCTTGTTGGGGCATTGTGAAGCAATGTGCCTAAACACTTAAAACACTTAAAACATTTAATGTTAGAAGGTTTAGAAATAGGTTTAGAAACTTCCTTACACTTGGAGTCATCTCGGTTAGACTTGTAGAAAGTCTTGGATGCTCCCTCCTTCTTTTGCTTGTCCTTCCAACTTGAAGATCCATGTGTGTAAGACTTCTTGAAGGTGCTCTTCCTCTTAAGTTGGCCCTCAATCCTCTCGACCTTGTGAATGGCATCCTCCAAAGTTCTATAATGTTGGAGCTCCAAGACATCTTGGATCTCCCTATTTAAACCATTAGTGAACCTAGCTATTGTGGCCTCTTTCTCCTCTTCATAGCCAGCCCTCATCAAGGTTAATTCTAGATCCTTGTAGCACTCTTGCACACTCTTTCCCCCTTGAGTTAATTGTTGGACCTAAAGCTTGTAGATACAGTTATGACTCTCTTAGTGGTTTTGGTTTTGATAAATGTATTTTCGGTTTTCCATAGATGAAGTGTAATTAGGATTGATCCATGTATTGTTTGTTGAGTTTAGGCATGAATGTGTTGAGTTCTTTGTTTGAGGCCCCAGAGAATGGTTAAAACTTGAGTATGGATGATCATGTGACTAATGTTTGATTTCCCTATGTGAAAAACAGTTTTGAAAAACCTGGAAATCCATTTTTCACTGATGTAATCGATTACAGGGGTGATGTAATCGATTACATTTGTTTTCCTCTCTGGTGTAATCGATTACATGGTGTATGTAATCGATTACATTATTTTTGCTCTCTGGTGTAATCGATTACATGGTTGATGTAATCGATTACATGGCTTGGCCTCACTGATGTAATCGATTACATTGGAGATGTAATCGATTACATGGTTTGAAATTCACTGTTTCTGGGTTTCCCTCTTCAATGTAATCGATTACATGCTCGTGGTAATCGATTACATGCCTGGAAAAATCAGTTTGGAGGTTCTAACGGCTAGTGTAATCGATTACATGCATTTGGGATCAATTACATTGACCGTTGTAGCTCAGATTTGCACGTTTTCTTCCTCCAAATTGGTTCTATAAGTATAATCTTGATGAAACATATGAAGTAGCTGAAAACCTAGCTTCTTGAATCAACTCTTACACTTTCATATGCTCTTTACATAGAGTTCATCAAGGTTTTCAAAGACAAAGGGAAACTTGATTCATTCCTGTGATTGGGTGGATTTCATAGTGTTCATTTGTGATCAGACTCTGCACTTGAGGTGTATTCTTTACTGATCTTTGTATTTTCCAATTCGGGTTGTTGCTCTAGGAGAGAGGTCTCTCTAGATAGAGCATTGTGTTTGAGAAGTGATTCTCAAAGTTTTGATCTTGGAGGTGCAAGGTGCAGGAAGTTGTTCTTGAGGTTGAAGAAAGTTTTGGGTGTTTTGATTTCTGTTTGTATTGCTTGTTGCGAGTGAATGTAAAAGGATACAAAAGGAATCATTTGATAGTGGAAAGCCAATCGCAACAGTTGTTGGGTTGGGTTTGGACGTAGGCGATTGGCGAACAAGTATACATATTTGTGCACTCATCTTCTTCCTTACTCTCTTTACGTTTTTCACTATATTGTTATTGATCATATTCTGCTTTGTATTTGGAAACTGCATTGATAATCAACTCATTAATTGGTTTAGGAATAGAATCAGTAATTGAACTTGTAATTGAATCTGTAATTGAAAGGTAATTGGTAATCAAGATTACCTTTCGGTTGAATTAAAAGGAATTAGAAACACGCGAATTTGGGGTAAAGTTTAACAAGAATCTATTCACCCCCTCTAGATTCACACATAGGGACCAATAATTGGTATCGAGCTTCATCTAGTAAATTACTCTAGAATTTGATCCAATAGTTCCTTAGAATGGTGGAAATCAATTACCATTTCTTTGAAGGTTCCTCTATTAATAGACCTCCTGTTTTGTGGAGATAACTATCCCTTCGGAAAGTTAGAATGAAAATTTTTATGGAGTCGTAAATAGAAACATCGGCAAGCTATATAATAGCGATTACAAGGTTCCAACACACACAGTAGATGGAAATGAGGTTGAAAAACCATTTGAGAAATGGGAACTGAAGAAATTAGGAGAAATTTGAAAATGATGCTAAAGCTTTAAATATAATACATTCGCATTAAACTCGATAAATTCTTTAAAATTTCAGCTTGTACAACGACGAAAGAGGCATGGGATCTTATCATGGTGACTCATGAAGGTACTCCCTGAGGTGAGAAAGAGCTAGAAAGAACACACTCATCCAAGAGCATGAAATGTTGAGAATGGCACAAGGTGAGTCCATTATGGACATGCGTAAACGATTCACACACATTGTGAATCATCTAAAAGGACTTGGCAAAGTATTCGTTGAAGAAGAAGTCAACGTGAAGGTCTTTGAAGTCTTTAAGCGAGAAAGTGGCAACCAACAGGTCCACAACAATTCTGAATCCAAGGACTTGGCCTTGATAACAAGTCTTGAGTTGTTTGGTAAGTTGAGAGAATACGAGATGGACATGTCTCGAATTGATCGATGAAGAAGCGAGAAAGATAAGAAAGCCAAGAGTTTAGCACTCAAAATGGAGGACACGGCTAGTGATAGTGATGCATCATCAATTTGTGGAAATGAATCGAGCAAGAAAACATGAACCTCATGGTAAGAAAATTCAAGAAGTTCATGAGGAAGAACAACAACAAGAAGAGGTTTAATAATGCTAGAAAAGCCTCATCTTCAAAGGTCACATGCTATGAATGAATGTGGCAAAAAGGCTGGACACTACGGATCGAGTGTCCCAACTTAAAGAAATCAAATAACGGTGATCCTAGAAGAGTGGAGCAAGAAGAAAGACCCAAGAAGGACCGGTTTCGCAAGAAGAAGGCCTACATTGCTTGGGAAGAAAATGACTGCTCATCCTCCAGTGAGAGTGAAAATGAAGAAACCAACTTGTGTCTTATGGAAAATTCAGATTTTGATAATGAGGTAAGTGATTCTGATTCATCTACTCAAGATTATGATGAAGCGTATCTTGCTTTTTGTGAGCTCTTCAAAGAAGCGAGAAAAATTTGAAAAATTGAGTAAGGTTCAGAAAATTAAAATTTCAGATTTAGAAAATGAAATTTCGGTTTTAAAGAACAATGTTCAAAATCGAAAAAGGAAAATGATGACTTGAAACTACCCTTTTTAAAGTGTAAATTGTTTATTGCCCCTTTGAAAAAGAATAACAAGAAGTTCTACACATTTAAACAAACCAAGTAATAATGAGAACTTTCTCATGTAGTTATTGTATGCAACCTGGACATAACAACTACAATTGCATGATTAGAAAGAAAGGTTTAGATAGTGGATTGTTTAAATGGATTAAAAAGATAGTCATTGTTCTAACATGAAAGGACCCAATAAGATTTGGGTACCAAAAACCAAATGATATCTTTCTCTCGTGTAGGTGTGCTTGAGAGCCAAACACTCAACATGGTATTTGGATAGTGGCTGCTCAAGACATATGACGGTGACAAGAGCAACTTTATCTCCTTCAAATCAAAGAATCTGGTTGATTAGTGTATGGAGATAATAACAAAGGTAAAATACTGGGTATTGGTCTTGTTGGAGACAAATCCAACTCGTGATCGAGGATGTACTTGCTTGTGGAAGGTTTGAAGTTCAATCTTAAAGTATTAGCCAATTATGTGACAAAGGCTATCAAGTATCATTTGACAAAGACTGCTGCAAAATCAATAATGATTCGATTGAGGCATTGATGGTTGGTAAGAGCGTGGTAACATCTATATCCTTGAACTTGATCATTCATCATCATATCATGCATGCCTTATGTCAAGCGATGATTTGTCATGGCTTTGGCATAGGCGTATAGCTCATATTGATGTTCATCAACTAAATAAACTGTCATCTAAGAATCTAGTACAAGGGTTACCCAATTTAAAATTCAAAGAGAAGGCCTATGTGATGCATGTCGAGAAAGGCAAGCAATCTAAAGCTCCTTCAAATCTAAAAATGTTGTTTCAACTTCTAGACGCTTGAATTCTTTGCACATGGATCTCTTTGGTCCATCTAAAACTGCTAGTTTGGGTGGAAACCTATATGGACTAGTTGTACTAGATGACTACTCTCGTTTTACTTGGGTGGCATTTATACCAAGTAAAGACACCACTTTCAAAGTTTTCAAAATACTTGCTAAAAAGATTCAAAACGAAAAAAGATTTGAAAATCAAGTCCATTAGGAGTGATCATGGAGGTGAATTTGAAAATGAGTCTTTTGAAAAGTTTTGCGAAAAATATGGAATCGATCACAACTTTTCGCTCCAAGAACTCCACAACAAAATGGGGTTGTTGAGAGGAAAAACAGATCTTTAGTAGAACTAGCAAGAACTATGTTAAATGAAAGTGATTTGCCTAAATATTTTTGGGTGATGTAGTGTCCATTGCTTGCTATGTTCTAAATAGAATTGTGATTAGTCTATTTTAAAGAAAACCCCTATGAACTCTATAAAGACAAGAAACCCAATATCTCTCATTTTCGGGTATTTGGGTGCAAGTGTTTTGTTTTGAATAATAGCAAAGAGCCTCTTGGTAAGTTTGATGCCAAGGTGATGAGGGTGTGTTTATTGGGTATTTATCATCAAGTAAAGCATATAGAGTATTTAATAAAAGGAGAATGTGCATTGAGGAATCTGTGCATGTTAAGTTTGATGAAACTAATAATCCCCAAAAGGGAAGTGTGTTTGTTGATGATGATGAGCATGTAGGTGAAGAAAGCACTAGCAAAGAAGAACAAAGAAGAGCCACCAACCACTTCTCATGATCTTCCAAAAGAATGGAGGAAACCAAGAGATTTATCTCTTGACAACATCATTGGTGACATCCATAAGGGAGTAACTACTAGATCTACTCTTAACATGTTTTGTGATGATTATGCATTTGTATCTCAATTTGAACCCTCTTGTATTGATGATCTTGTGAACGATGAATTTTGGATGATTGCTATGCATGAGGAGTTGAATCAATTTAAAAGGAATAACGTATGGGAGTTAGTACCTTTTAAAAAAAAGAGATATAAATGTAATTGGAACAAAATGGGTGTTTAAGAATAAGCTAGATGAGAACGGTGTTGTGGTTAGGAATAAGGCTAGACTAGTAGCTAAGGGTTATAATCAACAAGAAGGAATAGATTTCGGTGAAACATATGCCCCTGTTGCTAGACTAGAATCTGTTAGAGTTTTGCTTGCTTTTGCCTGTATACATGATTTCAAGTTATTTCAAATGGATGTTAAGAGTGCTTTCTTGAATGGCTATATAAATGAAGAAGTTTTTGTTTCACAACCTCCTGGATTCACTGATTTCAGATACCCTGAGCATGTGTACAAACTGAAAAAGGCCCTCTATGGCCTAAAACAAGCCCCTGGACAATGGTATGAAAGGCTGAGTAAGTTTTTGTTGTCAAAAGGGTTCAGTAGAGGTAATGTTGATAAGACTCTCTTCATAAGGAGAAAGTCAAACTGTATTTTGTTGGTTCAAGTTTACGTTGATGATATCATTTTTGGATCAACTAACAAATCTCTGTGTGAAGAGTTTGTGAATAGCATGCAGGGGGAGTTTGACATGTCTATGATGGGAGAACTCAAATTCTTCCTAGGACTGCAAGTCAAACAACTGAAAGATGGAATCTTCATACATCAAGCAAAATACATCAAGGAATTACTGAAGAAATTCGACATGGAGAGTTGAAAAGTACTAGTGGAGTATGTCACTTGTTTGGAGAAAGCTTAGTCTCTTGGTATAGCAAGAAGCAAGCCTGTGTTGCTCTATCCACAGCTGAGGCAGAGTATGTGGCTGCTGGAAGCTGTTGTGCCCAGACAATCTGGTTGAAGCAACAACTTGAAGATTTTGGACTAAAGCTTGATCACATCCCAATCAAGTGTGACAACACAAGTGCAATTAGTATCACGAAGAATCCGGTCTTACACTCAAGAACAAAGCACATCGAGGTGCGTCATCACTTCATTAGAGATCATGTTGAGAAAGGAGATTGTGAGGTGGAATTCATTGACACAGAAAATCAACTCGCGGATATCTTCACAAAGCCTCTACCTAAGGAGAGGTTCTTCAAACTTAGAACCAATCTTGGTATACTAAGTGAAGAACATCTCACATAAGTGTTGTCAGTATGATAGTTTAATCATTCATTGTGCTTAAATTTGGTATGAATTCATTGCATTACATGATCTTGACCATTAACATGAAGAATCAAATGTTTTTCAATCATTCTATATGTGAAATCCATGAACATTGCGAGTACATAGCCTATTTTCAACTTGATTTGTGATTTTCAATAGGATGTAATCGATTACAACATGTATGTAATCGATTACAGTATTTTTTGGCTACGATGTAATCGATTACGGGTTCAATGTAATCGATTACAACAGATGAGTTTCGGATGTAATCGATTACGATCCAATGTAATCGATTACATGGTGGTTGATTTCGGATGTAATCGATTACATCAAATGTGTAATCGATTACATGGGTGCTCTGCTTCACAAATACCTTGTTTTTCCTCTGATGTAATCGATTACATCATATATGTAATCGATTACATGCGCTCTGAAAGGGTTTTTCAGAGTTGTTCTTCGTTCCTGGGCTTGGTGTTTTTGCATTCTTGGAAGCCCATTCCTAGATTCATTGTTTCTAGTCCGCATTGTGAGGCATTTTTAGTTGTGTTTTAGGTTTTTGATTTCACTTTCTCATTCATAAACCCTAAAATCTCAAAGCCCCATTCTCTCTCTCGTGAACTCGAACCATCTCCTTCCTCATCTTCAACCTTCAATCTTTTCTTCTTCATCACCAACATTCAACCATGGACGGACAAGGAAGCAGCAAAAGGATGAAAGCTAGAGCTAGCCGAGACATCCAAGAGGAAAGACGTACCAAGAAGAGACAAGAAACCTCTTCCAAAAGGAAGGCTTAGAAGAATCTCGTGCATCACAACCCATGGTTCACCACGAAGGAACAAGAAACTCGTTTCTTCACCGATTTCGCAAACAGGGAACTCGTACCCCAAAGATTGTGGACTTAAGATGGCTGGACCATGAAGGATTTACCTTTCACTCCATGCTCCGAGATCAGAACTTGGAGAAATTTGTTGGGCTGAGGGGTTTCATTTACCCTGATTTGGTAAGGGTGTTCTACTCTAATCTGAAATATCACCCTAACTCTGGAAGAGTTATGCGAGAAGTTAAAGGAGTATCCATTGTTCTGACTTCTGACATATTCTTCAATCTTGGTGGAATAACGAATGAGGGTATAGTCCCTACTATGGAAAATCTGGCAGAGGAAGGCATTGAACTACAGAAGGATGCTTTTTATATGAGCATGTTGAAAAATCCAGAGGTTTGGGAGGCTGAAATGACAAGAAGGAGAGAACGAGGTATGAGGAAGACTTTTGGTATTGGTGGTCTCAACATTGACGACCGTCTTCTTCATTATACAATATCTTTGGGTTTTGGTGCTAGGGGTACCAATCATGCACAGCTCATGGAAGAAGATATGATTTTGATGGCTGCCCTGAAAAATGGAATTCAGATTGATTGGGGTCATGTTGTCATGGACAACATGACCAAGGTAAAGAAATTTCATGAATTCAAATGTCCATATGGTTTGTTTATCTCACGTGTTACGGGAGCGGTGTCAAGTGGATGTCTCCAATGTGCATGAGAAAATTGGTCGGGGATATCCATGTTCTTGGTGATATGATGCTGAAAAAGATGAGGTTGACCAAGACAGCAGAAGGCTGGATATCTAGAGAAGAAATTCAACAACAACAACAAGACCAACCACAACAACAACAACAACAACAACAAGAACAACCACAACCAGAAGAACATCCTCCTTCTGATGATGATGGGGATTCAAAGGTGGGAGTACATCCCTAAGTCTAGATTTAAGTCCATTGTCATTGATAGGTGGATGAGATGGATAAGCGCCAAGATGATCGGGAAAGCAGATTAAAGAATTGGAAAGGAATCAAAATCTGCATTTCCTTGACATGAAGTCCTTGATGGAATCCATCATGGAGCGCTCAACCAAGATGATGATGATGGTGATGATCAGTGACCCCCCTCTCGTATCTCTTTTTGGTTTGATATACCAAATAGGGGGAGAATAGTTAGGTTATCCTAGATAGGGGGAGTTGAGAGTTGAGATTAGCTTTGATAGGCTTCTAGTATTGATTAGTGATTTGAAGTTATGTTTTTACTGTTTTATTGAAAATCTGAACTATGTTATTGCTTTTGGATATTGAATAAAATTTGCTTTGAGATTCTGTTATGATTCATTGGTCTTGATCTATAAAATTGTGATTGAATCATGTCATACATATTTGAATGAATGATTGATTAGTAGTGCATATGCATATTGTATTTTCTGGAAAATTCTAACATATGCAGGTATGTCAAAGAACAACACATATCCTAAAACTCTAGGAAAACCTCAACTATGATTTGGTACATCAAAACCAAAAAGGGGGAGATTGTTGGACCTAAAGCTTGTAGATACAGTTATGACTCTCTTAGTGGTTTTGGTTTTGATAAATGTATTTTCGGTTTTCCATAGATGAAGTGTAATTAGGATTGATCCATGTATTGTTTGTTGAGTTTAGGCATGAATGTGTTGAGTTCTTTGTTTGAGGCCCCAGAGAATGGTTAAAACTTGAGTATGGATGATCATGTGACTAATGTTTGATTTCTATGTGAAAAACAGTTTTGAAAAACCTGGAAATCCATTTTCAACGATGTAATCGATTACGGAGGGTGATGTAATCGATTACATTTGTTTTCCTCTGGTGTAATCGATTACATGGTGTATGTAATCGATTACATTATTTTTGCTCTCGGTGTAATCAATTACATGGTTGATGTAATCGATTACATGGCTTGGCCTCGCTGATGTAATCGATTACATCTCCAATGTAATTGATTACATGGTTTGAAATTCACTGTTTCTGGGTTTCCCTCTTCAATGTAATCGATTACATGCTCGTGGTAATCGATTACATGCCTGGAAAAATCAGTTTAGAGGTTCTAACGGCTAGTGTAATCGATTACATGCATTTGGGATCAATTACATTGACCGTTGTAGCTCAGATATGCATGTTTTCTTCCTCCAAATTGGTTCTATAAGTATAATTTTGATGAAACATATGAAGTAGTTGAAAACCTAGCTTCTTGAATCAACTCTTACACTTTCATATGCTCTTTACATAGAGTTCATCAAGGTTTTCAAAGACAAAGGGAAACTTGATTCATTCCTGTGATTGGGTGGATTTAATAGTGTTCATTTGTGATCAGACTCTGCACTTGAGGTGTATTCTTTACTGATCTTTGTATTTTCAAATTCTGGGTTGTTGCTCTAGGAGAGAGGTCTCTCTAGATAGAGCATTGTGTTTGAGAAGTGATTCTCAAAGTTTTGATCTTGGAGGTGCCAAGTGCAGGAAGTTGTTCTTGAGGTTGAAGAACAGTTTTGGTGTTTTGATTTCTGTTTGTATTGCTTGTTGCGAGTGAATGTAAAAGGATACAAAAGGAATCATTTGATAGTGGAAAGCCAATCAACAGTTGTTGGGTTGGGACTGGACGACGTAAGCGATTAACCAAGTATACATCATTTGTGCACTCATCTTCTTCCTTACTCTCTTTACGAGTTTTTCACTATATTGTTATTGATCATATTCGCTTTGTATTTGGAAACCGCATTGATAATCAACTCATTAATTGGTTTAGGAATAGAATCGGTAATTGAACTTGTAATTGAATCTGTAATTGAAAGGTAATTGATAGGTAATCAAGATTAGCTTTCGGTTGAATTAAAAGGAATTAGAAACACGCGAATTTGGGGTAAAGTTTAACAAGAATCTATTCACCCCCCCCCCTCTAGATTCACACATAGGGACCAATAATTGGTATCAGAGCTTCATCTAGTAAATTACTCTAGAATTTGATCCAATAGTTCCTTAGAATGGTGGAAATCAATTACCATTTGTTGAAGGTTCCTCTATTAATAGACCTCCTCTGTTTTGTGGAGATAACTATCCCTTACGGAAAGTTAGAATGAAAATTTTATGGAGTCAGTAAATAGAAACATCGGCAAGTTGTAGTAATGCGATTACAAGGTTCCAACACACACGGTAGATGGAAATGAGGTTGAAAAACCATTTGAGAAATGGGAACCTGAAGAAATTAGAGAGAGCTGAAAATGATGCTAAAGCTTTAAATATAATACATTCCGCATTAAAATCGATAAATTCTTTAGAATTTAGAAACATGCACAACAATGAAAAGAGGCATGGGATCTTATCATGGTGACTCATGAAGGTACTCTGAGGTGAGAAGAGCTAGAAAGAACACACTCATCCAAGAGTATGAAATGTTCGAGAATGGCACAAGGTGAGTCCATTATGGACATGCGAAACGATTCACACACATTGTGAATCATCTAAAAGGACTTGGCAAAGTATTCGTTGAAGAAGAAGTCAACATGAAGGTCTTGAAGTCTTTAAGCGAGAAAGTGGCAACCAACGGTCCACAACAATTTACTGAATCCAAGGACTTGGCCTTGATAACAAGTGCTGAGTTGTTTGGTAAGTTGAGAGAATACGAGATGGACATGTCTCGAATTGCTGATGAAGAGCAGAAAGATAAGAAAGCCAAGAGTTTAGCACTCAAAATGGAGGACACAGCTAGTGATAGTGATGCATCATCAAGCTGTGGAAATGAGTCTGAGCAAGAAAACATGAACCTCATGGTAAGAAAATTCAAGAAGTTCATGAGGAAGAACAACAACAAGAAGAGGTTTAATAATGCTAGAAAAGCCTCATCTTCAAAGGTCACATGCTATGAATGTGGCAAAGGCTGGACACTCTGGTCGGAGAGTGTCCCAACTTAAAGAAATCAAACAGCAGTGATCCTAGAAGAGTGGAGCAAGAAGAAAGACCCAAGAAGGACCGGTTTCGCAAGAAGAAGGCCTACATTGCTTGGGAAGAAAATGACTGCTCATCCTCCAGTGAGAGTGAAAATGAAGAAGCCAACTTGTGTCTTATGGCAAATTTAGATTCTGATAATGAGGTAAGTGATTCTGATTCATCTACTCAAGATTATGATGAACTATATACTGCTTTTTGTGAGCTCTTCAAAGAAGCAGAAAAATTTGAAAAATTGAGTAAGGTTGAGAAAGTTAAAATTTCAGATTTAGAAAATGAAATTTCGGTTTTAAAGAACAATGTTCAAAATCGAAAAAGGAAAATGATGACTTGAAACTACCCTTTTTAAAGTGTAAATTGTTTATTGCCCCCTTTGAAAAAGAATAACAAGAAGTTCTACACATTTAAACAAACCGGTAAATGAGAACTTTCTCATGTAGTTATTGTATGCAACCTGGACATAACAACTATAATTGCATGATTAGAAAGAAAGGTTTAGATAGTGGATTGTTTAAATGGATTAAGAAAGATAGTCATTGTTCTAACATGAAAGGACCCAATAAGATTTGGGTACCAAAAACCAAATGATATCTTTCTCTGTGTAGGTGTGCTTGAGAGCCAAACACTCAACATGGTATTTGGATAGTGGCTGCTCAAGACATATGACGGGTGACAAGAGCAACTTTATCTCCTTCAAATCCAAAGAATCTGGTTCAGTAGTGTATGGAGATAATAACAAAGGTAAAAATGGGTATTGGTCTTTGTTGGAGACAAATCCAACTCTGTGATCGAGGATGTACTGCTTGTGGAAGGTTTGAAGTTCAATCTTCTGAGTATTAGCCAATTATGTGACAAAGGCTATCAAGTATCATTTGACAAAGACTGCTGCAAAATCAATAACAGCGATTCGATTGAGGCATTGATGGTTGGTAAGAGACGTGGTAACATCTATATCCTTGAACTTGATCATTCATCATCATATCATGCATGCCTTATGTCAAGCGATGATTTGTCATGGCTTTGGCATAGACGTATAGCTCATATTGATGTTCATCAACTAAATAAACTGTCATCTAAGAATCTAGTACAAGGGTTACCCAATTTAAAATTCAAAAAGAAGGCCTATGTGATGCATGTCGAAAGGCAAGCAATCTAAGCTCCTTCAAATCTAAAAATGTTGTTTCAACTTCTAGACCGCTTGAATTGCTGCACATGGATCTCTTTGGTCCATCTAAAACTGCTAGTTTGGGTGGAAACCTATATGGACTAGTTGTACTAGATGACTACTCTCGTTTTACTTGGGTGGCATTTATACCAAGTAAAGACACCACTTTCAAAGTTTTCAAAATACTTGCTAAAAAGATTCAAAACGAAAAAGATTTGAAAATCAAGTCCATTAGGAGTGATCATGGAGGTGAATTTGAAAATGAGTCTTTTGAAAAGTTTTGCGAAAAATATGGAATCGATCACAACTTTTCCGCTCAAGAACTCCACAACAAAATGGGGTTGTTGAGAGGAAAACAGATCTTTAGTAGAACTAGCAAGAACTATGTTAAATGAAAGTGATTTGCCTAAATATTTTTGGGCTGATCACGGTGTCCACTGCTTGCTATGTTCTAAATAGAATTGTGATTCGTCTATTTTAAAGAAAACCCCTATGAACTCTATAAAGACAAGAAACCCAATATCTCTCATTTTCGGGTATTTGGGTGCAAGTGTTTTGTTTTGAATAATAGCAAAGAGCCTCTTGGTAAGTTTGATGCCAAGGCTGATGAGGGTGTGTTTATTGGGTATTCATCATCAAGTAAAGCATATAGAGTATTTAATAAAAGGAGAATGTGCATTGAGGAATCGTGCATGTTAAGTTTGATGAAACTAATAATCCCCAAAAGGGAAGTGTGTTTGTTGATGATGATGAGCATGTAGGTGAAGAAAGCACTAGCAAAGAAGAACAGCAAGAGCCACCAACCACTTCTCATGATCTTCCAAAAGAATGGAGGAAACCAAGAGATTTATCTCTTGACAACATCATTGGTGACATCCATAAGGGAGTAACTACTAGATCTACTCTTAACATGTTTTGTGATGATTATGCATTTATATCTCAATTTGAACCCTCTTGTATTGATGATCTTGTGAACGATGAATTTTGGATGATTGCTATGCATGAGGAGTTGAATCAATTTAAAAGGAATAACGTATGGGAGTTAGTACCTTTTAAAAGAGATATGAATGTAATTGGATCAAAATGGGTGTTTAAGAATAAGCTAGATGAGAACGGTGTTGTGGTTAGGAATAAGGCTAGACTAGTAGCTAAGGTTTATAATCAACAAGAAGGAATAGATTTCGGTGAAACATATGCCCTGTTGCTAGACTAGAATTTGTTAGAGTTTTGCTTGCTTTTTTTTGTATACATGATTTCAAGTTATTTCAAATGGATGTTAAGAGTGCTTTCTTGAATGGCTATATAAATGAAGAAGTTTTTGTTTCACAACCTCCTGGATTCACTGATTTCAGATACCCTGAGCATGTGTACAAACTGAAAAAGGCCTTCTATGGCCTAAAACAAGCCCCTAGACAATGGTATGAAAGGCTGAGTAAGTTTTTGTTGTCAAAAGGGTTCAACAGAGGTAATGTTGATAAGACTCTCTTCATAAGGAGAAAGTCAAACTGTATTTTGTTGGTTCAAGTTTACGTTGATGATATCATTTTTGGATCAACTAACAAATCTCTGTGTGAAGAGTTTGTGAATAGCATGCAGGGGGAGTTTGACATGTCTATGATGGGAGAACTCAAATTCTTCCTAGGACTGCAAGTCAAACAACTGAAAGATGAAATCTTCATACATCAAGCAAAATACATCAAGGAATTACTGAAGAAATTCGACATGGAGAGTTGAAAAGTACTAGTGGAGTATGTCACTTGTTTGGAGAAAGCTTAGTCTCTTGGTATAGCAAGAAGCAAGCTGTGTTGCTCTATCCACAAGTGAGCGAGTATGTCGGGTTTTTGGAAGTCTGTTGTGCCTGGATAATCTGGTTGAAGCAACAACTTAAAGATTTTGGACTAAAGCTTGATCACATCCCAATCAAGTGTGACAACACAAGTGCAATTAGTATCACAAAGAATCCGGTCTTACACTCAAGAACAAAGCACATCGAGGTGCGTCATCACTTCATTAGAGATCATGTTGAGAAAGGAGATTGTGAGGTGGAATTCATTGACACAGAAAATCAACTCGCGGATATCTTCACAAAGCCTCTACCTAAGGAGAGGTTCTTCAAACTTAGAACCAATCTTGGTATACTAAGTGAAGAACATCTCACATAAGTGTTGTCGTATGATAGTTTAATCATTCATTGTGCTTAAATTTGGTATGAATTCATTGCATTACATGATCTTGACCATTAACATGAAGAATCAAATGTTTTTCAATCATTCTATATGTGAAATCCATGAACATTGCAGTACATAGCCTATTTTCAACTTGATTTGTGATTTTCTATAGGATGTAATAGATTACAACATGTATGTAATCGATTACAGGCATTTTTGGCTTTGATGTAATCGATTACAGGTTCAATGTAATCGATTACAACGATTGGAGTTTCGGATGTAATCGATTACGGTCCCAATGTAATCGATTACATGGTGGTTGATTTAGGATGTAATCGATTACATCAAATGTGTAATCGATTACATGGGTGCTCGCTTCACAAATACCTTGTTTTTTCCTCGATGTAATCGATTACATCATATATGTAATCGATTACATGCGCTACGAAAGGGTTTTTGAGTTGTTCTTCGTTTCAGGCTTGGTGTTTTTGCATTCTTGGAAGCCCATTCCTAGATTCATTGTTTCTAGTCTGCATTGTGAGGCATTTTAGTTGTGTTTTAGGTTTTTGATTTCACTTTCTCATTCATAAACCCTAAAATCTCAAGAGCCCCCATTTCTCTCTCGTGAACTCGAACCATCTCCTTCCTCATCTTCAACCTTCAATCTTTTCTTCTTCATCACCAACATTCAACCATGGACGGACAAGGAAGCAGCAAAAGGATGAAAGCTAGAGCTATTTGAGACATCCAAGAGGAAAGACGTACCAAGAAGAGACAAGAAACCTCTTCCAAAAGGAAGGCTTAGAAGAATCTGTGCATCACAACCCATGGTTCACCACGAAGGAACAAGAAACTTGTTTCTTCACCGATTTCATAAACAAAGGGAACTCGTACCCCCAAAGATTGTGGACTTAAGATGGCTGGACCATGAAGGATTTACCTTTCACTCCATGCTCAGAGATCGAACTTGGAGAAATTTGTTGGGCTGAGGGGTTTCATTTACCCTGATTTGGTAAGGGTGTTCTACTCTAATCTGAAATATCACCCTAACTCTAGAAGAGTTATGTCTGAAGTTAAAGGAGTATCCATTGTTCTGACTTCTGACATATTCTTCAATCTTGGTGGAATAAAGAATGAGGGTATAGTCCCTACTATGGAAAATCTGGCGAGAGGAAGGCATTGAACTCTGAGAAGGATGCTTTTTATATGAGCATGTTGAAAAATCCGAGAGGTTTGGGAGTCAGTGAAATGACAAAGAAGGAGAGAACGAGGTATGAGGAAGACTTTTGGTATTGGTGGTCTCAACATTTGACCGTCTTCTTCATTATACAATATCTTGGGTTTTGGTTTGCTAGGGGTACCAATCATGCACGGCTCATGGAAGAAGATATGATTTTGATGGCTGCCCTGAAAAATGGAATTCAGATTGATTGGGGTCATGTTGTCATGGACAACATGACCAAGGTAAAGAAATTTCATGAATTCAAATGTCCATATGGTTTGTTTATCTCACGTGTTCTGGAGCAGTGTCAAGTGGATGTCTCCAATGTGCACAGAAAATTGGTCAGGGATATCCATGTTCTTGGTGATATGATGCTGAAAAAGATGAAGTTGACCAAGACAGCAGAAGGCTGGATATCTAGAGAAGAAATTCAACAACAACAACAAGACCAACCACAACAACAACAACAACAACAACAAGAACAACCACAACAGGAAGAACATCCTCCTTACGATGATGATGGGGATTCAGCAGCTGGGGAGTACATCCCTAAGTCTAGATTTAAGTCCATTGTCATTGATAGGCTGGATGAGATGGATAAGCGCCAAGATGATCTGGGAAAGCAGATTAAAGAATTGGAAAGGAATCAAAATCTGCATTTCCTTGACATGAAGTCCTTGATGGAATCCATCATGGAGCGCCTCAACCAAGATGATGATGATGGTGATGATCAGTGACCCCCCTCTCTGTATCTCTCTTTTTGGTTTGATATACCAAATAGGGGAGAATAGTTAGGTTATCCTAGATAGGGGAGTTGAGAGTTGAGATTAGCTTTGATAGGCTTCTAGTATTGATTAGTGATTTGAAGTTATGTTTCTTGTTTTATTGAAAATCTGAACTATGTTATTGCTTTTGGATATTGAATAAAATTTGCTTTGAGATTCTGTTATGATTCATTGGTCTTGATCTATAAAATTGTGATTGAATCATGTCATACATATTTGAATGAATGATTGATTAGTAGTGCATATGCATATTGTATTTTCTGGAAAATTCTAACATATGCAGGTATGTCAAAGAACAACACATATCCTAAAACTCTAGGAAAACCTCAACTATGATTTGGTACATCAAAACCAAAAAGGGGGAGATTGTTGGACCTAAAGCTTGTAGATACAGTTATGACTCTCTTAGTGGTTTTGGTTTTGATAAATGTATTTTCGGTTTTCCATAGATGAAGTGTAATTAGGATTGATCCATGTATTGTTTGTTGAGTTTAGGCATGAATGTGTTGAGTTCTTTGTTTGAGGCCCCAGAGAATGGTTAAAACTTGAGTATGGATGATCATGTGACTAATGTTTGATTTCCCTATGTGAAAAACAGTTTTGAAAAACCTGGAAATCCATTTTTCACTGATGTAATGGATTACAGGGGTGATGTAATCGATTACATTTGTTTTCCTCTCTGGTGTAATCGATTACATGGTGTATGTAATCGATTACATTATTTTTGCTCTCTGGTGTAATCGATTACATGGTTGATGTAATCGATTACATGGTTTGAAATTCACTGTTTCTGTGTTTCCCTCTTCAATGTAATCGATTACATGCTCGTGGTAATCGATTACATGCCTGGAAAAATCAGTTTGGAGGTTCTAACGGCTAGTGTAATCGATTACATGCATTTGGGATCAATTACATTGACCGTTGTAGCTCAGATTTGCACATTTTCTTCCTCCAAATTGGTTCTATAAGTATAATCTTGATGAAACATATGAAGTAGCTGAAAACCTAGCTTCTTGAATCAACTCTTACACTTTCATATGCTCTTTACATAGAGTTCATCAAGGTTTTCAAAGACAAAGGGAAACTTGATTCATTCCTGTGATTGGGTGGATTTCATAGTGTTCATTTGTGATCAGACTCTGCACTTGAGGTGTATTCTTTACTGATCTTTGTATTTTCCAATTCTGGGTTGTTGCTCTAGGAGAGAGGTCTCTCTAGATAGAGCATTGTGTTTGAGAAGTGATTCTCAAAGTTTTGATCTTGGAGGTGCTAAGGTGCAGGAAGTTGTTCTTCGAGGTTGAAGAAACAGTTTTGGTGTTTTGATTTTGTTTGTATTGCTTGTTGCAGAGTGAATGTAAAAGGATACAAAAGGAATCATTTGATAGTGGAAAGCCAATCGCAACAGTTGTTGGGTTGGGACTGGACGTAGGCAGTTGGCCGAACCAGTATACATCGCTGTGCACTCAACTTCTTCCTTACTCTCTTTACAGTTTTCACTATATTGTTATTGATCATATTCTGCTTTGTATTTGGAAACTGCATTGATAATCAACTCATTAATTGGTTTAGGAATAGAATCAGTAATTGAACTTGTAATTGAATCTGTAATTGAAAGGTAATTGATAGGTAATCAAGATTAGCTTTCGGTTGAATTAAAAGGAATTAGAAACACGCGAATTTGGGGTAAAGTTTAACAAGAATCTATTCACCCCCCCTCTAGATTCACACATAGGGACCAATATTAATCTTTGGAGCTTCACATGTAGATCCCTTGTATAAGACTTGAGCACAAACCTCCCCTTCATGGCATCCTTCAATTGGGTCCAAGAAGTTATGTGAGGTCTCCTTCTCTTCTCGGCATCTACAAATACTTGGTTCCACCAAACCAAGGCATAACCTTCAAACTCCAAGTTGGCTAAGTTAAGCCTCTTCTCTTCACTCAAGTTAGGATAACAAGAATAAACTTGATCCACCTTCATCACCCAATCAAGATAACTCTCGGCCTCACTATCTCCAAGGAACTTAGGTAGTTTAATCTTGTTGTTTCCTTCCCACACTTTAGGCTCATCATCTCCAAAGTTTCTCCTAGGGGTGTGATTCGGCCTTCTAGGTTGAGGATCTCTCCTCCCCCCCCTGCATTCCTATAGCCTCTAATGGGTTCATCCTTATCATAGTTGTTTCCCCAATCACTCTCCCTAGGTGTGTCATAGTCCCCTCTAGGAATTCCTTCCTCACTACCACTACCTCTATAACTATCTCTTCTACTCCTAGGCACTTCATTGCTCAAACTCCCTCGGTTCTTGTTGACTTTTAAAATATGTATGTGTCAATCCTTCGGCAAGTGTACCGGTCGTCAAAAGTTTAGAAAAATAAGAGTAAGGGTTGTCGAACCACAGAGACTAGTTGTGAATTATCGAATGCTTAATATGCTTGCTATTAGGACTAACAATTGAGTAAATCATGTGTGTAAACTAAGTAATTATGCAAAAGAGAATCAATGCTGTAAAATGAATGATTAAGAGCAGTAAATGTTTAAGTTTCAGAAATGAAAACAGTTAGGGAATAGGTTCATTCAATTCCTTCCTTCATGTAACTAAGTCTTATATCAATTCAATGTAAATCAATCAATCGGAGACTAGAATTTGTGATACCTTAGACTAAGCCTATTCCTAGGTCGTTAGTCACTTTGAATGACTTCTATAATCTCTAATCCCTTAGGTGAAAATAGAAATGCATTCAAGAAGCGAAACAGATAAATTCACAATGTCTCATAACATGCAAGTTCTATTCCTAGACTCATGCACTGTTATAATGATGCAATTCCTCTCCTAATTCAACTATCAATCTTCCGAAGGCATAATTGAAATGAGAAACAAAAACTCAAGGTATAGCTCAATCAAATTCAAGCAGTTAATATTCCTATCACTAATTGAAATTCATGAATCAAACCTCAAGAAATTGCAATTAAGTAGGACAAGCTCAATCGATTAATCCGAAATTACAATTGAATCAACATAGAACTTCATTACAAGTGTTAAGAATCGAAATCCCCTTCCCTAACCTAAGACTTTAGCCTAACATGGAAATAGAAAAAGAAAGAACGAAACAGCAATCGAAAACCGAGAGAAGCTCCATGAATCCTTAGATCTTGCTTCCACAAGCTCTAATTCTTCAAGAATCCTCTTGATTTGATGGAGAAGGATGGAGAACGAAGGTGGAGAAGAGAGGTAAAGAAGAGAGAAAAACGAGAGAAGTGTGCAAAGGAAGCTAACAGAAAACTGAATTATGAAGTATATCCCCCCGTTCTTAAGTTTCGCGCCCAAGCATGATTATATAGATGATGAAACGCGCCTCTCATTAACCATTTCGCGCCTTGGCGCGCTTGTAAGTAAAGGGGAAAGCGGTGGAACGCGCCACCCACTTAAGATGGCGCGCCCGGCGCGTTTGAGCGGAGAAAAAAGTATGAGCGCGCCCTTCTGCGCTCCCGGCGCGTTCGTCCTACAATCGTCTCTTGAATTTGGTATAAAATGCATTACGAACTTGGTATTGTCCGAGCTTGATGTATCGTATCGTAATTTGTGTCGTCATCGTCTTTTGTGTCGTCTTGTCTTTGGACCTTCTTGTATCTTGGTGTCGTCGTCTTTGGACCTTCTTGTATCGTAAATGTCTGAACTTGGTATCGTGCATCTTGGTGTATCGTACGTATTGAACTACGACGAAAATATCAATACGGAGACTCGGACAAAACAAGTACAGGACGGAACAACTTAGAAGAAGTAAACATAGGACGAAACACTCATTCTTGGCGTTAGACGACACTCATCCGTAAGATGGAACAAGCACAGACGGAACACTTCACTTCTTCAGACGAAACTACTTCATCAGACGAAACAAACTCAGGTGGAGTAAGCACAGACGAAGCAACTTGGAAAAGGCAGGCACAGACGAAGCAACTTGGAAGAGGCAAGCACAGACGAAGCAAATCCATTGCGTCTTGATCCCTTCGTCTGAGCTTTTCTAAAATGAAACGCGCCCTGTATTGAGTGAAATCGCGCCCTGGCGCGATTGCATAAGTGAGGCTGGCATGAGCGCGCCCCTGAGCGCGCTCTAGCGCGTTTTCGCCGCAAGCAGAGTGTGAAGGCGCCTCATGAGTGCGCCCTGGCGCGTTTCTTCGGACGAAACAATTCTTGGCTTGCTCTACTCTCTTGGTTTGAGCTTGTTCAAGTATTGGATCCACTCCTTGTTGCTTATCTCTTCTTCAATCCTTCATTGAACCTAAAAATTAACAACAGAAGAATTAAAATGACTTAAAACTCAAGAAAAACTTGCAAAACTCACAAAACACTCACTCAAGAACTAACACTAAGCAATTATGATATTTTTACTGTTTTCTTGACTAAATTATAGCTAAACCTAGTGAAAATAGATGGGAATGAGCTTAAAACACCTAGAAAAACATGTATAATCTAGCACTTATCACAACCCCAAACTTAAAGCTTTGCTTGTCCTCAAGCAAACATAGAATCCATCATTACAAGGGTCAATAAGCATGGTATAACACTAAGCTCAATCGGCCCCTTTGAAAATGCCTTATGCGAGTTCTTAACTCCTTAAGCCAACTCAATTTATCTATGAAAGTTGGACATGCACTCAAAATGTTATCAAGCACTGCACAATTCATCAAGCATAGGCAAACAACATAGATTGGCATGAGAAAATGTACTTTAGTCAACATCAACAAAGTCCTCTCCAGTTAAGTGTTTGCCCTCAATCTCTCAAGTGTTTAGGCTTGTGTTTCTCTCAATGTTACCAATTAGAAAGTCAGTTACCATAGGCTTGCAATAGCTCTAAAATCTCCTTTGCCCTTCAAGTAGAAATTGGACAATCAAAAGGTCTTTTCAGGGTTGTAATGGGGCTTAGGTAAAGGTGGGTTAAAAGAAAAGGTTACTAGCTACATATTCACAGGAACTTAAGGAGTAAAAGTTAGGACCTCTATGATATGCATGAATTAATATGGTCAGACGAAACAAAAAAATGATGGACAGACGAAACAAGAATAATGGACAGGCGAAAGAAAAAAAATGATGGACAGACGAAAGAAAAATGATGGACAGACGAAAGACTAACAACCCATGAAACCACTTGTTTTCTTTTCTTGCTTTATTTCTTTTGCTCTTTAAACTGCATTTTCTTCTGTTTCTCTTTTTTTTTTTTCTTTCTTTTGTTTTTCTTTATTTTTCTTTGTATCCCATCTTTGTACCGATGTCGTCGAGCCTTTAGTCGATGATTTCGTCGTAGGCTTACAAATGATACCCAGAGACGATACTCCACGAACGATACCTACAAAGACCAATGAGACACTATGTTCTATTTTCTTCCTTTGTTTCTTTTCTTTCTTTTTTCCTTTCTTTTCAATTTTTCTTGTTTTTCTCTTTATTTTTCTTGAGTGGTATCACTAATTGCCAGCACAAGACGAAAAATAAACTTTTTGTATGGTATGCATGAAAAGTCAGAGAATGCAATTATACTACAACTATATGTTAGTCACAAAAATTTCACCAATATCTAGACCCAACAATGCTTCCGTCTGCAGTCATAGCAGACGATACATTCAACCCCAAACTTAGAAACTTGACTTGTCCTCAAGTCAACAACACATGCACCCCAAAATTTCAACCCCAAACTTAATCTTGAATCCTATCGTCTAAGCAAAGAAACCAATACTCTTTAAGTTCCGGTGATGGGATCATTGGTTTTTCACTTAATTAGGCTTGTAACGAGCTTAAGTATTCAAGAAAGAAAGGGTTTATTCGGGCTCAAGGGGCTAGCAATGGATAATGTTATGGTTCGGGCTTATTTTGGCTCAAGGCTTACAAGAAAGAAATGCCTTTATCATTTATGTCCAATCCTAAATGTATGCAATTTTGACCAAGGGCTAGAGCAAGTTGGAACAAACACATCACATGGTAAAACACTCAAGAATGAATCATGTTGGAGGCTCAAATTCTTATCAGGATTAATCATTGCCTAACATTGCTAAGTTCATCAATCATGTCACAATCTAGAAAGTTGTCATGCTTAAATTCTCATACAAAGACTCTTCAAACATTTGAGAAACATGCAACTTTGTCATAGAATTTCAAATTGAACCTAAGTGCCAAAAATTACACAGTTCATTCTACTAGACTACCAAGTCAATGTCATACTAAGTGCAATTAACCCTCGTAAGATGGTCTAAGAAGCAGGGCATATACTCTAAACAAACATAAAACATGCATGATAGTTGACATCGAAGGAGTATAAGAGTGCTCCTGTTCTTAGACTTAGTCAAAATGCTCAAGGTTCTGAACCAAGTGCCAAAATTTTCCATGATTCTCAAAGCAATGCTTCAACATATCGATCAATTTTCACAAACAACACAAACTAACACAACGGTAAGATAATAATCAAATTATATTCAACTAAAAGTCAATTAAAAATCAACTACGGTATCATGAACTAAAGAGACGGTAAAATAGTCTAGTTAAGCTACATTAACCAAAAACTTAAAACTTAGGCGATAAATATAAAGCTAAAACATCAATCCTCATCTTGTCTCATCCTCTTCTTCCTCGCCTTCCTCAATATTTTCCTCTACGTCCTCATTATAACCACCATCAGCCTTTTCACCATCATCATCTTGTCCTTCATTCGATGTTTCACTTTCATAGTCCTCAGAAAACTCTTCAAACCTCATTAACTCTTCAAACATTTCCTTCTTTGAGTGGTTTGAATGGCGTCAACTTCTCTCTTTGAGATTCATTTGGGCGGCTAAACTTATGAGAGGCTCAAGTGCAATGCAAATTTTATTGGACTCGTGAATCCTTCTAATATTTTCTTGAACTACCTTGGATGTCTCAATAACTTTTCGTCTGCGTGATAGCTGGGCTTCTGCCATTGGAGCTTTACCTTTGGTGTGATGTAGGTTTACCGCTAGAAGTGGACGGTGCTTCCGGTGTGGCTTTGGCTGTCTTGGACTCTCCTTTGGTGAATTTCACATCTAGTGTGGCACTTTTTGGTCTCATAGGGATCAAACCCTCGGTTGAAACTCCGGCCTCAATACACGGTGAGTGATGATGCTTGCATAAGACGGGATTTTGTTTTTGCAAGTGCGGTGTGTGAATCTCATTGGCTATAGTCGGACCCACATTAAGATATTCACCCTTCATTATACTATACAGGCACCAAACTCTCTTCTTTGTGATGGAAGATACGTCTTTGAATTGGTAAAAGAATCCCATAGACAAAAAGCCCACTTTGATTTTTGCCTTGAAGCATAATGATGAAGCTTTGACATGCGTAACTCCATTATTGCACCATAAGCTATCCTTCAAGCTCCCTTACCTTCACATAATAACTCGTCTACCATGCTTGGTTCGGCTTTCTTTGTCGGTTCTATCTTTGGAAGATACAATCCCTTCCTTAGAAAGGGATTAATATCTTGTTGATGGCTTGAGGTGAGAAGGAAATACGCTTCCCAGGACATAAGATGCATAGCGCTCTTCTTCATCATCACTTGTTATATTAGCATAGAACTCTAGCACTAGCTCTTGATATCTTTGGGAAATTAATGTTGGCTAGTCGAGTCCACTTTCTTCGAAATTTCATTGCAAACCTCTTTGTAACTAGCACGTTGAGAAGCATCCCCAATTCTTTCATCGGTGTATAGGCTCGGACTCATGTTGAATTTTCGCTCTACTAGTGCGCACGTGCTATGAAACGGGAGGCAAAGGCCTCTGCATGCTCAGTGATCTAAATCGCGAGTATCATATTATGGAATTTACGGAGTGACCTTGGCTTTCTTTGTGGTCTTCTTCTTCTCTTGGCTCTGTCCTTTGATAGCTTTATTTTGGTTCTTGGTTGCCTTGAAGAAGAACCAGTTGGTTGATTACTTGAAGACATAATTTTGCAACAATTGAACCTACACAATACACAGTATCTATGAGAAAAACATGCAAGCACTTAACTAACAATTATCACCAACAAGAGCATGCATCTTCATCAAAATTATAGTGTGGTTCAATGGATCTTAAATGGAAATTGCCAAAGGAAATGCAAAAGCAATTACAATATGGTCATGCTTACTAGTGATGTGTCTAGAACATACTCAAAACTTCATTGAAGCATTTTAATAAACACTAAGTGAACATGAATGGGCATATCATATTTCTTTCCAATTGCTTCACACCATGTACCTCCGTGACAATTATCACCATGCATTCTCAAGCAATCAATGTTATTCATCAACAATCATTAAAACAAGGCCATGCAACAACATTCAATTGAGCCATAATCAATTCGCACAAAAGGGGTTAGGGTTTGAACCAGCGGTTCTTGAACCCTCATCTCAAATACTCATGTGAATCATGCAATTGAAGCTTAGACAACGAAGAAAACAAGTTAAAATCAATGGATTGGAACACATACCTTGTTTAGGCGAATGAGCTATGAGAACACCAAATGAGAATTCTTGAAAATTATCAACAAAAAAAAAAAAAATGAAAATCTATGGTGGAAAGGGTGCGGGGATCAATTCAAAACTACTTGTAATTGTGGAGTGGTGAGGTTGAAAATTGATTGGGATAGGGATTGAACTCTTGAGAACTCACAAGCACATGGAAGAAGATGAAGAACAAGTGAAGCGCTTCTCTTTGTGCCAAAGGCGCAAGCTTCGCCCTCTATTTGTGCCAAGGCGCGAGAAATGCGCCACCCTTTAAGTGAAACGCGCCGGGCGCGTTTTGCGAACTCCATTTGCGAGAATACGCCACTCATCACTTAAAACGCGCCGAGGCGCGTTTTTGCAACTATATGTAAAACGCGCCCTCCAAGGGCGCGCGGCGCGTTTAGGCGCAACCAATCTTCAAACGCGCCCTCTTCTTGCGGCGGATGGCGGCGGCGCGTTTTTACCACAGCGCGGTATAAACGCGCTACCTTGTTTCCTGAGTGCGCCAAGGCGCAATTCACTACTTCCATTTGCGCTTCTGCTAGCGCCGGGCGTGTGTCACTTGTGTTTTGGTCAATTCTTCATGCACTATTGTGGGCTAAGGAGAAAAGCGAGTGACTTGCACCTTGATTCCACTTAGGCAACCATTCTAAGTTCTTTTGACTTTTAATGGATCTATTTTCTACGCACAATAAACCTATCACACCTAAGCATGCCTTAAGATCCCACAATTTTCCCATTCATGCTATTACATCTCACCCCTCTTATTTCTATCATTCAAGTGATGCAATTTCAATTGTTATTCATATATCTACTTGTGTATCTATCAACACGAGAATCAGATTTATTATACTAGCTCATGTATGTACACTATACTCGATCTTCAAATTCTCTTTTCTTTTTGCTTTTCTAACTTTTCAATTATTCACAAGTATATCACATTAAGAAGATTCTGAGAAAACTTCTTTCAATTGGATGGGTTGCCTCCACCAAAGCGCTTCTTTTCTTGTCATTAGCTTGACATGTAACATGGCCCCACTATCAAGAAGGGTCATGCGGTTCAATGAGACCTTATCCTTCTCAAAAGCATCTCCCAAATAAGGTTTTACTCTCTGCGGTTTACTTTGAACTCTCTGGATTTATCAAGGTCTTTAAAGTGATTGCACCATGTGGAAATACTTGTTTAACGGCAAATGGCCGAGACCATCTAGACTTTAATTTTCTGGAAACAACCTTAATCTAGAATTATAAAGTAACACCAATTGTCCGGGGTAAAACTCTCCTTCTCGACTTACGATCATGCCATAACTTTGCTCTTTCTTTGTAAATCTTGGCATTTTCGTATGCTTGAAATCTGAGTTCATCAACTCATGGAGTTGGTATAGTCTCTTCTCGAGTCGATTGAGTCGGAATTGAAATATTTCAAGGCCGATATGCCTTGTGCTCTTGCTCTGAGGGCAAGTGGCATGCCTTTCCATAGACCATTTGAAATGGTGTCATGCCAATGGGAGTCTTATAAGCTGTCCTATATGCCCACAGAGCATCATTTAGTCTCTTAGACCAATCTTTTAAGACAGATTTGAGTTCTCTCTAGAATCTTTTTAATCTCCCTATTTACTAGTTCAACTTGCCCTTGGTTTTGGGGTGATATGGTGTTGCAATCTTGTGCTTCACCCCCGACCTCTTGAGGACTCTCTCCATATGTTTGTTGCGAAATGGCTTCCCCGTCGGTAATGAAAGCTCTAGGGACCCCAAATCTACTAAAGATGTTTCTATGAATAAAGGTATCTACAATCCTAGAGTCATTGGTTGGGGCGAGAAATGGCTTCCACCCACTTGGACACATAGTCTGACCACTAGGATGTATGTGTGGGAGAAAGAGGAGGAAATGGTCCCATGAAATCCATCCCCACACATCAAATACCTCATCTCTAATATGTTGTTTAATGGTCCCTCATCTCTCCTTGAAATATTTCCACTTCTTTGGCATCATCACGGGAGTACCACAAAAGCTTTTGCATCTTTAAAAATAGATGGCCAATACAAACCACATTGCAAAACCTTTTTAGCTGTCCTTTCCCCATTAAAATGACCTCCACTAGGGGAATTATGACGGTGCCAAAGGACGAGTTGACCTCTTCCTCCGGTATACATCTCTAAGGAGTCCATCTACACCCCACTTAAACGAGAAATGGCTCATCCCATACATAATATTTTGCATCGAGAAAACAGTTTTTTCTTTGTTGATGGGATAAGCCGGGGGGGATATAGTTGGATACCTTAAAGTTCGCGATATCGGCTGAACCAAGGAGCATCATTAACGGCAAAGAGTGTCTCATCGGGGAAGGTTTCAACTATAGGGATATCACTACCTTCTATTTCGGCATGAGGCAACCTTGAAAGGTGATCCACTAGGTTCTCTCTGCCTTTTTTGTCTCTTATCTCAATGTCAAACTCTTGCAGAAGGAGAACCCAACGGATCAACCTTGGTTTACTCT
This sequence comes from Hylodesmum podocarpum, assembly GCA_026586105.1. NCBI lineage: Eukaryota > Viridiplantae > Streptophyta > Magnoliopsida > Fabales > Fabaceae > Hylodesmum > Hylodesmum podocarpum. Next base: position 154,810 of record JALJEV010000165.1, read on the forward strand.
CATGCTTCATTAGAAGGTATTTCAAGGCGACATGGTCGGTGTACACTATGATTTTTGAGCCAATGAGATAAGGCCTAAACTTGTTGAGAGCAAATACTATGGCTAGCAATTCTTTTCTGTAGTTGAATAATTGATTTGGGCACTATCAAGCACTCTGCTAGCATAGTATATTACTCTTACAAGTTTGTCCTTCCTTTGTCCTAATACTGCCCCTATTGCATAATCACTAGCGTCACACATTAATTCAAAAGGCAAACTCCAATCTGGAGCTGTGATGATAGGGGCTGTTGTTATTAGTTTCTCTTTTAGAGCCTCAAAGGCTTTTAAGCAGTTTTCATCAAAATTAAAACTCACTTCCTTTACAAGCAAGTCACACAATGGTTTAGAAATTTTTGAAAAATCTTGGATGAATCTTCTATAAAAACCAGCATGACCTAAGAAACTCCTCACCCCTTTCACATTCACTGGTGGAGGTAGTTTCTCTATCACTTCTATTTTTGCCTTGTCCACTTCTATACCATTCATAGAGATTTTGTGTCCTAAAACGATGCCTTCTTTAACCATAAAATGGCACTTTTCCCAGTTCAAAACCAGATTTGTTTCTTGGCATCGTTTCAGTACAAAAGCTAAATTTTCTAAACAGTTATCAAAAGTGGAACCAAAGACAGAAAAGTCATCCATAAATATTTCAATGAATTTCTCAACCATATCTCCAAAAATGGCCATCATGCATCTTTGAAAGGTAGGCTGGTGCATTATATAGTCCAAATGGCATTCTCAGGTGGCAAAAACTCCATAAGGACACGTAAAGCAGTTTTCTCTTGGTCCTTAGGATCTACCACAATCTGGTTATAACCGAGTAGCCATCCGAAGCTTGATAATAGGCATGACCAGCTAGCCTTTCAAGCATTTGGTCCATAAAAGGTAAAGGGAAGTGGTCTTTCCTAGTAGACTCATTTAACCTTCTGTAACCAATACACATCCTCCATCCAGTCACTGATGGGGATCAACTCATTTTTCTCATTTGCAATCACAGTCATGCCCCCTTTCTTGGGAACTACTTGTACTGGACTTATCCAAGAACTATCCGAAATGGGATAAATAATGCCAGCATCAAGTAGTTTGAGGACTTCCTTGTGTACAACCTCTTTCATAGTAGGATTTAAACGTTGTTGAGGTTGTATCACAGGTTTGAAATTGTCCTCAAGCAAGATTTTGTGCATGCAAAATGAGGGGCTTATTCCTTTCAAATCAGAAATCTGCCACCCAATAGCAGATTTATGCTTTTTCAGAACTTTAAGCAAACTGTCCTCTTCATTTTTATTCAAAAAATTGCTAATGATCACCGGGAAGGTGTCATTCTCTTCAAGAAAAGCATATTTAAGGTGAGAGGCGAGTTCTTAAGTTCGCTCTTAGGTGCAGTCTCTGTTTTATCAACCAATTCAGCTGTTTCATCCATTGCTTCAATACATGATGGTGGTGATGTGTTGGTTTCCATAGCAGCAATGAATTCTTCAACTTCATATTGTTCATTTTCAAAACTGGAAGTATCAAAGTCTTCCTCCTCTTTTATGAAGTCAAAAATTTCATTTTCATAAACATTTTCTGCTATAGGATTCATCACATCAATCATCATGCATTGGGACTTATCAGCTGGAAATTTCATAGCATCAAATATATTAAAAGATACCTTTTCTTCATCTACTCTTAGAATGAGTTCACCTTGTGCTACATCAATCAAGACTCTGCCGGTGGCTAGGAATGGCCTTCCTAGGATGATTGGCACTTCTTCATCAGCCTCCATATCCAACACCACAAAGTCAGTAGGGAATACGAATTTGTCCACCTTCACCAAGAGATCTTCTACTACTCCATAGGGGCGTTTGGTGGATCTGTCGGCTAATTGTAGTGTCATCATCATTGTAGGGTGAATGTCTTGTATGTTCAATTTACGTAGCACGAGAAAGAGGCATCAAGTTTATCTTTGGCTCCTAAATCAATCAATGCCTTACCAACTGGTACTTCCCCTATAGAACAAGGGATAGTGAAGGGGCCTCTATCTCTCAACTTTTGAGGCAATTTCCTCTGGATGATGGCACTTTGCATTCTCTGTCATAGCCCTTTGTCTCATCATCCAAAAGCATCCTCTTGTTAGATAGAATTTCCTTCATGAATTTCGCATATGAAGGCATCTTTCTGAGCTTGAGAAAATGGAATATTAATCCTCAAACTTGTCAAGATATCGAAGAATTTGGCAAAGCTGCTTATCATCATTTGCCTTCTTCACCTTTGAGGATATGGAAGCTTGCGGTAAGGGGATGTGTTGGTGGCCGGCTTCTTGTAGTATTTGCCTCTTTGTCTTTCTTGGTGATTCTTCCTTTTCGGTGAGAAGCTGCGGGTATAGGTGGCTGTATCCTATCCTTCTGCGAGTATCTTCTTTTTCCCCCACTTGCATCACCTTTCAATTCTGCAGTTTCCTTTCCCAACACTTTACCACTCCTTGTGGTAATGGCTTTACTTGCTCCTTTGGGTTGACCACGGTATCACTTGGCGATTTCCTTGGCTTCTTTCGGATAATTGCTTAGAAAGTGGCCAATCTGTGATTCAAGGTTCCTAATTGAGGCTTCTTGATTGGTAAACATGGATTCAGTTCTCTGCATAAAGGACATAAACATGTTTTCCAGATTTGAGGATCCTTCTCTAGGAACATTCATGTTAGAGTTTGCTGGAGCATTCCTTGGTTGGTTAGGTTGGAATTTAGACTGGTTTGGATTGAAAGGTGTGTTTTGTGGTTGGTTTTGGTTATAGTACTGGTTAGATGAAGATGCTTGGTTTTGATGCTGGTTGTAATTTTGATTATATGGTGGATTTGGATTGAAAGGTGGTCTAGGATTCGAGTTGAAGGTTTGTTTGAAGTTTTGGTCATAAGAGGAAGGATTAGGTTGCAGATAATTGTTGTTCCTATATGACAGATTTGGATGGTTTCTATTGTGGGAGTTATAGCTATTGTTAGCATAAGGATTACCTTGAGGATTCCCCATATAGTTCACTTGAGCTTGATCCTCTGCAGCTGCTCCTAAGCTTTCACAACATTCAACTGGATGTCCTCCCCCACAATATTCACAACTTACTGGAGGTGCCTGGACTGCATTGAGCTGGACCACTTGCAGTTGTTTCATTAATTGGTCCAATTTCTGAGTCATCAATTTATTCTGAGCTAGCAGTGCATCATTGGCTCCAAGCTCCATCATTCCTCTTCTCTCCCCATAGAAATCACTAGGAGGAGCATCGTATCTGTTTGAAGCCATCGTCTCAATGATTGCTCTTGCTTCTTGCGCATCCTTTTTCCTCAATGAACCTCCAGCAGAGGCATCTACTAGCAATCTAGTATGTGATCGCAGTCCATTATAGAAGTTGTGGACTTGCTGCAAATCAGAGAAACCATGGTGAGGACATCTTCTCAAGAAGGATTTGAATCTCTTCCATGCCTCACTTATGGACTCTCCATCCTTTTGCTTGAAACAAGAGATCTCAGCTCTGAAGTAGTTATATTTCTCAGGTGGAAAATATTGAGCCAAAAATGTGTTTACCAAGTCTTCCCAAGTAGTGAAGTATCCATATGGAAAACTCTGCAACCACATCTTTGCTTCACCTTTTAATGAGAACTCAAATAATCTCAGCCGAATAGCATCATCCGGCACTCCATTCATTTTTATAGTTCCACAAATCTGCAAGAAATTGTGAACATGTTGATTTGGATCTTCCTCTTCTAGACCTCCAAATTGCTCTTGTCTGACTAATTGTGTAAGAGCAGGTTTTATCTCAAAGTTGTTGGTTTGCCACAATTGGTGGTGCAATACTAGAACCCATGACCCATTGCATTTGGCGTGTCTGCTCTTCCAATGTCATCCGCCTTGTGTTATCCATAGTTCTTTGTTGAATTTTTGGTATAGTTGAGTCTTACGGTATGGTCTCTTCTTTATTGTTTTTATTCTCTTTTCCGATTTCTCCTGCAAAATCTCTCAATTTCTGGTTCAAACAAGAAGTTAGTTTCCTTAATTCTTCGCATAAACCACAAATCTGAAAGATACAGGAAATCTCAAACAAATCAAAAGAATGAAATAATTCAATGAAAAACAAAAAAAACGGTATAGAAAAAACAAAAAGAACAAGTATGGATCACAACTAAAAACAAATGTCCTAATTAGCAAGCACGTTAAGACTATCGATATTCAACCAATAGTCCCCGGCAACGGCGCCATAAACTTGTTGACTTTTAAAATATGTATGTGTCAATCCTTCGGCAAGTGTCTGGTCGTCAAAAGTTTAGAAAAATAAGAGTAAGGGTTGTCGAACCACAGAGACTAGTTGTGAATTATCGAATGCTTAATATGCTTGCTATTAGGACTAACAATTGAGTAAATCATGTGTGTAAACTAAGTAATTATGCAAAAGAGAATCAATCTTTGTAAAATGAATGATTAAGAGCGATAAATGTTTAAGTTTGAAATGAAAACAGTTAGGGAATAGGTTCATTCAATTCCTTCCTTCATGTAACTAAGTCTTATATCAATTCAATGTAAATCAATCAATCGGAGACTAGAATTTGTGATACCTTAGACTAAGCCTATTCCTAGGTCGTTAGTCACTTTGAATGACTTCTATAATCTCTAATCCCTTAGGTGAAAATAGAAATGCATTCAAGAAGCGAAAAGATAAATTCACAATGTCTCATAACATGCAAGTTCTATTCCTAGACTCATACCTTGTTATAATGATGCAATTCCTCTCCTAATTCAACTATCAATCTTCCGAAGGCATAATTGAAATGAGAAACAAAAACTCAAGGTATAGCTCAATCAAATTCAAGCGAGTTAATATTCCTATCACTAATTGAAATTCATGAATCAAACCTCAAGAAATTGCAATTAAGTAGGACAAGCTCAATCGATTAATCCGAAATTACAATTGAATCAACATAGAACTTCATTACAAGTGTTGGAATCGAAATCCCCCTTCCCTAACCTAAGACTTTAGCCTAACATGGAAATAGAAAAAGAAAAAAGAAAAGCAATCGAAACCGAGAGAAGCTCCATGAATCCTTAGATCTTGCTTCCACAAGCTCTAATTCTTCAAGAATCCTCTTGATTTGATGGAGAAGGATGGAGAACGAAGGTGGAGAAGAGAGGTAAAGAAGAGAGAAAAACGAGAGAAATGTGCAAAGGAAGCTAACAGAAAACTGAATTATGAAGTATATCCCCCCGTTCTTAAGTTTCGCGCCCCAAGCATGATTATATAGATGATGAAACGCGCCTCTCATTAACCATTTCGCGCCTTGGCGCGCTTGTAAAGCAAGGGAAGCAGTGGAACGCGCCACCCACTTAAGATGGCCGCGCCGGCGCGTTTGAAGCGGAGAAAAAGTATGAGCGCGCCCATACGTGCGCTCGGCGCGTTCGTCCTACAATCGTCTGTCTTGAATTTGGTATCGTCTGTTCTGAACTTGGTGTTGTCTGTTTGAGCTTGATGTATCGTCTGTAATTTGTGTCGTCTGTCTTTTGTGTCGTCTGTCTTTGGACCTTCTTGTATCTTGGTGTCGTCTGTCTTTGGACCTTCTTGTATCGTCTGTCTGAACTTGGTATCGTCTGTCTTGGGTGTATCGTCTGTATTGAACTACAGACGAAAATATCAATCTGGAGACTCAGACAAAACAAGTACAGACGGAACAACTTAGAAGAAGTAAACATAGACGAAACACTCATTCTTGGCGTTAGACGACACTCATCTGTAAGATGGAACAAGCACAGACGGAACACTTCACTTCTTCAGACGAAACTACTTCATCAGACGAAACAAACTCAGGTGGAGTAAGCACAGACGAAGCAACTTGGAAAAGGCAGGCACAGACGAAGCAACTTGGAAGAGGCAAGCACAGACGAAGCAAATCCATTGCGTCTTGATCCCTTCGTCTGAGCTTTTCTAAGGTACGAAACGCGCCCTGTATTGAGTGAAATCGCGCCCTGGCGCGATTGCATAAGTGAGGCTGGCATGAGCGCGCCCCTGAGCGCGCTCTAGCGCGTTTTCGCCGCAAGCAGAGTGTGAAGGCGCCTCATGAGTGCGCCCTGGCGCGTTTCTTCAGACGAAACAATTCTTGGCTTGCTCTACTCTCTTGGTTTGAGCTTCTGTTCAAGTATTGGATCCACTCCTTGTTGCTTATCTCTTCTTCAATCCTTCATTGAACCTAAAAATTAACAACAGAAGAATTAAAATGACTTAAAACTCAAGAAAAACTTGCAAAACTCACAAAACACTCACTCAAGAACTAACACTAAGCAATTATGATATTTTTACTGTTTTCTTGACTAAATTATAGCTAAACCTAGTGAAAATAGATGGGAATGAGCTTAAAACACCTAGAAAAACATGTATAATCTAGCACTTATCAGTTCTCCCTCGGTACCGCCCCTCCTCCATGGTGACCTCCTTGATTGCCACTAGTTTCTCCAAGGATCTTCTTCTCCAATTCCTTCCTTATCTTCCTTTCCTCCTTTAACCTCCTTTCTTGATCAAACCTCTCATCCAAGCTAGCACTAAGCATGGATTTCATCAATTCCACCATCCTTTTAGACCTTGGTGAGAGATCGTTTCCCACACTAGGAGAGGTGTCCATAGCTGCAAAAGAAAAGGTTAGACAAAAAATACAATTATATAAGAGAACCTTGCCACTCTCTTGATGGTCCCTACGGGTGAATCTAGAGGGGGGTGAATAGATTCTAGTTCCACTATAGCCCAATTTCGCGAGTTTCTAATTCCTTTTAATTCAAACAAAACTATTCTTGATTACCTATCAATAGATGAGACAGATAAACAGGAAATATGAAAGATACACAGCGGAAATACCAAAAGGAATAATCAGAAACACGTTAGTAATCAATATACAGCGTAATCAATGTCAGTATCTAACTGTTCCAGTTTTAGTTGATTACCGAGTCAATTACCAAGTTAATTACCGAAAAAATTGCAGAAATTAAACAGTGATAACAGCAATGTAAGGTAAACGGTAAAGAGTATAAGGAAGAAGAAGAGTGCACAGTGATTTATACTGGTTCGGCCCACTGCCTACATCCAGTCCCAACCCAACAACTGTTGTGATCGGTCTTCCACTATCAAATGATCCCTTTTATGTTCTTTTACATTCACTCTACAACAAGCAACATAAAAACTAAATCAAAACACCCAAAAACCTGTCCTTTGACCTAAGGAACAGTTCTTCCCTGACCTTGGCACACCCAAGATCAAACCTTTGAGAAAACACTTCTCAAATATCCTTACTCTATCCAGAGAGACCTCTCTCCTAGAGTAATAACCCAGAAATCAAAATGGGTAAACAAAAGATTAGTTTAGAAAACACCTGGAGTGTAGATCTGATCACAAATAACAACTCTATGAATGCCACTCAGTCAGAAATAAGAATCAAGTTTGCCGTTTTATGAAAACTTGTTGATGAACTCTTGAAGTTCTTTATGGGTTTCTTGGAGAAGATGATGAACTCAGTTTAGAGAGAATATGAAAGTGTATGAACTTTTCTAAAACTTGTATTCCAAGAAGTGTTATTGATTTTCGAAATAAGAGTATTTATAGGTTCAATTAAAAACTCAATTTAGGCAACTTAATGACTTTCTGATAGGGGTAATAGACTGCCAGAAGCTGGTAATCGATTAAACCAGTGAGCAAGGATTTCCTTGATGATTTTGGCTCATGGTAATCGATTAACCCGAGAGGGTAATCAATTACTCCAGTGGCAAATGCATTCCCACACTCTGTTACCTACTGTTGGTAGTTGATTACCTGTTGTTGGTAGTTAACTACCTTCTGTTGGTAATCTATTACCTCAGTTGGTTACCAAAGACATTTTCAAAATATTTTAGAGAGGGAAATCAAACATTTGACACATGAGAAATCACACAAGATTGTCAAGCTCTCCAGGGCATTCAAACAAAGAACAACCACATACATGCCTAAACTAAACAATCAATACATAGGAAACTCCTAATTACATTTCATCTAAGAAAACCAAAATTACATAGCATCAAAAACAAAACACCAAGAGAGACACCAAAACACCTTCAAGCTTTAAGTCCAACATTTCTAAGTGTTTCACTCTAGTAGCACTCGTGTATCACTCTTTAGAAGACTTTTTCTCTAATGTTCACACTTTCCTTTTTCCTTTCACTCTCACTTAGAGTTTATTCAGAAACCTCTATCAATTATCAATGTCCAATTTATTCAAGTTAAAGAGGAACAATTCAGCTACAAGCTTAAGGAAAATCAAAGGAGACAAATACTCAAGACAAAACTATTAGGAAGCCAAAGAAGACAAGCAACAAAAATAAGACTCAATGAACAAATTAGCTCCTCAAAATGGAAATTAATTGTCAAGAAAATGGCTAGTATATTTACTGTACTAATAATGAAGGAAAACTAGTATTAAAAACTGTAAAAAATTTTGAAACAAAAATCCCAAGAATGGAAGAGATCAAATGCAAGTTTGCTGGAAAATTGACAGAACCGTCACCAAATCTGCCCAAACTTGTGAAAATTTATAAGCATACAAAATGAGTTTGGAAAATTATGAAACCTTCCAGTTGAGCTTATATATATGTAAATTGAATGACCAAGTACCCAGAATTCAATAAATCAAAGGTTAGGACCATGAACCAACTGGAAACCGTAACTGTTACAGATTTCCGCCCAACCGTCGCCAAACTGCAACTTAGGCTTGAAAATTGGCTCAAAATGACTTGAAATTTTGGGGATTGGTTTGGGTGATCTTTATGCTTGAAATAAGATCAAATTAAGGTGCAGGGCAGCCACAAATAAGGCTCCAAAAAACAGGGCAAATATGTCTAGGCACATGCAAAACACACTACAAGTTCAAATATCATGTTATTAGCAACTTTGACACAATTTGTAATATGATGCTTGAGCCTAATAAGTAATGATGCCTAATTGAGCTTGGACACTAAATTTGTGGGTGTTTAATGACCCAATTCACCAAGGTACTGAACTCAGTTTTTCCCAAAAATTTTTCTACCACAAGAGCTACTCAATTTTCACTCTAATTTTCTTCAATCTTCTTTTTCTTGAATTTTTCTTTGACTCTTTTCTTTGAATATTTTCTCTTTCTCTTTTCTTTTCTTTTGTTTTTCTATATTTTCTTTTGGCTATTCTTTTCTGGACAATCCAAGTATAGGCTCAAATACTCAAGCAAGTCAAGTCAAACTTTGCTAACAAGCAAGATAATGCATGGTAGTGGTAACTTGAACTTATAATGAGCAATGCACATAGTAATAACACATATAAGCACTAATTAAGCCACATATAATGCAGGGGATTCAAATTCCAGCAAGGAAACTCAAAATACATATTGAGAAAATTCATCAAACACATGGGGGCTATTGACTAGAATGCGTCTAGCATGTAAAATAGGCCATGTAGGATCAACCATGAGTGTCAGAACATCTCATCTATGTATTGGACAGCCAAGACGCACAAGTCTATGATGGCCCTTTGATCCTTGATGGATTGATCAAGTGATGCTTGGCACCCCTCACTTGATCAATTCAAGAAGGATCTAGAATTAATGAAATCAAGAGGTTCATGACACATCTAAGTTTGTGATGATCAAGGATTAATCAAGATGAAAGTCTATGCCTTGGATTAGAAGTAAATCCTAAGGCTAGAATCCCTTCTTAGATGAGAGTCAACAATTTAGAACTTGACTTAAATTTGCACCTTTGATTATGGTATAATTAAGGGATGTAAATTTAAGTGAATTTAATGGAAATTCCACTCATTCTCTCTCTTAATCCATTCACTTTCTTTTAAGATAGTGTAATACACTTTCTTAGTTGGGTCATAAGACTCTTAAGCCCACCATAATAGGCTTTGACCAACACATTAAGAAGTTAACATGTCCAATTAAAAGAGTTTGGCAGAAATTCATACACCATTCTAGGTCCAAGCTTTACACAAAATTAAGCCTAAACTACTTACAAAATACTTAGAAAATTACAAGGCTTCATAAGCTCACTTTGTTGACTTTGAGGAGTTGACCATTGCCTTTGACTTTGACTTGGTCAACTCTTCTTCATTTTGGGCTTCAATTCTTCTTTGCATTGCCCTTTAATCCTCATGCTTGGAGATGGTCCTCCATCATAACGTTACTTGGCCTCCAAGTCACCCTAAACTAGAGTTAAACTAAGCTAATCCTAGTTAGGAACCTAAGCCTAGCCGTAACCTACCTTGCCCACCAAGTAACCATGGTAGTTAAGTTAATTAGGCTAGCACATGGCCTTCACATGGCCATCACATGGGTGCACATGGGTTTGTGTCCTAACTGTGACCATGTGATGTGCAAAGTCATCAATCCATGCCAATTAGTGATTAAGGGTGAGATCTCAAGGCTTCACACAAGGGATTTTTGAAAACTTAGTTTTGTTTGAAAATTTTTTAAAGGACCTTGTGTGACTCTTGATGCTAGGGATTTATGTCTTGTCTAAACCTTATGAAAAACCTATGGGCTTTGGACCCATTTGTCTTAACCTAGAGCTATTACATAGGAAATTGTTCATACAAGCTTACAACTACATTACAGATATGAAGTCATATACTACTCTCATGGCCTTGGAGCCTCTCCACTTCTTCTTCTAGCCTCCTTTGCATGCTCCTGGTGATCGTCCTAGATGTTCCTACATCAGATAATGATGTAGCAACATCTAGGATAAGAAGGATTACTAGAAGTAAGAGAAGAAAGATTGAAGAGGATGTGGAAAAGCTCCAAGATTTATACTCAAGCTTAGGACAAAATGCTTGTAATAATATTGTAAACTTGTATGAACAAGAATAGGTCCTACTGTAATAGCCTAGGTTATGACTAAAGCGTCCAAAGCCCACGGTTTTCTACAACTTTTAGGCAAACCATAAATCCCTAAACAAAAAGGGTTCACATAAGGTCTTTAGAAAAATCACAAGTTTTCAAAAATAACTAAGTTTTCAAAAATCCCTTGTGTGAAGACTTGGAACACTTAAGATTAAGGGAGAGTTCTTAATCAAGTCAAAAATCCATGCCTTCACTTGATTAAGAAGATCTCACCCTTATTCACTAATTGGCAAGGATTGATGACTTGGCTAATCACATGGGCAAGGTTTGGAGGCAAACCCATGAGCACCCATGTGAAGGCCATTTGAAACCCATGTGCAAGCTAACTAACTTAACTACCAACTAAACCACTTGGTTACTTGATAATTAAGTAAGATTTCGGTTTGCTTAGGCTTCTAACTAGGCTTAGTTTAGCTTAATCATAGTTTAGGAAGCTTGGAGGCCAAGCAAGCATAGCCTATAAGTACCTTGGCCGAAACTCAATTAAGAACCTTTTCACAATTTTATGAATGAACAACTTTGAGCTTTGAGAGAGAATTTCTCTTGTTCCCTCAGGGAAATTTCTTGAATCTTATCAATGGCATTTTGCTTCCATTGTGGCTCTTCCTCCTAGGCTTATGGGAGTTTCTCCTTGGCGCCACCTCCCGTCTCTTACCTATTCCGCTTTGCTTTGATTTCTTAAACACTAAAACACCTAAAAGGCTTCATTCATCCTCCATTGTGGCGGTTCCTCCTAGGCTTATTGGCTTGCCATGGCGCCACCCTCTTCCATTCCTCACCCCCTTCATCTTTTTTCTTTCTCGGTTTTCCTCCACCATTGAAGCTTGACTGAAGCTTCCTTTGTCTTTTGGGTTGGAGTTGCTTGTCTTGAAGAAGCTAGAGAGGGCAACATAAGGACTCTTTGGAGAATCTCTAAGGAGGCCTATATCAAGTGGTATCATGAGCTTGTGTCTTCTTCAATGGAGTATCTTCAACGGGTTAGTCATGGGTTTCATATGTTTCCGTAGCTTTCTTTGAAATTTCTTTGTTTCATGTCTTCTTTCCATAGCCTAGTCTTTGTTTCTTTGAGTTGTTCCAATTTTGTTTGATTGGTTTGTGTCTAAGCATGCTTTTCTTCCTTCTTTCTTCTTCAAACCGTGGGTTTCCATGGTTAAGCATGCTTGTCTTGAAGTTTTACCCATAGTTGTTTTAGCTTCCATAACAAGATTCATGGTTCTAGAGTAACTTCCTTTGTAAGCTTCTTTGTTTGATTTGTTTTCTTGTAATTTTGTTTAGTCCTTTGTGTTTTTCCTTTCCAAAACCGTGAGTATGATGTATGTGCTACACCTTGGTTGATTTGGGTTTCATGTTTTACATGGGTTCCATGAGATAAGAGAAGCTTCTAGTGTAAGTTTCACATGAACATGCATTTAGTTAGCTTCTAGAGCACTCTTTAAGGTCCAATTTGTGTAGAACCTTGTGATTTGTCTTTTGGGTTTTAGAAATTGAACTTGGAGGTTTCTCTTCTTCATTATTGGTTTCGGTCCAGCCATACATAGTGTGTAGAAAAAAAAATATATACAAAATCAAAAACAAAGAAAAGAAACAAGTGAGAAAAACAAAAGAAAAAGAAGTAGGGGTGAAAAGTGAAGTGTATGGGTTCAAATAAAAAAAAAGAGTAGAAATTGATTAAGGACCATACAAAAACAAAATCAAAAGAACCAAAATAGCAAGAGAAAATTTGAAAAGTGAAAAGAATTGGCAATTAGACACACCCTTGGACTAAGTTTTGAGCACACATCACCCAAGTTGAATTTCTAGTACCTTGTTTTTGGACTTGAGTGTATAGTGATTTTTGGTGTCATTTTCACTTTGAATTTTTACTGCACTTGCTGGAATTTGATAATACTATGAATATATGAACCTTATTGTGCATTTGGTTTGATTTTCTCAAAGGTTGCATAATCATAGAATTAAGGTTCATTTCGGTTTCTACATCGGATTCTAGAATCCGTCGCTAAACCTTGGTGAAATTCGGTGGCTAACTTGAATTTGTGTGTGGCTGTACTTTGTGTTCCTCATACTCTTAGTCTCGGTTTTGGACTTGTTTTCCCTGCAAATTCATGTTCCTTTGCTATCCATATATGTGTCATTGTCTCATCAAAGTTTACTCCAAATTTGATTAGCCTTTCTTTCATTTTGAGCCTTTTTTTGCTTGTCTTTCTTGGACTCCTAGTTTTGTCTTTGAGTATTTGTCTCTTTGGACTTCTTGAGCCTAGCTAGGGTGTTGTTCCTCTTTCACATTGGCTTGGTAGGAACTTGATAATTGATTTGAGAATAATTTCTAAGTGAGAGCCAAGAGATAGAGAGGAAAAAGGCAAGAGAGTTTCATTAGAAAGTGGTGAGATTCTTTATTTCCTATTATATTTCTTGTACACTAACCTTTTCTTGCAGCGATGGCTAGCTCTCCTAGTGTTAGCAATGAATTGTCACCCAAAACTCTCAAAATGATGGATATGATGATGAGTAGATTGAATACCACCCTTGATGAGAGAATGGGGGAGTTTGAAAGGAGGGTGGGTAGTGAGAGGAGGCATAGTGGAGAGTCTAGTAGGAATAGAGAGGAGGAAGAGAGGAGAAATAAGGAAGCAAATGATAGGAGAGGGAGAGAAGAAAATGAGAGAAGGAGGGAGAACAATGGAGGAGGTTATGAAGCTTCCATTGGGAGTGATGGAGGAGAAAATGAGGTGGATGGTTTCGGTTTTGATGGACATGAGAATGAGAGGAGAAGGGAGAGAGGTGGTGGATACCATTATAGGAGGTATAGCCGAGACTCAAGGAGGCCATACTATGGTGATGATCCAAGGAGGGATGAAGGGCTACCTAAGGTGAAGCTTCCTAAGTATAGTGGTGAAGGAGGGGCCGAAGGGTTCCTTGATTGGGCCATGAAGGTAGACCAAACTTTCTTGTGTTATCCTAACTTGACTAATGAGATGAAGCTCAACCTTGATACTTTTGAGTTTGAGGGCTATGTGCTAGTATGGTGGCATCAAGTGCAACAAGACATAGCACGCATGAGGAGGCCTATGATCAACTCTTGGCTCGGTTTGAGACAAGCTCTCAAAGAAAGGTTTGTTCCACCTTCTTTTACTAGAGACCTACACATTCGGCTTCAAAGGATGATCCAAGGTACAAGAAGTGTCCAAGAGTATTATAAGGACCTTGAGGTTACCTTGTTGAAGGCCGAGTATCAAGAAGATAGGGAGGCCACCCTTGCTAGATTTACTCATGGCTTGAATAGAGACATCCAAGATGTCTTGGAGCTTCAAAGTTACCATACTTTGGAGGAGGCAGTGCATAAGGCCGAAAGAATAGAAGGCCAACTTAGAAGGAGGGCTACTTTCAAAAGAACTTCTACACCTAGTTCTTCTAGTTGGAGGGATAGAGGTAAAAGTGAGAATGCTCCTATGGTGAAACCAAGGAGTGACCGTGAGCCTTCCAAGCCCAAAGAGGTACCTTCTTCTTCTAACTCTTTTAAATCTAGTAACATTAAATGTTTCAAATGTTTAGGTAAGGGACACATAGCATCACAATGCCCAAACAAGAAGGCTATGTTCCTAAGACAAGATGGAGAGATCACAAGTGAGGATTCTCAAGCCTCCTCAAGTGAAGATGAAGGCCAAAGTGTAAGGAGTTCCACTTCTAGCCAAGAAGCCGAGGAGGGTGATCTTTTAATGGTAAGAAGGTTACTTAGTGCATGCCATGATATGGATGATAGTCAAAGGGAGAACATATTCCATTCAAGATGTAAGGTAAAAGACCAAACTTGTTCTCTTATTATTGATGGTGGCTCATGCACTAATGTTGTGAGTGAAAGGTTAGTCTCTAAACTTAACTTGAAAACTATTCCTCACCCTAAGTCTTATAGATTACAATGGTTAAGTGAGAGTAGAGAGGTTAAAGTAGATAAGCAATGCATGATTAACTTTTCTATTGGTAAGTATAGTGATAGCATATTATGTGATGTGGTTCCCATGGAGGCTACACATTTACTTCTTGGTAGGCCATGGCAATATGATAGGAATGTAATTCATGATGGCCTTGCTAACACTTACTTGTTTTCTTTTGAAGGTAGAAAAGTACTCTTGAAGCCTCTATCTCCAAGGGAAGTGTGTGAGGATCAAGTTAAAATGAGACTCAAGAGGACCCAAGAACGAGAGAAGTCCTTGGCCGAGACATCTAAGCCAAGCAAGGCTTTGACCGAGAAGCCTCCCAAAGGTAAAGGTGTCTTGAAACTTAAACCGAGCAAGCCTAAGGGTAAGGATGAAATGAAAAGGAAAGAAAGGTTGCTTATTGAAAGTAAGGAAATCAAGAGGGAGGAGTACTTGGTTAGAAAATCTATATTTTTATGCTTACCAAACTCTATTTCTTTGAGTTCTCCTCTTGTAGGTAATCATGGAAGCAAGGAAATCTTGTTGATGGAAAGACAATTAAAGGGGAAGTGTGAACTTTCTCTTAAATTTGATACTACCTTTGATTGTATTAACCCTTGCTTTTATAATTTTGTAGGGGTCATTTCCAAGATGCGATGGCCGAAGCAATATGAATACCTCTATGGCCAAGACTTGGAAAAGAAAAGACTCATATCACATTGTGAAAATCCTAAAGACTTCACTTTTGAGAATTCTTGTGCTTTAGGTCCAAGTAAAGAATTGTACATCATGGAACCATGGAACAAGCCTTGTGGAGAGAAGGAAGTGCCTATGAACATCAAGCTACCTTTTGGAAAATCTTTCTTATCTCTTACTTATCCTAATAGTTCCAATTTGCATGATATTACTTGTTTAACACTAGAATCTCAAGGCATTAGGCCTTGGGGAATACTTCAATTTGCTAAGTTGGAATTCTTGATTGTGCCAAATGATTGTTATCTTAATCATGTTGAATGTCCTTCTAGGTTGATGGAAGAGTTTAAGAAGGAGGGTGCAATGCAAATTTCTACACCTAAAAGAAGAATCCTAACTAAGAGTTCCAACCAACACATGCCCACACTTGAAGAGATGCTAGTATCAACACAACTTGAAGTAGAAGCCCCAAAGAGCTTCGGTTTCGGTTATGCTTTGAAAAATATAATAAGTTCTTCTTTTACTGCCTTAGATTGTGTTATTGATATTAGAAAACAAATTATCTTGTTGTTATATGATTGGAAAATAAATGACTTAGGTAAATCTAACAAGTTAGAGGAGTGTTTGAATAGAAAGTATCATTTGCTTTTACTTCTATGCAACCACTATAAGAAACAAATATACCTATATTTTGCATCATATAATAACCAATGTAAAGGACCTTGTTTAGTCTTTGATCCCGGTGAAATGTGTTGATAGGTCAAGACCAAGGTAATTTGGATCTTCCCATGGATTATGGAGGTAGTAATTCTTAATATGAGTGATCTTTCTTTGTTTAATGTAGATTCTAATGGTTTGAGAAACTTGAGGACAAGTTCAAGCAAAGAAGGAGGGATTGATGTAGGAACATCTCAAAGGATTACTAGAAGCATTGAAAGGAAGAAGTGGGAAAGCTCCAAGACATGGCACAACCTCAATCAAGCCATAGTATAGGACTTACTTTTTGTAATATGCTTGTAAACTTGTTTGAATAATTCTTCTAAGTGTGTACTTGTGTAAGGCCTTGTTAGTGAGCCAAAAAGAGCTCACGGCCAAGCTTGTTCTTTTAGTTTGAATGCTTTAAATTTGTGTTTAGGATGCCTAGCTTAAGGATGCAAGTAAAGAATTAATGAGGCACTAAAATTCACCTAAGAATTTCAAGTTAAATTTGAGTTTAATTAGAAATTCTTTTGTGAATCCAAGAGCTTTGGTTTAAGTAGAGTTCTTGTTTAAGTGTTGATCCATGTCTCCACTTAAGAAAGAATCTCCACCCTAGATCTCCCAAAGCCCTTCAAGGGTTTAGATCAAAGATGGGTGACATGTCACTTGAAAGTGACATGTAACTTAATCTAGTTACTCATTAATTAGTTAGTTGTTTACCTTAAGCCTAGGTTAGTTTTGGTTAGTTAGTTTAGGTATGGTTAGGATTAGTTTAGCTTGTTTTCCAAGTAGCCTAGGGTCTATAAATACATGTAAAAACGAAATTGTAAGGAACTTTTGACAAATTGATAAATGAAGAAGCTTTAAGCTTTTCTTTGAGAGAGAATTTCTCTTGTCTTGCTTAGCAAGGTTTCTTGGATCTTATCAATGGATTCCATCCTCCATTGTGGCGGTTCCTCCTAGGCTTATTGGCTTGCCATGGCGCCACCCTCTTCCATTCCTCACCCCCTTCATCTTTTTTCTTTCTCGGTTTTCCTCCACCATTGAAGCTTGACCGAAGCTTCCTTTGTCTTTTGGGTTGGAGTTGCTTGTCTTGAAGAAGCTAGAGAGGGCAACATAAGGACTCTTTGGAGAATCTCTAAGGAGGCCCTTGATGAAGCCACACTTGGAAGAGATTCCATGGAAGCTCCAAGTTCCCACACGAACCTTCAACGTTCACCGAATCAATGGAAGCAAAGAAAAATGGTTCGGTAGAAGTGAATTAAGGAGTTTCGGTTTTGAGAAAACAAAGCAAAAAAATGGAGAGGAAAGAAATGGTTATGGCGCCAAGGAGAGAACTCCTATAAGCCTAGGAGGAACCGCCACAATGGTTGAAGAAGCCATTGATAAGATTCAAGGTCTTCCCTAAGGGAACAAGAGAATTTCTCTCAAAAGCTAGAAGCTATTTCAGGTCCCCCACTTCCATTGAACTTTGTTATGAAGATTTTCACAAACCTTTCATCAAACCTCTCTTCCTCCCCCCATTGGTTCCTTCTCCCCTCATGGTTTCCCGAACACCATCACCAGCCAGCCCTTCCCACATTCCTTCTCTCATGATAGAAAGGACCATCCCTATGAAAAGGCTCCCTAAAAGGATTTCCCACATCACTACCAATGGAGGTCATTGGCTCCCTTCCCCTACCACTTCTCCTTTCTCCCTCTTCCCCATTTCTCCTCTCATTTTCACTCCTTCTTTCTCTCCTCTCTCCTTCATGGTTATTTTGCTCTTCCCTACTGTTCGATCGAGCCCTTACCACTAGACCAAAAAGTTATAACTGTTAGTAAAGGCACAAGTCTTTCTACTTAAAAGCGTAACAGCCCAAGCACCACGAGTCGACTATGACTTGGCCTACCCGACCTCCGCCATGAGATAATTGATGTATACCCACAACACCTACCTTGTGTTTCCCTTCTCATTTGGTTCAAATCCGCTTGCCAACTCTCCCTCATTTCCCTATTCATGTCACTCACACTATCCAAAACCAAGTTCAATATGTTTCGGGTTCTAGGTGACAAATCTTTTCCAACACTAGGTGGACTGGTCATGGCTGCAAGGAAAAGTTAGTATACAAGAAAATAAGGAAAGAAATAGACCTCACAAGCTCTCTCTAAGTGTTTCCACTCAACAACTCGTGTATCACACAAAAATCGGCTTTTTTCTCTAATGAGTCTCTCTTGCCTTTTACCACTCTTATCTCTTATGCTCACTTAGAAATATTCCTCTAATCAATTATCAAGGTTCTTATCAAATCCACTATGAAAGAGAAATAGTAACCAAGCTAGGCTTAAGAGGGTCAAGAAGACAGAAAGTCTAAGACAAAACTAAGGAGTCCAAAGGAGACAAGAAATAAAAGCTAAAAGATGAAATGAAGGACTACTCAAATTTTGAGGGAATTTTAATGAGACAATGACATATATTAGGGCAGAAAATATCATAAAATTGCTCAAGGAAACAAGTCAAAATAGAGGAATTTCATGAAGCATTCAAAACTAGACAGCAAGCATAAATCCAAATAGAAACCGATTTTAGAAAAATCAGCAAAATTTATTTAGCAACCGATTTTGCCTAGGTTACAAATATGGTAAACTATCATGTGATCCAATGCAAATCCAATACAAAGCTAATAAGTGCAGTACTGCTTCAGTCCCAACAAGGTGCAATAGATGATAGAAAAAGAAAAATTACATGTAAATCACCAAAAGATACACAAATCACTAGTAAGCTCAAAACTAGAATTTCAATTCTCAAAACTAGAATTTCAATTAGAATAGTGTAGGCTTTCTCCTAGGTCCAAGGTGTTTCTTTTGAGTAACTCTTTTCTTTTTCACTTTCTTTTGCTTTTGTTCTTGTTGTACACTACTGTTCTTTTCACTCTTCTATGGTTCTCTAAGTTTCTTTGTTTTAGAACCACACTCTTTTACTACTACTAGTTTTTCTTTCACTTGTTTTTCTTTCCTTTCTCTTTTCTTTTGATTTTGATTCTTTTCTTTTGTAATTTGGATTGCTGGACAGAAACCTTTAGGGAACTAAAAGCCACCTCTAGGTGAAAATACTAACCTATCACAGCCAATACAAGAACTAACCGAAAGTACAAAGTACATGGTAATCTAAGAATTACTAAAATTGAAAATCATGTAAGCATACACTAGAATATGTTCCTAGCACTTAGAAAGCATGTAACACATATAGAGAATATTAAGTGCAGTACCAACCCAGTAAGCATGCCTCATGGTACAGTGGAAAACAAATACTAAACAAGTCCTAATGGCGTACATGAATCAAAACTTGCAAAAGAAAAATCATGATGATCGTGGGAATCAAAATTGCAAGCTAGTAAATCATGCATTCAATGGAAATGGTAGAACATGCTAAGATGAGTCATAGCCTAATGCAGTAACCAAAAGAAGAAAAACATGCTCCAACTCAAGAATATGAATATGACAACTCAAGGAAAACAAAGACTAGCTACTCTATGAAGGAAGACTCCAGAGATGGAAAACTCAAAGAAAAACTAAAAAACTCATGGAACTCAATTACTAACCGGTGGTGATGACCCAAGGTTGAAGACAATCAAGCTCTATATACCACTTCATGAAGGCCACCTTGAAGAGTGCTCCAAAGAAGCTTTCAGATTGCCCAAGTCGAGTCCTCTCTTGATTAAGCAAGCCATGGATCCAAGCTTAACTCAAGGACTCCTTTCTTGATTCCAAGTGATTTCAAGGTTCCACACAATTTTAGCCGAAACTTGAGACCCTTTTTAAAACCTTGTGGGAACCTTGACTCTTAGGGATTTTTGGCTTGCCTTTAGCTGTGTGAACCCAAGGGCATTGGACCCTTTGTTTACACACACCTTGTCTTTGAAAATTCCTACTTGTTAGGAAATAAGACTTGTAAAGTTTCTTTGGTATTTTTATTGGACTTTGGAGTTTCATATCCAGTTTGCTTGCTGCACCAAATTCCAATTTAAACGCCTCTAGTATAGATTCTTGCTCACGTAAAATCGGATCTTATATCTTGCTTATAGTTTCGGTTTACGAAAATCGGGTTCTAAAAAATGATTTCTATTATCTCTTGCTAGCCTTTGCTATCTTGCGTTGGATTTATCTTGTTTAGTGGTTGTATCTTCATCCATTCTATTGCTTATCTTTAGATATTTGAATTCAAAGTAGGAGATATGGTGTGGGTACACCGTAGAGAAATGGGGTCCAAACGCCTACAAGTTAGACCTTCCAAGTGAGTATAGGGGTAGTAACTACATTAATATAACTGATCTTTCCTTGTTTGATGTAGGTCCAAATGAAGATATCAACTTGAGGACAAGTTCAAGCAAAGAAGGAGGGTTTGATGTAGGAACATCTAGGACAAGAAGGATTACTAGGAGCAAGAGAAGGAAGCTTGAAAAGGAAGTGGAAAAGCTCCAAGATTTATACTCTAGCTTAGCACAAAATGCTTGTAATACTATTGTAAACTTGTATCAACAAGAATAGATCCTATTGTAATAGCCTAGGGTATGACTAAAGGGTCTAAAGCCCACGGTTTTCTATAGCTTTTAGGCAAGCCATAAATCCCTAAGCAACAAGGGTTCACACAAGGTCTTTAGAAAAATCACAAGTTTTCAAAAATAACTAAGTTTTCAAAAATCCCTTGTGTGAAAACTTGGAACACTTAGGATTAAGGGAGAGTACTTAATCAAGTTAAGGATCCATGTCTTCACTTGATTAAGAAGATCTCACCCTTAATCACTAATTGGAAAGGATTGATGACTTAGCTAATCACATGGGCAAGGTTTGTCTCCTATGCAAGCTAACTAACTTAATTACCAACTAACCCACTTGGTTACTTGATAGTTAAGTGAGATTTCAGTTTGCTTAGTCTTCTAACTAGGCTTAGTTTAGCTTAATCATAGTTTAGGAAGCTTGGAGGCGAAGTAAGAATAGCCTATACGTACCTTGGCTGAAACTCATGTAAGAACCTTTTGATAATTTTATGAATGAATAGCTTTGAGCTTTAAGAGAGAATTTCTCTTGTTCCGTTTAGGAAAATCCTTGAATCTTATCAATGACATCTTGTTTCTATTATGGCGGTTCCTCCTAGGCTTATGGAAGTTTCTCCTTAACGCCACCCTTTCATCTCTTACCTATTCCGCTTTGCCTTGATTTCTTAAACACTATAACACCTAAAAGGCTTCATGTTGGCTTCTTCATGGTGATGGTGGTTGAAAACTAGAATTGGACAACATTAAAGTTTTTTTGTATCAACCCCCAAGGTGGCCTCTATCAAATAGTCATTTCTCGTAGGCCTAAAAATGTGTATATGTTAAGATCATCATCTGTATCGTCTTAGTTTATTTGTTCATGTTTTACATTAATTACTAACCTTAGTATTTATTTTATTTGTAAACTTAAATATTATAGTGAAAAATGGATTTTTTTATTTATCTTTATAATTATAGTATTAATTTTTTTTCTTTTGTTTCTAATTAAAGTTAAATTTTTAGCATTGTTATGTAACTATTTTTATTTAATTATTTATTTTGATTCTTTATATTTCTATTATCGATTTTTATTTTATGTATTTTAATACTTTTTAATATTTTTGTGACTTTTTATTTTTTTTGTTAAATATAAAAAATTGTATCAGTGCATTGATAAATGAAATTCACTAAAACAAGTAAGATGATTATACAAAGTAGTAGCTACCTTAAACGCAAGCAACAGCAAATTACAATCATTAATTTTTTATTTTTTATTGTACTGCTACGCGGTCGTGCATCATATCCAAATTTCTCAGCTATTTTATCACTCTTTTATCAAAAGTCCATTCCTTTGCATTTAATATTTGGAGCACGTAATCCGGTGAACTTTGCAAATAACATTGTTGGATCCAAATTGTCATACGTGCAAAACATTTTTTATATATTTTATCCTGCATTTTTTATACGTTCAATTGATGTAATGAAGATCTTCGTAATTAGAATATCCATTAGGATGCAATTATAAATTTTTAACATGTTCTGCAAAAAAAAAAAATCAATTAGGGTATATTATTTAACTAAAAATATGGTTGGGAAATATTTTGTGTAGTTGAATGTTTTGATATTTTTTTATTAGTGTAAAAAAAAAAAAAATCTAGTCACTTTCTTAAGGTTGAAAGTTAAAAAATATTTGCGAGAAAAATTACACAAAGTACAAACGTCACAAATTAATATATTTTAGAGAAAAGGAAAACGAGGGTGCAAAAGAAAAATAAAAGGAAAGACGGAGAAAAATAAAGCATGACAATAGAAATTTGAAAAAGACTTTTCTCTGTTATCATATAACTGGTTTCAAAATGGCCAATTTGCTCATGTCAGAGGAAAATTTGTCCCAACAATATTGTCCAAGATTTGCTTGAAGATTCCAGTGTTTTTCAGAATCTGATACAGAGCATCACAAATGAAATTTTGACCACACACGTGTGCTCAGCTTAACGAACAAAATGATTAAAGCAATAAGCACGCATATAGGAATATATTGAAAGAGACATGGATGGTTCCTATTTCCTATTAGGATTCCAGAGTATTGATACTGTTGAAGATATTTTTCTTCTTTTCTTTTGGATCAACTGAAAATATATTTCAAATATTTAAATATTCAAAAGAACATGAAGGGTGTCAATGTTTAGCAATTAGTAACTAGTGCACATTTTAAGTGTGACGTGTCTAGTTGAAATAAAATCGTATTCATGGTCGAGGCTTTCTATCCGTAGAAATGTGCGTCTCATTCTTTTGTTTAAACAATGTTCCAGTGTTTTCTTTTTTATCGGAGATCATAAATATCTCTAAGCTCATTAAATTAAAGACTAATTTTGTATAACAAAAGACCGATTTTATATATTATGTATAATTGTCGTTAGTCAAAAAAAAAATTGCATCATGTGAATTCGAAATTTTGTATCATGTAATCTTTAATAAATCTTTTATAGTCTAATTTTTCATCAATATTTTTAATCTCTAAAATTAATCATTAAATGTTAACTTAAAATGTTATCTCACTTTTTTTTATAACCACATATTAAATAACATAAACTAAAAGTGTTAAAGAAAAATAAATAAGGAAATAAAAATTGATAAAATTATTTAGAATTAAAATTGGAATATCTAAAATATTTGAAAGGCTAATGTTCTTGTCAGATTCTGGTCTAAGTAGTTGGTGGTTAGTGTGGGGACACTTTGAGGTTAGTTACTCCTAGGCTGAGGATGGATACCTGTAAAAAGTATTCTAATGCTAAAGTTAGTACATACTTAATAATAGTGTTTTGCGTGTAAAAGGAATAGATTCTTCGTACTTCTTGTGAATGGGGAGCCCTTCCTTTTATGCCTATAACAATTGGGGTTGCTCAATAGGTAATGATGACCCATCTCCGTAGGCTGGCTTGGCAAGTAGAAATATTCAGAGAGGGGACAGGTGATGTCATGCCCGATTCATACGTGGCGCGCATATGTGGTTTCTTCTGAGAGGGGAAATCCTTCATGTCAATCAAGCACACGGCTCTAGGCAACTACTCTTGTCATCCAAACCCGTGAGATGATTGGTAGGATATTTCACATGATTCAACATAGAGTGTCCAATCTTCATTCACCAAGTGATCCTTCACTTAAGAACAAGTATAGCATGTGGTTAACATCACCAAGAATCCAAGGTTTGAAAGTGGCTTCTCGGCTAAGTAACAAAAGGGAAGAAAAATGAAAATGGAAGGGTGATCTAGAATGATGGTAGTGCCATGGACATTGGATCCAATAGCTATGTGAGGAATCGCCACTTGATTATGGAACCAAGATAAGATTCAAGTTTCTTGAAGAAACCCTAGGAGAGTCCACTCCCTTTTCTCTAGACTAAGTTTTAGAAATATCTCAATTTCATTCAATTCAAAAGTGACTACAATATGTAATTTACCTAAGTTATAATACCCCTTGTGTGTGCTTGGCCGTGAGACATTCTAGCCACTTGATCCTTGATGGATTGATCAAGTGATGCTAAGCACCCCTCACTTGATCAATTCAAGAAGGATCTAGAGTTAATGAGATCAAGAGGCTCATAACTCATCTAAGCTTGTGAAGATCATGGATTAATTAAGATAGAATTCTATGCCTTAGATTAAAAGTAAATCCTAAGGCTAGAATCCCTTCTTAGATGAGTGTCAACAATTTAGGAACTTAACTTAAATTTGCACCCTTGATTATGGTATGATCAAGTGGTGGAAATTTAAATCAAGTTAGTGGAAATTTCACTCATTCTCTCTCCTAATTCGTCCACTCTCTTTTAAGAGAGTGTAATACGCTTGCTTAGTTGGGTCATAAGACACTTAAGCTCATCTTAAGAGGCTTTGACCAACCAAATAAAAAGTCAACATGTCCAAATGGAATGCTTGGCCGAAAATCCTAATCAAACCATGGCCCAAGCTTTACACCAAAATAAACTAAAACTATTTACATGATACTTAGAAAATTACAAGGCTTCAATAGCCCACTTTGTTGGCTTTTAATAGTTGACCATTGACTTTGACTTTGACTTGGTCAACTCTTTCAACTTAGGCTTCAAATCTTCTTTACATTGCCCTAGTAACTAGCAATCCATCATCCTGACATTCTCATTATATCAGGGCAGCGTTCCGATGAGATCGAAATGGAACCTCGACCCGTTTCATGACCTCAGGGATGACACGTCATTGGAGTCATCTTTTAACACTACACAAGCCCCTCAAGATCGGAATCAGGAGGTACGGGCACCAAGTTCCGAGCTTTTGAACTCCGTGAGATGACGTGGGCATGCCATTTTATTTTCCACTTTATGGGGTTTCGCAACTATTTTATCTCCCACGATCCCCACGTATCTTGAGCATTTAATGTAGTCTCTTCACATTCCTTCCTTTCATGACCGTTGCAGGTGACGTGGATAGGAAGTTGAAAAGTTTCATTCTTTAAGCGAGAACTTTTTATCTTCCATGCCTTGTCATGTCTTTCGTTTTCTCTAGCCCCTCGTTCCATTATTGTTTTTTCTGCTTTTCTTTGTTTGTGCTTTGTTTCTCTGTTCACGGTACTCATGGCTTCTTCTTCCGCTTCTAGTTCCCCTAAGGTTGTCCATTTGGTAGAGAGGGAGGTTTCTCCCATAGGTGGCTTAATTTCTTCTGAGCAAACCTCTTGTCCTTCTCGGTCCCTTCCTATTGTGCCTTGTGGTGGTTCTTCCCCTGGGCAAGTGATAATTCACAAAAGTGAGCTATTTCTATACTTCTTTTATAATATAAATTGTCCTTTTCACACTCTTAATCCACCTAAAATAACTGTAAATTGATCTTAATTCACAATAATTCGTATTAGAGCTTGTTGATGGTGTGTTAAGTGTTTTGGGGAGAAAAATAGCCAAAAACAGGTGAAAATGTGCTCAAGGAAGCATCTCTCGCGAGTTGGATCACAAGTCGCGTGACTTGGAGCTCCAGTAAAGAAGAAAATCTCTCTACAACCTCATCTCGCACTCAAGTCCTCTCATCTCACGCGAAGTCACCTTTCTTGAAGAGTAAGATAACACTCTGGCACCTCATCTCGTGCCTAGCTCTTTTATCTCGCGTGAAGTGACTTGGAGTATAACACAAGGTTCCTCTCTAGAACATGAACTCGCGCGAGTTATTAATTACCTCGCGCGAGTTAGACTCGCATCAGGCCCTAGTCCAACTTAAGAGGCTATAAATAATCTTCATTCAGCAGAGTTTTTGATACTCAGTCCGTAGATAATTTCTAAAACCCTAATTCTTAGACTCCGGACGGCTAAACCTAAACGGTGGCTGCTCTTTGGCTGAGAACTCTTCCAGTTCATAGACTGCGACGGAATCCAACCACGAGCAAGAACAGAAGGAGAATCTAGACTTCACTATGTATTCTCTTTCCATTATTACTTGTGTTTCTTCCTTTTCCACTATGAACTAACTCCCTCTTTGATTGGTACAATGGTATAACCCTAATTATCTCCTTTATATGATTCTTGATGTTATTCAGTATATGCTTGGGTGTTTTATTCTTCGTTCTTAATGCTATTTATTAAATTGACAACCTAATAAATTGATAAGGTAATCTAGAGATGCTCTGACAAAGTAAACTTCTAGAGAAAACAAGAGAATGAAACCATTATTATTCTAAGATCCTAGAGATGCGAATAGCCAGACTGCATCTTATTTATCTTTGGATTCATAGAATTAGATCCCTAATTAATTTGGTATTAACTTAAGAGATTAATTAATCCAGTTAACCTAGGAGGTGTGAGTGATTCTGAGAGGAACGATCACGAGGGTATGAATCCAATCTGACCATGATTATACTTGAATAACATAAAAGGAAATTATAAAGGGTTATTGGTGGTAAAATCAAGATTTCAATCACTTTCTTTTCTTCAACTTAAAACTATTTTAATTTGTTTTCCACTCTCTTTAAAATCACTCTCTAAACCAAGAACTACATGCTTTCTTTCCCACTTGGGAAATTAATAAAATAAATTAAATAAAGTTATAAGTCTTCCGATTTGATTGTCCTTGTGGGATCGACAACCCCCGTTATAAATACTTATTACTTTATGACTGTGGTATACTTGCTAGAGCAAAGGTACGTGTTTGGTGTAATTATCACTCGCATATTTTCCGTATCAAGTTTTTGGCGTCGTTGTCGGGGACAAGCCAAATTGGAACTTTAATTTTATTTTTCCTTCAAAAATTTTTATTTTTTTTCGTGAAAATTTTCTCTCTTCTTCTTACTCTTCAAATTTTAATTTTTAAAATCTCCTTCCCCTTCTCTGATACTTCTCTTTATTTGCTTAATATAACTCCCCTGCAAGTTTTGATTTCAAATTTGTTTTCTGGATACCCTCACTTGGTCTGGAATTGTTATTTTGCAGAAGGTTACAAAAACACAGAGAGCTGGAGTTTGGCCTTGATCTCGAGATCGAGAGAAAAGCTCGCTCACTCTCAAAAGCAAGAAGAGAAGCAAGAGCACAATTTTCAGCAGCCCCTCTTAATCTAGACATGGATACTCCACAAAACGAGCAACTGAGGACCATCGCTCAGCAAAGTAGGAGCAACCTAAGAATTGGCTCACCCATCGTACTACCACCAGGAATTACACATGGCAAGAACGGGCATCTCATTCCCTATTTTTGCCAAAACGTTCAGTTTCATGGACACCCTCACGAGGATGCAACCGATCACATTAGAAACTTACTCTACGAGTGCAACCATGTGATTGGATCAACAGACCTTGAAATCACTAGATTGCGGTTTTTCCCATACACACTCCATGGGGAAGCCAAAATCTGGCTACAAACGCAGCCTACAGGTCAATTTTCAAATTGGACTGACCTTGAATAATGTTTCTTAAGTAGGTTTACCAACGAAAGTAGGTGAGGCAGCCAGTCTTGGCTATATATGCCTTTAAGATGGAGGATGATGAGAATTTTGCACAGGCTTGGCATGGACTCAGAACAATCCAAGCGAGATGCCTCTCGCATAATATGGAAAACACCTTGCTAGTGGAACTATTTCTTCAAGGTTTACAACATGAAGAACTTAGAAACCATGACCTAGCAGCTGGAGGATGCCTAGTAGAGCACAAAACAGCAGAACAATGCATCGAGTTGTTCGATATAATGGCGCGTTCTTCACAGACCAGCAAAAGGGAAACCCATAACCTTAGAGGTGTGCATGCGGTATCAACCGAAACCGCACTAGCGGCATAATTGGAGGCATTCATAATAAGCCACCAACGCTTGGAGAAGTTAATGACAGAGAACACAGGAAAAAAAGAAGCACCATCTACCACCGAACCCCCACAACAACCGCAACCATCATGTGCTCAAATTGTGGAGGTAATCCTTACTTTTGTAGTTATTTTTCTACTAATGAATCTGTCAATTATGTATGCCAGCAACAAAGGTTCGACTATAATAATTTTGGGAACTCCAACTATAGAAACCATCCCGGTTTCTCTTGGAAAGATAATTCCCAAACACAAAAGCCTCGTTCCAACCTCAACAAGAAAAGAAGAACAACTTTGAGGCTTTGTCTAAACAGATCGCAGATAGATGCAAGATGCTCTCTAACGCCCAAAATTCGTTCAAGGAGGAGGTGAATAAACAATTCGCAGAATTATCGGGTAACCAGAAAAGTCAAGACACCATCATAAGGAACCATGATGCTGCTATACATAATTTGGAACACCAAATGGGCCAAATCAGCCAGCAACTCTCAAATCGTGAATAAGGAGCTTTGCCTAGAAACACCACTCCAAACCCTAAAAAACATGTAAAAGCTATAACTTTGAGAACTGGTAAAGAAATTTCTAACCCTTATGAGGAGTGTAGTGCAAGCTATCGGAAAAAAAAGTAGTGGTCTTGAATCAGGAGTGTAGTGCCATCTTGACCAACAAGCTACCACCTAAAAGGAAGGATCCGGGAAGCTTCACGATCCCATGCTACATCATGGAAACCTACTTTTGAAAATCATTGCTAGATCTTGGTGCAAGCATCAACCTAATGCCCCTATTGATATTCCAAAAGTTGGGGGTAGGAGAATTGAAACCCACAAAGGTTTCACTGCAGTTGGCGGACCAATCGCTGGCATTCCCAAAAGGTGTACTAGAGAATGTGCTAATACAAGTGAATAAATTGCTAATCCCGACAGATTTCGTTGTTCTTGACATGGAGGAAGACCGGGAAGTACCTCTGATCCTGGGAAGACCTATCTTAGCAACTGCAGGAGCTTTAATCGATGTGGACAAAGGAGAGCTAACGCTAAAAGTTCTTGGGCAGCATGTCAGCTTCAACGTATTTGAAGAAGTCAAGCGATCCATGGAACACAACTCTTGCAAAGCGGTAAATAATTTGGACCACATCTGTTAGATCAAGGATGATTAACGTCTCAAGATTTTGATTAATTACAAGACAGACGAAACCAAGCTACCCAAGACTTGCTAAGACGAAACCAGCACAGACGAAACATGACCCTTCAAAAGTGAAGTTCTGCGTCTGTCCAAAAGCCAAGCCATAAGACGATACATGCACAGACGGAAGAAGACTACTCAAGCTAAAGCCCTTCGTCTGTCCAAAGAGTGAAGTCTTAAGACGATAGGATGAGAGGAAACAACAACAACTGAAGACTGAAGAAATACATCGTCTGTTCAAAAGTGAAGTCAAGTTGAGTCATTCGCGCCAAGATTTTAAATCTGAAGAAGTACTCATGAGAAACATCCAAGATCAGTATAGGGATTCGACCTTACACACCAAAGTCAAAAAGGTCTTCACCTTTTGTCACATCTCTGTACAAGTCAGAAAAAGTACTGCGCACAATCTAGTCCGCTATATCCGCTGCGACTCTTCATCAATCAATCAAGTACAACTGACAAACTTTTGGAAAGCTCTCAAGAAGATTTCTCAACGACTCTCAATGGCATTCAAATGAGTCTAACGGCTATTTGAAGAAGATGCCTATAAAAGGACTTCACAGCATCAAGAATCAGTTGGCGAATACGCTTCTCTTATCCCATCTTGAGAATTCGCTCAGTTCGTACTAAGAACTTTATTGTAAAACCCTCTGCGAAGAGGAAAATCTTTGTTTTCAAACATCTTTTCAAATCCACTTGTGTGGTACTTTAGCTTTGAGGATTTGTGTTTCAAAGAATACCTTTTGTATTAGCTTTGTGGAGGCTGGGTTCAAAGATTACCTTGGTTGTTTAGCCTGAGAAGGCTGGGAGCAAAGAATATCTTGTAATAGCCAGAAGTGGCTAGGTTCAAACAATACTTGTAAACCTTTTCATGGTTTGTAGTGAAAACTCAGTTGTTGCTGGGTAACTGGACGTAGTCTTGAATAGACGAACTAGTATAAAAATACTTGTGTTTATTTGTTTCGTCTGATTGACTAACTGGGGATAATCATAATCTAACGTTTGTTTATTAAAATCAATCTTTCAATATAAACGTTGTTTCATCTGAACCGTTTTGAAACCCACAGACGAAAGGGATAAAGTTTTTTAATTAACACAATTCAACCCCCCTTCTTGTGTTTATCTTTTACAGTTTGGTATCAGAGCTCAGCCTCTAAGGGTTGAACGCTTAACAGCTGCTAGAGGAAAAGATCCAACATGGACTCACAAGGACCATCTTTTCTATCCGGAGGAGCTTCAATGAACAAACCTCCAGCATTCTCTAGAGATGATTATCCATACTGGGCTGACAGGATGGAGATGTACATTAAATCAACCTAATACAGATTATGGAATATAATCACCACAGGAGATATCCCCATTGTAAAGCCTGAAGGAGAATGGGGAAACGAAGAATACTCTATGATGGAGCTGAACAACAAAGCAAGATATGTTCTTATGTGTGCTCTCTCCAGAACTGAGTACAACAGATTCTGTGCCTACAAAACTGCTAAAGAACTATGGGATGCTCTCAAAATCTCATATGAAGGCACTGAAGATGTCAGAATGAGGAAGGCCGCTACTCTTCAAAGAGAATATGAAATGTTCTCTATGAAGAAAGGAGAGTCAATCGATATGATGTTTGGAAGATTCCAAACAATATTGAATGGACTCACTGCTCTAGGAATCACTTTCACAAAGGCCCAGAACAACATGAAGATCTTAGACAGTCTCCCACCTCCTTGGGAAGCCATGTCCACAGCTATCTCTGTTGGAAGAGATATGAAGACATTAACTCTAGACGAGTTAATTGGAGCTCTAAGGGTACATGAGGTACTCTTATGTAAAAGGGAGAAGATCAAGGTTCAAGAACCTATAGCTCTTCCATCCGTCAATAACATCCCTAAAGAAGATTCTGTCAAGATGGACAGTAAAAAGAAAATAAAGATTTTGAAGGCTGATTCAACCAAATCAGAATCGTCTGATGGTTCGTCTGAAGACGAAGTCTCCCTCATGGCAAGACGATTCAAAAGAATGATGATGAAGAAAGGCAGAGGCCAACGCTTCTTCAAGAAAAAGGAGAAGAAGCTCCCTAAGAAGTCATCAACCAAAGAAGAAAGCACAGAGGTTGTGTGCTATGAATGCAGAAAACTGGGACATATGAGGTCAGAATGTCCCAGACTGAAAAAGAGGTGGAGCTCTAGAAAAGATAAAGGAAAGAAGAGCTTACTGACTTGGGAAGACCTTGACAGTGAAAGCTCAGAGGAATCCTCTGAAGAAGAAGAAACAGCAAACATCTGCCTCATGGCTGGAGACCATGTCTCAACAGAGGTAAATTACAATGAAACTTCTTCATCCTCTTCTTCGAGTCCAGTCGAATCGGAAGAAATGTCATATGATACACTTCTAGCTTACTCTCACTTTATTGCTCAAAGCAATACAAAACTTGCAAAACCAAGTCGAGACAAGCCTTGGAAGAAAATGCGGTTTTGAAATGGAAATTGAGTTACTAGACAAGAAAGTATCAAATGATGTTTCGTTCTGAAGTCGAAAAGGACATTTTCATTCTTGAAATCGAAAGATTAAAGAAAGAAAATGAGTCCTTACTCAATGACTTAACCAAGTTTACAAAGGGATCCTCCATTCTTGAAAATATTTTAAAATATAGGAGATCACCTAATGATAAAAGTGGACTCGGTTATGTTAAGGAGACAAACGAAAAGAAAAACAAACCTGTTTCGTCTGCTCAAAAGAAGAGGAATCACAACAAGGTTCCTAATAACTACAAAAAGGCTAAAAACAAAAAGAAGCCTTTTGAAACTAACAAGAAAGGACACAAAAAGATTTGGGTACCAAAGTCACTTATTGTTCTACATTTGCAGATATCCTTAATGGGAAGAGACAAGACTTGCCGGTACGGACGGTGGTTGCTCACGACACATGACGGGAGACCTGTCTATGTTCCAAGACCTCAGACCAAGTAAAGGGTTTGTCTCCTACGGTTCTGGAAAAGGTAAAATTCTTGGCATTGGGACTGTTGGTAAGACACCCAATACACTTATCCAGAACGTATCATATGTTAAAGGCCTTAACTTCAATCTACTTAGCATAAGTCAATTTTGTGATAGTGGATATGAAGTAGCTTTTAACTTTGATGAGTGTATAGTCAAAAACAAAGATAAATCTATTCTCTTTATTGGGAAAAGAAAGAATAACCTTTATGAGGTTTATCTTTCTGACCTGAGTGATCAGAATGTAACATGTTTGATTTCAGCAGACGATGAATGAGATATTTGGCACAAAAAGCTTGGACATTTAAGTCTCAAGTATATTTCAAAAATTTCTAAAAAGGATCTCGTAAAAGGTTTGCCAAAAATATCTTGGAAAACCAATCGTTTGTGTGAATCTTGTCAGCATGGGAAACAACTCAAAGCTTCTTTCAAATCAAAAAATGTTGTTTCCATGACAAGACCGCTAGAACTGTTACACATTGATCTCTTTGGACCCACTTAGACTGAAAGTCTTGGAGGGAAGAGATATGGACTTGTCATTGTAGATGACTATACTAGATTCACATGGGTATACTTCCTAGCCCATAAACATGAGTCATTCAAGGTTTTTGAAATATTTTGTAAATGTGTTCAAAAAGAAAAAGGAATATGTATTGCGTCTGTAAAGAGTGATCATGGAACAGAATTTGAAAATTCTGAGTTCAAAGCCTTTTATTTTGAAAATGGTATATTTCGCAATTTTTCGTCTCCAAGAACTCCTCAACAAAATGGAGTTGTGGAAAGGAAAAATCGTACTTTACAAGAAATGGCTAGAACTATGTTGCATGAAAGCTCTCTCCCTAAATATTATTGGGCAGAAGCAGTTAATACTTCCTATTATATTCAAAACAGAATATTGATAAGACCAATATTGAATAAGACTCCATATGAACTATGAAAAGAAAGAAGACCCAACATTTCTTATTTCCATCCTTTTGGATGCGAATGCTTTATCTTAAACACCAAAGATCAACTTGGCAAGTTTGACTCAAAGGCGGTAAAAGGAATCTTTCTTGGATATTCCAACACATCTAAGGCCTATAGAGTTTTTAACTCTAAGACGCAAGTTGTAGAGGAATCAATTCATGTAAAGTTCCAAGATAACTCAAAGGCTGATAAAGAAATATCAGACCTAGAAAACTTGTTTGATAATTTGCAGATTAACCCTTCTGGTCAAAATAATAAACAAGGGTCAGATGAAACAAGAGCAGACGATAGAAGCACAGACGAACCCTCTTCGTCTGATACTCATCAACAAAGAGATCAAGCCCTTGCAAGATCATGGAAGTTTGCGTCTAACCACACTGAAGATCTTATCATTGGAGATAGGAATCAAGGTGTTCTAACTAGATCGAAGCTAAAGGAATCGTCTGGATATGCTCTTGTATCAAACATAGAGCCAAAGATTGTTGAAGATGCTCTTCAAAATAACGATTGGATCTTGGCTATGGAAGAAGAACTTAATCAGTTCACAAGGAATGATGTATGGACCCTAGTTGAAAGACCAAAGAACAAAAGCATCATTGGGACCAGATGGGTGTTCAGAAACAAGCTTGATGAAGCTGGAAAAGTGGTAAGAAACAAAGCGAGGTTAGTAGCACAAGGGTATAATCAACAAGAAGGTATTGATTTTACAGAAACTTTTGCACCTGTAGCTAGATTAGAAGCAATCAGAATATTACTTGCTTTTGCTGCTCACAAGAATATCGTCCTATATCAAATGGATGTAAAAAGTGGTTTTCTAAATGGTTTCATTGAAGAAGAAATGTATGTAAAACAACCTCCTGGTTTTGAAAGTTTATCTCAACCTGATCATGTTTTCAAACTTAAGAAAGCATTGTATGGTCTTAAACAAGCTCCCAGAGCTTGGTATGATAGACTCAGTTCTTTTCTTCTTGAAAATGGTTTCTCAAGAGGAAAGGTTGATACAACTCTCTTCAAGAAAAGCGTTTCAAAAGACTTTATTATAGTCCAAATTTATGTAGACGATATAGTCTTTGGAGCTACTAATGATTCTCTGTGCAAGGATTTTTCAAAGCTAATGCAGGATGAGTTTGAAATGAGCATGATGGGAGAATTGAAGTTCTCTCTAGGACTTCAAATCAAGCAGAAGAAAGAAGGAATCTACATCCATCAACAGAAATACACAAAGGAACTTATCAAGAAGTTCAAGATGGAAAATGCCAAGCCTATGAAGACCCCAATGCATTTCTGCGGAGCAAATCTCAACAAGGATGAGTTCGGCAAGTCCGTTGATCGGACGGTATACGGAGGTATGATTGGCTCACTCCTTTATTTAAGCTGAGCGGATCTCGACATTATGTTTAGTGTCTGTCTATGTGCTAGATTTCAATCTGACCCTAAAGAATCTCACTTAAAAGCTGTAAATAGAATTCTTAGATATCTTGTTGGAACAACTGATCTCTCTTTGTTTTATAAGAAAAATAGTGATTTCAGGTTAAGAGGCTTTTGTGATGCGGATTATGCTGGAGACAAAGTAGAGAGAAAAAGCACAAGTGGCGGATGCCAATTTCTTGGATCATCACTAATATCTTGGTCAAGCAAGAAACAAAACTACATTGCACTCTCAACAACCGAAGCAGAGTATATTGTTGCGGCAGGGTGTTGCTCACAATTACCGTGGATAAAACATCAACTTGAAGATTACTTCAGGTTTGAAAATCATATACCAGTATTTTGTGATAATACAAGTGCAATTAATCTTAGCAAAAATCCCATTCAACATTCGAAAGCTAAACACATTGAAATCCATTTTCATTTTATAAGAGACTATGTCCAAAAAGGTATTTTCAATATACAGTTTGTGCAAACTGATTTTCAATGGGCAGATATATTTACTAAAGCATTAGACGAAACACGTTTCAATTTCATTAAGGAAAATCTTGGAATTATTTCTTTAAATGATTGAAAATTGTTCCCTCTGAGCTATTTGTTAAATTTGTTCCGTCTGTACATTATTTCGTGTTAAGATGAAACATTGCGTCTGATCAAGTTGAATAGTTACTGTGGTAAAATTCAACAGACGAATCAAGTATCGTTTAACAAGTTTATCTCAAGTGTGCAGGGACAAATTAAAAGAAGCAATAAATGTGTCTGTCATTTATTGCACTATTCTAGGACATTGATAGGCATGTGCCGTGAATTGCAGAGGTCAAATCAATCACTGAAAAGGCAATGATGTGGACACGTCAAATCAGGGGCGGTTTTCAAAATCTCTTTCGTCTGATGAATCACAACCGTTTTTTATCTATGCATATAAATACTCTTGAAAGTTCACTCTTTTACTCTTTAACGCAATTTGCAATCCTTTGAACTTTCCAAACCTAATACTCACTAAGTTCTTATTCTCTCTTTTTCAAATATCAACAATGGCTGTCAAGAACACCAAAGCTGCAGAAGCCACTTTCTTTGCTCAAGACCTGTTCTTGCCCAGCAAGTGGATCTCAAGAGAGACTATAGAGAGCGTATCTGACAGAGTCGCCAAGCTTGTAACTCACACTGGCTGGATGAAGTTTGCTGCTATGAGAGGGGAATGGTTGATGGAGGCATACGCCGAATTTTGGAGCGATGCTAAGAAGTTTGAAGATGGTATTGTCGGTACTATCGACAATAAGGAGTACATCATCACCATCGACGCCATTGCTGAAGCCGGCAACTGTAAGGCCGAAGGGCGTTTCTATAGTCAAGATTGGATGAAGATTGAGTCTGAGGAGCATGTAGACGAGTTCATTTATGGGAAGACTAATAACACTGAAGACCCCAAGTTCTTCAGATCAGGGAACCTAAGCCCCTCCGCAAGAATCATCCACAACTTGCTCTACAACATCTTCACTCCTTGTACAGGCTCTTGCGACAACATGAGTACTCGAGACAAATTTTGTATCTATTACTGTCTGAGGAAAGCAAGGATGAGCCTTCCGAACGTTATCCTTGACCACTGGATAAGTGCGTTGAAGAACCGCAACATTCGTAGGAAGAGCAACATTCCCTACGCCACCCTCTTCACCAAAATCATCATCAACCAGGGCTTTGATGTCACCGGTGTATCGTGGCACAAAGAAAGGAATGAAGTTAAAGCCAGCACCTTTGCGAAGATGCATCTGACACCAGGCTTCCTCCTCCATTCACAAAAAGAGGATGTACCCCTCTCACCCATCACCAAAGACCCTCCACACAGAGCTCGCATCAAGCGTGCTAAATTACAAACACAAGCCCAAACACCATCCCAAACAGAACCCCAAACACAAACCCAAACACCGTCCGAAACACAAACCCAAACACTTCCACCTCCTCCACCTGTGGTAATCTCTGAAGTCCCCTTCGAGGACGTTCTTGAAGAACCTCTCAAGAAGAAGAAAAGGACCATCAGAATTAAGCACATTGGTGCCAAGCCAAAGGATCAGACGATATCCCCTAGTGAAGATGAAGGGGTCAACATATCGTCTGAAGGTGTTTCGTCTGTAAAGATTCTCACAGACGAAGAAAAGCAGAAGAAAGCAGCAGAGGAAAAAGCAAGAGCCAGAAAGATTGCTCTTGAAAAGGCTGCAAAAGGCAAGGAGAAGATGAAGCAAAAACTTGCGTCTGTCGTAGTTGGTGAGACAGACGAAGAAAGAGTGTTGAAAGAGGCCAAAAGGGTCTCCATATTGCTTCATGCTGAGAGAGAAAGGATCTTTCTCGATAGCGTTCGTGGCATTGGATCGTCTGAGGTTGCATCTGCTCCAGCAAACTCAGAGGGCATGAACAGTGAAGAAACGGCCCAGATCCAGAAGGACAATGCCCAGCTTGCGGAGGAGTTGGAAACAATGCTAAGTGAGGAAGTTTCCACAATGGAAGTCTCTCCATCAACATCACTCCAAGACGAACATAGGTCAACCCCTATTGTTGCGTCTCCGCTGAACGCATTCCTTGCACAGACGCTACCTGCTGCGTCTGAGGAAGCATCTCACCACCAGACGAAGGAGATTCCGTCTGAAGACTATGTGCTTATTGAAGAACCTGACTGGATCATTGGAGAGAAGATTGAAGAATTCTCCACTGAAGCTGAATCGTCTGAGTCTGCTACAAAAGACATCTTAGCAGATGATGAAGACTTGTACATAAGGGATACTCCTTACATAGAGTTGAAGAACCCATACCAATACAGAGGGAAGAAGGGTTTTCAACTAGGGAGATTTGTAAATCCCATTCTATACAATAAACCCTTGAAGCCGGTGAATTTCAATGAAGACACCATCTACACCCCAGAGGAGCAACGCAATTGGCTGAAGCGTCTACCTTGGGACACACTGGCCAACCTAGACATCAAGGGCTTAGAAAACATACAAGCATATAAGGATCATCTTGTTGCGTCTATGATTGAAGGACCAACACTTGGCTATGAACCTCACATCACACACAGAGAAAACACAAAGTGGAAGGTTCGGTATGAGGTAAATGCGCCTGTATTCCATCATTGTAGATATGGAGACACAAACTCTACCAACTATGAGCCGAAAGATTGCACACATTGGCATCTCGACGCCATAGATCGCCATGATCCAATGCCTTTCACAATTCCACTCAATAAAACAGAGTATGTCGGTCTAGGACACTCTCTAGGAATTGTGCTCCCATGGACGAGACCCCATTGCTCCGGGATCAACCCTCGTTACTCCATCCTCCTCAACGAATATGAAGATCCTGAGGAGTTCGCTCACGCCCTACCGGAAGACTACAACTTGACCTTCAAGTTGATAGCTGGTGCCTATAGAAGGGAAGCCAAGGAAAGAGAAGTTTCCTTCTATCACATTGATCGTCAAGCTAAGAAGGATAAGAGATACTGCCCCTTCATGGTGGGTTCACAGTTCTCTTCGCTGGTGTCAGACGAAACTAAGTACACAATCGTCTTAGACCGAAAATGACCATGCTTGGTCAAGTTTTTGGCTAAGGGTAAAGAGAAGAAAGTACCGTCTGTCCCCAGAACCTTCAAATTTGCAAGGCACATCCCCAAGCTTCTTTTGTCTGCTGCTTATGCGCACCTCAAGGAAATACAAGCTCAAGCCTCAAGCCCTACCAATCCAAAGATACAAAGGATGATAGAAGATCATGAAGCCACATCCAAGTTTTGTTCTGGAACCTCCTTTGATGAGGATTCCTCCGTCTATGGCAGGGTGTTTCCTGGTGGAGCTTTCGCTTATACACTTCCTTCTAAGGAACATCCGGATCTTGAAGTCTCTGTTCCAACAAAGAACTATACACGGCAATGGGAACGGAACTTCACAGCTTACCTCTTTCTTCCACTGTTCACACTGCGTCTGAAGAAGACTCCATCAGTGCTCATTATTGATGACTTTGTACCTATAGTGGAAGAACCTCAAACACCGCAAGTGCAAGTTGATGATGTGGTGGAGGTTGCTGAGGCAATTGAGGTTGCTGAGGGTGATATTCAAGAAGCTGAGGAGTATAAGACTCTGAAGCGTAAGTATGATGCCTTGGAAGAGGATTGCGTGCACTTGAAGGAAAAGAACAGAGAACTTGAAGAAAATCAAGCTTCTCTATCGTCTGAAATGCAGCAATTAAAGGACATTGTGATGACCCTGCTTAACAAGAATCCAAAGCCTTCTTCGTGATCATGTTTTGATGATTCACAGCCCAAGGGGGAGAAAAAGAGAAAAGAGTTATCCCAAGGGAAAGGAGAAAGGTACAAGGGGAAAGCATTGTCTGAGGGGGAGCGACCAAGAGCAAGCAAGCAAGGAGCATCGTCTGAGGGGGAGTCTTAAACAATAAGGGAGCCATGTATTATACTTGTATCAATGTATTTTTTAATTTATTCTTTTTAGTATAGAAAATACATTGTAATTCTTTATTGGTTTTCTGTCTATACCAGTGTAATAATGTACAAAGATTACATCGCATTGATGTAACAATCTTTTATAAAGAGGTATTATTCAGAAAACATCGTCTTGATGTCAATCTGGCTTTTTGAGACTGTTTGTTTCTGTCTAACCATGTCTTGTGCAGATTTTCTTGGTATGGTCTGTAATCATCAAAAAGGGGGAGATTGTTAGATCAAGGATGATTAACGTCTCAAGATTTTGATTAATTACAAGACAGACGAAACCAAGCTACCCAAGACTTGCTGAGACGAAACCAGCACAGACGAAACATGACCCATCAAAAGTGAAGTTCTGCGTCTGTCCAAAAGCCAAGCCATAAGGCGATACATGCACAGACGGAAGAAGACTACTCAAGCTAAAGCCCTTCGTCTATCCAAAGAGTGAAGTCTTAAGACGATAGGATGAGACGAAACAACAACAACTGAAGACTGAAGAAATGCATCGTCTGTTCAAAAGTGAAGTCAAGTTAAGTCATTCGCGCCAAGATTTCAAATCTGAAGAAGTACTCATGAGAAGCATCCAAGATCAGTATAGGGATTCGAGCTTACACACCAAAGTCAAAAAGGTCTTCAACTTTTGTCACATCTCTGTACAAGTAAGAAAAAGTACTGCGCACGACTCTTCATCAATCAATCAAGTATAACTGACAAACTTTTGGAAAGCTCTCAAGAAGATTTCTCAACGACTCTCAACGACATTCAAATGAGTCTAACGGCTATTTGAAGAAGATGTTGGTCCCTATGTGTGAATCTAGAGGGGGGGTGAATAAATTATAGTTCCACTATAGCCCAATTTTCGCGAGTTTCTATTTCCTTTTAATTCAAACAAAACTATTCTTGATTACCTATCAATAATTGAGACAGATAAGCGAGAAATATCAAAGATACACAGCAGAAATGCCAAAAGGAAAAATCATAAACACGTTAGTAATCAATATACAGCGTAATCAAAATCAAGTATCTAACTGTTCAGTTTTAGTTGATTACCGAGTCAATTACCGAGTCAATTACCGAGTTAATTACCAAGTTAATTACCGAACAAATTGCAGAAGATAAACCATGATAGCAGCAATTAATGGTAAACGGTAAAGAGAAGAAGGAAGAAGAAGAGTGCACAGTGATTTATACTAGTTCGGCCCACTGCCTACATCCAATCCCAACCCAACAACTGTTGCTATCGGTTTTCCACTATCAAATGATCCCTTTTGTGTTCTTTTACATTCACTCTGCAACAAGCAACACAAAAACGAAATCAAAATACCCAAAAACCTGTTCTTTAACCCAAAGAACAGTTCTTCCCTGACCTTGGAACACCCAAGATCCAACCTTTGAGAACACCCTTCTCAAAGTCCTTTACTCTATCCGAGAGAGACTCTCTCCTAGAGTAACAACCCAGAAATCAAAAGGTAAACAAAAGATCAGTTTAGAAAACACCTGAAGTGTAGATCTGATCACAAAAGAAAACACAATGAATACCACCCAGTCAGAGAAAAGATCAAGTTTTGCCCTTTCTTTATGAAAACTTGATAAACTCTTGAAATTCTTTATGGGTTTCTTGGAAAAGATGATAAACTCAGTTTAGAGAGAATTTGAAAGTGTATGAACTTGTCTAAAACTTATGTTCCAAGATCTTATGTTAATTTTTGACAAAAGAGTATTTATATATTCAATTAAAAACTCAATTTGGGCAACTTAATGTTTTTCTGATAGGGGTAATCGACTGCCAGGGGTTGGTAATCGATTAAACCAGTGAACAAAGGTTTCCAGGATGATTTTTAGCCATGGTAATCGATTAACCCGAGGGGGTAATCGATTACTCCAGTAACAAATGAATTTCCACACTCGTTACCTCATCGTTGGTAGTTGATTACCTTGTTGGTAGTTAACTACCTACTGTTGGTAATCTATTACCTCAGTTGGTTACCAAAGACATTTTCAAAACAAGTTTGAGTGGGAAATCAAACATTTAATACATGAGAAATCACACTAGATTCCCAAGCTCTCCAGGGTATTCAAACAAAGAACAACCACATATATGCCTAAACTAAACAATCAATACATAGGAAACTCCTAATTACATTTCATCTAAGAAAACCAAAATTACATAAACATCAAAAGCAAAACAACAAGAGAGACTCTAAAGCATCTTCAAGCTTTAAGTCCAACAATCTCCCCCTTTTTGGTTTTGATGTACCAAATCTCAACCAAGGTTTTCCTAGAGGTTTAGGATGTGTGTTGATCTTCTAAGAATCCTGCAACTGTTAGAGATATCCAAATATGCAGTATATACATTGCAGATTCACAGTACTATCTATCTTAAACAGAGCATTATACTATCAATCATCAAGTAAAATCATCCATTCAACAATATAAGACATGATTCAATTCGCAATCATAGATCAAGACCAGAAGAATTAAAAACAAAATTGGAATATAAACCATAAAGCGAAACTATTACAACCATATCGAATTATTCAAGTTCAAATATCCAAAAACATAAATTGTTCAGAGCAACCCAAAAAAACAGAAATAACAGTTCAACCATAAAGCGCAGAACCAAATGCTACCAAAAAACTACTCAATATAAGCTACTCTATTCTACTCCCCCTATCTAGGATAACCTATACATTCATTCTCCCCCTATTTGGTATATCAAGAAGCAAAAGAGAGAAGAGTGATAAGAAGGGAATACTAGAGTGCATCTAAGCGAGTATGAAGAGACTCCAGCAGCTCCTTGAGATCTAAGAAGCGAGCATTGCTTGCAGCCTCCATATCATCCAATCTTTTGGCAGTGGTAGCTTCCAGCTCATCCATCCTATCAATGACAATTGATTCAAAACGGGATTTAGGGATGTACTCCCCAGCCGCCGAATCATCATCATCAGAAGGTGGATCGGTTGCAGCTTCTGTTTGTTGTTGTTGTTGTGGGGCTTCTTCCCTTGGCACCCATCCAACATCAGTTTTTGTCAATCGCATCATCTTTAACGCTTTGTCTCCAATGATGTGAATGTCCTTCACCAAGTCTCTGCTTTCATTTGTAGTATCAACCTGAAAATGCTCAAGCAAACGTGAAATAAACAGAGAATAGGGACATTTGTTGTCAAATAGCCTTCTCGTCTTGAGCATGTTGTCCATCACAACATGTGCCTAGTCGATTTGAATGCCATTTTTCAACGCAGCCATCATCACCATGTCTTCCTCATTGATCTGAGCGTGATTGGCTCCTCTTGCAGCTAGGATCCAGCAAATTGTATAGTGAAGAAGACGATCGTCGGCGTTCAGCCCGCCGGTGTTGTAGGTTATCTTCTTCCCACGCTCCTTTCTTGCAGCCTTTTCCGCTTCCCATGCCTCGGGATTCTTGAGTAGGCTCATAAAGAATGAATCTTTGTGAAGCTCGATTCCTTGTGCGTGCAAGTGCTCAATCGTAGGAC
Organism: Hylodesmum podocarpum; assembly: GCA_026586105.1. Taxonomy (NCBI): domain Eukaryota; kingdom Viridiplantae; phylum Streptophyta; class Magnoliopsida; order Fabales; family Fabaceae; genus Hylodesmum; species Hylodesmum podocarpum. Next base: position 197,402 of record JALJEV010000165.1, read on the forward strand.
GTATACCTTCATTCTTGAATCCAGCAAAACGGAAAAATATATCATGAGTCAAAATCATAGGTTTGCCTTTTACCTCGGAGATTACCATTCCGATGGCTTGGTGTGGTCGGAGGTTGGAGTAGAAAACTCTCACTAGATCGGGGTATATGTGACCCTTCAGACCAACAAACTTCTCAAGGTTCTGATCTCGGAGCAAAGAGTGAAAAGTGAACCCTTGTGCATCCAGCCATCGGAGGTCCAAAATCTTCGTCGGAACGAGTTCCTTGTTTGCGAAATCTCCATAGAAACATGATTCTTGTGCAGTAGAGGTGAACCACGGATTGATTGGGCGTGCCACGGTTTCTCTAGGAGATGTGGTTTCCTTCCTCTTGGAGGAGGATTCAACCTTCTTTGATCGGGGCGAAACTCTTGGCTTAGGCTTGTGACCTACATGCTTGATCCGCTTGCCTCGTCCTTGCTCTTCCATTGATGGTGGTGGTGGAGAAGATGAAGAAGATGAAAGGGGGTTTTAGGGTTAGAGAGAGAAAGAGATTTTTAGGGTTTGTGAGATGTGTAGAATGAAACCCAAAACCTGAAAATCACTTATAAAACTTCCACAATTGAGGTTAGATTCAATGAACAAAGTATTGGACTCTAAGAAATTGTAATCGATTAAGCCCAAAACCATGAAAAACACTTGAAAAACCCTTTCAGCAGCGAAGGTAATCGATTACCCTTACGTGGTAATCGATTACTCCAGTGAGTAACCAAAAACTTTGAAAACAAAGGCCAAGGTAATCGATTAAACCAAGGTAATCGATTACTCGATGGCTCACAACCGGAAAAACTCATTTTGAAATCGTGGTAATCGATTACAGGTGGGGTAATCGATTACTCCAGAGAGTAATTCACCAAAAACTTTGAAATCAAGCTAGGTAATCGATTGAAACGAAATGGTAATCGATTATCTATATCAGAAACATTGAAAACACTTGATTTTGCATGTTTTGAAACATAAATGGTCATGACTATGTAATGTAATGAACTCATACCTTGTTGGAGCACCATGAATGATCCAACTTACCATACTTAGAGAATTCATGAGAGGTGTTCCTCACTTAGTATACCAAGATTGGTTCTAAGTTTGAAGAATCTCTCCTTAGGTAGGGGCTTTGTGAAGATATCCGCGAGTTGATTCTCCGTTTCAATAAACTCCACTTCACACTATCACCTTTCTCAACATGATCCCTTATGAAATGATGGCGCACCTCAATATGCTTTGTCCTTGAGTGCAAAACCGGGTTCTTCGTGATACTTGATTGCACTTGTATTGTCACACTTGATAGGAATGTGATCAAGCTTTAGTCCAAAATCCTCAAGTTGTTGCTTCAACCAAATGGTTTGAGCACAATGACTACCTACCCGCAAAGAACATACTCGCTTTCTGCTTTGTTGATAGAGCAACACATGCTTGTTTCTTGCTGTACCATGAGACTAAGCTTTCTCCAAACAAGTGACAAACACCACTCGTGCTCTTTCTATCTGTTTTGCAACCTGCAAAATCCGAATCACTAAAACTGACTAGAGTAGGGGACGTACCTTTGGGATACCACAAATCGCAGTTCATTGTTCCTTTAAGATACTTAGAGAATTTTCTTCCAAGAATCATGTGTGATTGTTTTGGAGCAGATTGAAATCGCGCGCAAACACAAACACCGAACATTATATCCGGTCGCTCGTCATTTTGTGAGATACAAGAGTGATCCAATGATCCCCTCGTACTTTGTTTGGTCCACTTCTAGTCCTGTAGCATCATTATCTAAAAAGAGATTAGTTGACATAGGTATATTAGAGATCTTACAACTTTCCATGTCGAATTTCTTCAACAATTCTTTAGTGTACTTTGCTTGATGTATAAAGGTTCCTTCTTTCAGTTGCTTGACTTGCAGTCCTAGGAAGAATTTGAGTTCTCCCATCATAGACATGTCAAACTCTCCCTGCATGCTTTCCACAAATTCTTCACACAGAGATTGATTAGTTGATCCAAAAATGATATCATCAACATACACTTGGACCAATAAAATACTGTTAAACTTTCTCCTAATGAAAAGAGTTTTGTCAACATTATCTCTGTTGAATCCTTTTGACAAAAGAAACTTACTTAACCTTTCATACCATTGTCTAGGGGCTTGCTTCAGACCGTAGATGGCCTTCTTTAGCTTGTACACATGCTCGGGTAATCGAAGTCAAGTAAAACCAGGAGGTTGTGAAACAAAGACTTCCTCGTTGATGTAGCCATTTAAGAACGCACTTTTAACATCCATCCGAAAAACAACTTAAAATCATGAATGCAGGCAAAAGCAAGTAAGACTCTTACAACTTCTAATCTAGCAAGCGGGGCATATGTTTCATCAAAGTCTATTCCTTCTTGTTGATTATATCCCTTAGCTACTAATCTTGCCTTATTCCTAACCACTATTCCATTTTCATCTAACTTATTCTTAAACACCCATTTTGTTCCAATTAGATTCATATCTCTATTAAAAGGTACTAACTCCCAAACGTCATTCCTTTTAAATTGATTTAACTCCTCATGCATAACATTCATCCAAAATTCATCATTAATAGCATCATCAACACAAGAGGGTTCAAATTGATATACAAATGCATAATCATCACAGAACATATTATGAGAGGATCTTGTGGATACTCCCTTATGGATGTCACCAATGATGTTGTCAAGAAATAAGTCTCTTGGTTTCCTCCATTCTCTTGGCAGCTCATGAGAATTGGTTGGTGTATCTTGCTGTAATTGTGGTTTGTTGTTGCTGTCTTCACCTGTAATCTCATCATCATCAACAAAAACACTTCCCTTTTGGGGATTATTAGATTCATCAAACTTTACGTGTACAGATTCTTCAATGCATATTCTCTTTTTATTGAAAACTCTGTATGCTTTACTTGTTGATGAATACCCAATAAACACACCTTCATCCGCCTTGGCGTCAAACTTTCCAAGTGGCTCTTTGCCATTATTCAGAACAAAACATTTGCACCCGAATACTCTAAAATGAGAAATATTGGGTTTCTTGTCCTTATAGAGTTCATAGGGGGTTTTCTTTAAAAAGGGACGAATCACTATTCTGTTTAGAACATAGCAAGCAGTGCAAACTGCATCAGCCCAAAAGTGTTTAGGCAGTGCACTCTCACTTAACATAGTTCTAGCTAGTTCTATCAAGGATCTGTTTTTCCTCTCAACAACCCCGTTTTGTTGCGGAGTTCTTGGAGCGGAAAAGTTGTGATCGATTCCATATTTTTCACAAAATTTTTCAAAAGGTTCATTTTCAAATTCCCCTCCATGATCACTTCTAAGAGACTTGATTTTCAAATCTTTTTCGTTTTGTATCCTTTTGGCAAGAGTTTTAAAAACTTTGAAGGTCTTGTCTTTATTTGGTATAAATGCAACCCAAGCAAAACGAGAGAAATCATCTACTAAAACCAGTCCATATAGGTTTCCACCCAAACTAGTAGTTCTAGATGGACCAAAGAGATCCATGTGCAGTAGCTCAAGTGGTCTAGAAGTTGAAACAACATTTTTGGTTTTAAAGGAGCTTCTAGACTGCTTGCCCTTCTGGCATGCATCACATAGGCCTTCTCTTTTGAACCTCAAGTTAGGTAACCATTGTACTAGGTTCTTAGATGAAAGCTTGTTCAGCTGATGAACATCAATATGAGCTATATGTTTATGCCAAAGCCATGATAAATCATCGTTTGACATAAGACATGCATGATATGATGATGTATGATCAAGTTCAAGGATGTAGATGTTACCATGTCTCTTACCGACCATTAATACCTCACTCGAGTCACTGCTACTGATATTGCAGCAACCATTATCGAATGATACTTGATAGCCTTTATCGCATAGTTGGCTAATACTCAGAAGATTGAATTTCAAACCTTCCACAAGCAGTACATCTTCAATCACAGTGTTGGATTTGTCTCCAACTGCACCTATACCCAGTATTTTCCCTTTGTTGTTATCTCCATACACTACTTGAACCGATTCTTTTGATTTGAAGGAGATAAAATTGCTCTTGTCGCCTGTCATATGTCTTGTTGGTAATCTATTACCTCAGTTGGTTACCAAAGACATTTTCAAAACAAGTTTGAGTGGGAAATCAAACATTTGATACATGAGAAATCACACTAGATTCCCAAGCTCTCCAGGGTATTCAAACAAAGAACAACCACATACATGCCTAAACTAAACAATCAATACATAGGAAACTCCTAATTACATTTCACCTAAGAAAACCAAAATTACATAAACATCAAAAGCAAAACAACAAGAGAGACTCCAAAGCATCTTCAAGCTTTAAGTCCAACAGAAGATGCCTATAAAAGGACTTCACAGCATCAAGAATCAGTTGGCGAATATGCTTCTCTTATCCCATCTTCTAAGAATTCGCTCAATTCTGTACTAAGAACTTTATTGTAAAACCCTCTCTGCGAAAAGGAAACTCTTTGTTTTCAAACATCTTTTCAAATGTACTTGTGTGGTACTTTAGCCTGAGGAGGTTGTGTTTCAAAGAATAACTTTTGTATTAGCCTGTGGAGGCTGGGTTCAAAGAATACCTTGGTTGTTTAGCCTGAGAAGGCTGGGAGCAAAGAATATCTTGTAATAGCCAGAAGTGGCTAGGTTCAAACAATACTTGTAAACCTTTTCACGGTTTGTAGTGAAAACTCAGTTGTTGCTGGGTAACTGGACGTAGTCTTGAATAGACGAATCAGTATAAAAATACTTGTGTTTATTTGTTTCGTCTGATTGACTAACTAGGGATAATCATAATCTAACGTTTGTTTATTAAAATCAATTTTTCAATATAAACGTTGTTTCATCTGAACCGTTTTGAAACCCACAGACGAAAGGGATAAAAATTTTTAATTAACACAATTCAACCCCCCTTCTTGTGTTTATCTTTTACAACATCACATTGGCATGTGAAGACCTAGGTAATGAACTAAACCCTGCTCCTAATTTCAATTATGACACTGATATTGCAGGTTCAGTCACTTTTGAAAAAAAGGAGTCACTTGTTCAACTCCCTCATTCGCCAAAGGACCACGAACCAAACCCGGAAGTAGATCCTGAAAAATCCAATGAACCGGTGGAGGTAACGCGGAATGATGAACCCAAACAAGAATCGCATCACTATTATGATAAAGGTAAGCATCCTTCATCTCTAAACCGCATGAATTCGATTAAAGATGATCGCGATTTGCAGGTGCAGCCACAAGCAGCTCCTAACTTGGAGCAAGCTATTATCATTGGACTATTACTGAACATAAGTGATGATGGAGATCCTATTGAGCAAAAGAACTCCATCCCAAATTGTAGTCCAACCTAAGACACAAATCAATCCAACTTAGGGACTTGAAAGCCAAGTGCTAACAGGAGACATCCCAAGAATTCTAACTCTTTTCTTTTCATTTTGAATTATTAATTTTTCTTTTTCTTGGTGTTTATGTTTTTACTAACCTAGTCATAGAGTCACTGCACAAGAAACAATCATCAAGAGGAACACAAAATATAAGGTATGCATCATAAAACCTCACAAATTTCTTCGGATTAAAACTCACAGAGAGCAACTCGCACAGGATTTTGACTACTTCGCACGAATTAACTCTTAAAACTTTGAAATATTGCTCTTTACGAGTCAATCTTGCGCGAGTTACCATTACTTCGTGCGAGATAAACCTTCTAGTGCTCTCTGTGATAGAGGCCTCCTTAGAGATTCTCCAAAGAGCCCTTGATGTTGCCCAATCTAGCTTCTTCAATGCACTCCAAGACAAGATAAAAGAAGCTTTCGGTCAAAGCTTCAATGGTGGAAGGGAAGACCAAAAAAGAAAAGGTGAAGGGGGTGAGGAATGGTGAGGGTAGGCGCCATGGCAAGCCAATAAGCCTAGGGAGAACCGCCACAATGGAGGATGGAATCCATTGATAAGATCCAAGAAACCTTGCTAAGCAAGACAAGAGAATCCTCTCTTAAGAAAAGCTCAAAGCTATTTCATTTATCAAAATATCAAAAGTTCCGTTACAATTTCGTTTTTGGCTTTATATAGGCTTAGGAAGACTTGAAGAGGAAGCTAAACAACTTTAGAGTACTCTACAAGTCAATGAATAAGAGCCACAAGTTCAAAGGTTCAAGTACATGTCACTTTCAAGAGTGTTTCATGTCACTTTCAAAGGTTACATGTCACTTTCCTCTTGATTATCATCCATTGGATGAGTGCATCTAATCAAGGGTTAAGATTTGCTCTTGGATTAGGCATGGATCCTAATCCAAGTCAAAATCTTCTTGAACCAAAACCACTTAGATTCACAATTTGAAATTCAAACTTAAACCAAATTAAATTTAAATTTCAAATGAGAATTTAATATGAACTTGAACTTAAATTCATTCACCCTATTAAGCTTCACTCTTTAAGCTTACTAGCCTTTTAAGCACAATGTTAAGCAAACACTTAAAAGAAAATACACTTTTGGCCGAAAACTTACAAGGCCATCAAAATCATTCACAAGTACATTACAAAAAAATGAAATTCTAACTAAGGTAGCTTGATTAAGTGTGTGCTTGGTCTTGGAGCTTCTAGTAACTCTTCTTGTAATGGATATTCCTACATCACTCTGCCACTCCAGCTCGCGTTGATCTTGTTGGACTTGAAGCTAAAGAAGTCGTCTCTTGTGTTTTTAGTTTTGATCTACTTGTACTCTTGAAATTAATGATAGATTGTAAATAGGAGCTTAATTCTATTGATTGTTATAGAATAGGCTTTGAGTGTGGTTTCTATTCAATTTCACTTCACAGAAAAGTTGAATCTACTCTAAGAATCAAGCTAGAGCAAGTTTGGGAACCCTAACTTTGATTTGACAAGTTGAAAACTGTTTTTTAAATGATTTTAGCTGAAGTAATCGATTACCATATATCAGTAATCGACTACCAACAGTTTGAGAAATTAGGGAATCCTAAAACTCTCTGGAGTAATCGATTACCACATCCTAGTAATTGATTACCTCATGCTTGAGATAACAGAGGAGCCTAAAACTCTCTAGAGTAATCGATTACCACATTCTAGTAATCGATTACCCACACCAGAACTCATCTCAAAAATGTTTTTAAATTGTTTTAAATTGAAACCTCTGAGATTTCATTCAACAAGAGAAATCTTTGAGTTTTCTAGAAGAAAGGAAGAGCGAAAAACTGAGTTTACAAAAAACACAAGTTCTAAGAGTTCTCTTCAAGATTTCAAAAGATTTTCTCTAGAGATGAAGAGGTTGTGAAGGATTGAATACTTGGTTATAAACTTGATCAGATCATACACATCAGGTGTAATCTTTACTGATCTTTATCTTGTTTTTGTATTTGTTTTTGTTCAAACTCTTAAGAGAAAGTTGTTCTCTAGAAGAAGAGTTAAGGAATTTGAGAGAGGTGCTCTCAAAGGTGATTCTTGAAGGATTCAAGAATTAGAGAACATGTATTTTGGTTATTTTGATTTTGTTTGTGTTTGTGCAGTGTGTTTGTATTAGACACAAGAAATCATTATAGTGGAAACCGATCGCAACAGTAGTTGGGTTGGGACTGGACGTAGGCCGAACGCCGAACCAGGATAAATCTTTGTCCAAACTTTCTCTCTACCTTATCTCTTATCTTTATCTTTCTCTCTACCTTATCTCTTATCTTTATCTGAATTTATTGCTTTACAATTGCTTTTACTGATTCAATCTAAAAGAATTTTGAAAAGGTGTATCAATTTCTTTCTATGTCCGCTGATACTTCTCTGAATTGTTATTCTTAACATAGATAAAACTGTATTGGGAAAGAAATTGACTAAGGCTAAAATTGAACATCGGGAACTCGAATCTATTCACTCCCCCCCTCTAGATTCAACATAGGGACCAACAATTGGTATCAGAGCTTAAACTAGTAAATCAATCTAGTAATCCTACATAGTTCCCTGTGATGGCTTGTAATCTTTTACCCTTCGCTAAAGGAGCTTCTATAAATAGACCTCCATTGTTCTACGGTGATAACTATCCATTCTAGAAAGTTCGCATGAAAATCTTTATGGAATCTATTCACAGAAGCATCTGGCAGGCTGTGGTAAATGAGTACAGAGTTCCAATGAAAATAGAAAATGGGAATGAAATAGAAAAACCATTTGAGGATTGGGATATAAATGAGATTAAGAGGGCTGAAAATGATGCTAAAGCTTTAAACATTATACACTCTGCCCTGAATTCTGATGAGTTTTTTAGAATTTCTTCTGTACTTGAAGAAAAGAGGCATGGGAGCTCATCATGGTAACACATGAAGGTACTGTTGAAGTCAGGAGAGCAAGAAAGAATACACTCATTCAAGAATATGAAACATTCAGAATGTCCCAAGGAGAATCAATAATGGAAATACAGAAGAGATTCACACACATCATCAACCATCTCAAAGGACTTAGCAAGAACTTCATTGAAGAAGAAGTGAATGTCAAGATTCTGAAATCTCTGAATAGAAAGTGGCAACCTACTGTGACAGCCATAACTGAATCAAAGAACCTTGCTGCTATTACCAGTGCTGAATTGTTTGGCAAACTTAGAGAGTATGAGATGGATATGACTCGCATGGCAGATGAGGAATAGAAGGACAAAAGAGCCAAAGGAATTGCTCTCAAGATGGAGCATACTGAAACAGAATCTGAATCCTCTGAAGACGGAAATGACTCACAGGAAGATCAAGTGAATTTGATGGTGAAGAAGTTCAGAAAATTCATGAAGAACAATTCTAAAAAGAAATCTGGTCAACCAAGAAAAGGAGTCAAAAAGCAAGACAACACTTCAGTCAAAGTAACATGCTATGAATCTGGGAAGATTGGGCACTATAGATCAGATTGTCCAAGTCTGAAAAGAAGCAACAACACTGAAGTAAGAAAATTTGAAAGTGAAAGAAATTTCAGAAAAGAAAAGAAGAAAAAGAAAGCCTACGTAGCTTGGGATGAAGGCTACACCTCCTCAACATCTGAAAGTGAAAATGTGGAAGCAAACTTGTGCTTGATGGTCAAATCATCTAGTGAGGTAAGTGATACAAACTCTACCATGGATGAGTATGATGAACTACATTCTGCTTTTTGTGAGCTTTACAATCAAGCTGAAACATTTGAAAAAGAAAACATAGTTTTGAAAAAGCAAATATCCTTGTTAAACCAGAAAGTATGCGATTTAGAAAATGATATTTGAAAACTAAGAAAGGAACTCAACACCCCTATAAACTGTGTTCACATAAGAAGGCATGATAACATGAAATCTGGAAACTCTAAGCATGCTAACCTCACTTGTACCTACTGCATGAAAACAGGACATAAATCTTTTAATTGCATGATTAGAAAGAAAGGAATTTCCAGTGGTAAGTATAGATGGTTTAAGAAATAAAACTGTAGCACTAACTTGCATGGACCCAAGAGAAGCTGGGTACCAATCGCAAAATAAGTTCTTTTTCTCTTGCAGGAAAGCCTAAACAGTAGAAACTCAATATGGTACTTAGACAGTGGCTGTTCAAGGCATATGACAGGTGATAGAAGGAATCTTAGCACCTTCACACCAAGAAAAATTGGATCAGTTGTATATGGAAACAACAACAAAGGAAAAGTACTAGGCTACGGTACAGTTGGATACAAAGCTAATACAGTGATCAAGGATGTATTATTGGTTGATGGATTGAAGTTCAACTTGCTGAGTATTAGTCAACTGTGTGACAAGAACTACAGAATTGCATTTGATGATGAGCATTGTCTTATCAGCAACAAAGACTCAGATGAACTTCTCATGGTTGGCAAAAGGTCAAACAACATCTACATATTGGAAGTAGATCACTCATCCCCTTACTCTACATGCTTAACTTCTAATGATAATCTGTCTTGGCTATGGCATAGGAGAATAGCACATATTGACATATTACATTTGAATAAACTTGTATCTAAAGAGCTAGTTTTTGGTCTACCTAAACTGAAGTTTTCCAAAGAAGGACTTTGTGAGGCATGTCAAAAGTCCAAGCAGGCAAAAATATCTTTCAAAAATATTAAACATGTTTCTACAACTCAGCCGCTTGAACTCTTGCATTTAGACTTATTTGGTCCATCTAGGATAGCTAGTTTCGGTGGAAATCTGTACGGGCTAGTCATTATAGATGACTACTCAAGATTTACTTAGGTTTTGTTTATCAAGAAAAAGGATCAAGCCTTTGGAGTTTTTAAGATACTTGCCAAGAAAATTCAAAACAAAAAGGATTTGAAAATCAAAGCTTTGAGAAGTGACAATGGTACTGAATTCAAAAATAGTTATTTTGAAAAATTTTGTGAAAAACAAGGATATCACACTGCTTTTCAGCTCCTAGAACTACTCAACAAAATGGAGTAGTGGAAAGGAAAAACAGGTCACTTATAGAACTAGGGAGAACTATGCTGAATGAGCACAGGATGCCTAAACATTTTTGGGCTGATGCTGTGAACACTGCATGTTATGTTCTCAACAGAGTTTCTATAAGACCCATCTTGTTGAAAACCCCTTATGAGCTTTTCAATGGCAGAAAACCAAATATTTCTCACTTTAAAGTTTTTGGACGCAAATGCTATGTTTTAAACAATGGCAAGGACCCTATTGGAAAATTTGATACAAAGGCTGATGAAGCCATTTTCATTGGTTATTCAAATACAAGTAAAGCATATAGGATCTTTAACAAAAGAACAATGTGCATTGAAGAATCTGTCCATATTAGATTTGATGAAACTAACACTTTCCAAAAGGAAAGCTTGCTACGTAATGATGATGAAACAGGTGAAGAAAGCATAGAAATTGATCATATGCATCAGCAAAATCAAACAACCCCAGTGTCTGATCAAGCAAAAGAATTGAGGAAACCTAGGAACCTATCACTTGACAATGTCATTAGTGATATTCACAAGGGGGTAACTACTAGATCCTCACAGAATCTATTATGGTATAATACTACTTTTGTATCACAAGTTGAACCCTCCAGCATAGAAGAAGCCTTGAGCAATGAATTTTGGATCATGGCTATGCAAGAGGAACTTAACCAGTTCAGAAGAAATGAAGTATGGGAACTTGTTCCAGACAAAGGCAACATGAATATAATTAGCACAAAATGGGTATTCAAGAATAAACTGAGTGAAGATGGAGTTGTGGTCAGAAACAAAGCAAGACTTGTGGCAAAAGGCTACAATCAACAGGAAGGAATTGACTTTGAGGAAACCTTTGTCCCTGTTGCAAGACTTGAAGCAGTAAGACTACTCCTAGCTTATGCATGTATCAACAACTTCAAGTTATTCCAAATGGATGTAAAGAGTGCATTCCTAAATGGATATATAAATGAAGAAGTCTATGTAGCACAATCACCAGGTTTCACAGACACTACTTGGCCTACACATGTTTACAAACTTCATAAAGCCTTATATGGGTTGAAGCAAGCCCCCAGACAATGGTATGATATATTGAGTAAATTTCTCATATCAAAAGGATTCCATAGAGGTAAAGTAGATAAGACTCTGTTTATTAAGAACAAATCTAACTACATTCTATTGGTTCAAGTTTATGTTGATGACATTATCTTTGGATCATCTAACCAACAACTTTGTGAAGAGTTTGTGAGCAATATGCAGGAAGAATTTGATACATAAAGAAGATTCTTAAATACCTAAAAGGGACTATAAATTGTGGCTTGTGGTATCCAAAAGGAACCTCACCATTACTTGTTGGTTTCAGTGACTTTGATTTTGCAGGTAGCAAAACAGATAAGAAGAGCACTAGTGGCACATGTCACATTTTTGGAGAATGTTTAATATCTTGGCATAGCAAGAAACAAGCTTGTGTAGCACTGTCAACAGCAGAAGCTGAATATGTAGCTGCGGGAAGCTGTTGTGCTCAAGCAATATGGTTGAAGCATCAACTAGAAGATTTCGGGCTAAAGATAGATCATATTCCCTTGAAATGCGACAACACAAGCGCTATAAGTATCACAAGGAATCTTGTATTGCACTCAAGAACAAAACACATTGAAGTCAGACATTATTTTATCAGAGACCACGTCGAAAAAGGAGATTGTGACATCGAATTCATAGATACAGAAAATCAATTAGAAGACATTTTTACCAAAGCATTACCAAAAGAAAGGTTTTACAAACTTAGATCAAACCTCGACATTTTGAGTGAGGAACATCTAAACTAAACCCTTCTACTTGATTACACTTATCTACAAAATTGTTTTTGTGAAAATTTTTTCAAGAAAATCTTTTTCTGATAGAAATAATCGATTACTAGAAAAATGTAATTGATTACTTCGAATCAATTTTCAATTCTTAGAAAGATTGGCACTGTAGTAGTCGATTACCACGATCTCGTAATCGATTACCATAGAAACCAGGTTATAAAGGTTTTGCAAACCCCTCTGGAGTAATCGATTACCAGAATAGGTCAATCGATTACCACGACTGTTTTTTTCTTGATTTCCTTCTTCTCTCTATATAAGGAACTGACATAATCGATTTCCAACTGCTGATAATCTATTACCTCGTTCTTGGACTAATTTCTTGGACTTTTTTCTCTCTTATAAGAAGTGCAGGTGAAACCCTACAAGTTCACTATTCATCTTCTTCCTCCAAAACCCTAAGAAATCACTCTCTCTCTCAGCAACTATGGAAAACCAAGGAAAGGGAAAACGAATCAAAAAGAGAGCCAACAGATACACTCAAGAGGAGATAAAAGGTAAGAAGAAGGTAGGAGAATCCTCCAAAAGGAAGAAACCTACTTCACCGGCTCAACCAGAAAGAGCTCCAACTCCTCCACCTGAATCAGCTGTCAAGTGATGGTTCTCTACTAAAGGACAAGAAACGAGATTCAATCTGGATTTCGCTAACAAAGGTCTTGTTCCACCAAAGATTCTAGACCTACGATGGCTAGATGACCAGAGTTTTACTTTCCAAACCTACCTGAGGCAACAACATTTGGAGAGATTTGTGGGATTGAAAGGATTTATCTACCCAGATTTGGTTCGAGTCTTCTATTCAAATCTCAAACCAAACATGGAACGAATGACTGTAAGTTCTGAAGTTAAGGGTATTAAGATAACCTTAACCCCTGCACATTTTCTTCAAATTGTTGGTATCAAGAAAGAAGGAATCGTTGCACATGTAGACAAACTCCGAGAGAAAGGATTTGATCTGCAAAAGGACGCCTTCTATATGAGCATGTTGAGGAACCCACAGAATTGGGAAGATGAAAAGAATTCAAGGAGATCACAAGGCAAAAAGGTGACATACAACATAGGAGGCCTAAATGCTGATGATAGGCTACTTCATTACACCATTTATTAGATCTTAGCCGCAAGAGGAGCAAACCATGCTCAAATCAGTGAAGATGACATGATACTCATGGCAGCATTGAAGAATGGAATTCAAATGGATTGGACGCACATCATAATGGACAATATGCTGAAGACTAGAAGACTTTTAGATAATAAATGTCCATATTCTCTGTTTATTTCTAGACTAATTGAAATTTTTCAGATTGATACAACTGATGAATCCAGAGAATTAGTCAAGGATGTCCACATGATCAGTGAGAGAGCCTTGAAGATGATGAGGCTGATTAAAATTGATGCAAGATGGATCACCAGAGAAGAACAACAACAAGCTAATCCACTAGAAGTTCCAGAAGAAGGAGCACAGAACGAAGATGAAGATGAAGACAATCTAGCATCTGGAGAGTACATTCCAAGATCTCGATTTAAATTCATCATGATTGACAGAATGGACGAATTAGAAGAGACTGTCAACAAAAGGATAGATGATCTAGGAAAACGTCAAGACTTGCACTTCCTAGAGATAAAAGATTTGATGGAGACAATGATGGAAAGACTCAACCAGGATGACACAGATTAGTAACTTCAACTCTACCTCTCATAATCTTATTTGATATACCAAATAGGGGGAGTAGTAGAAGTGTAGTTATTATATGTTTTCATTTATATTTTCATTTGATATCTTTTGAATGTTATTTGATTATCTTTGAACAATTTGAATCTGTAAATTCTTAAGTATTTTACTTAGGGGAAGCAGATCAATATTTGAACAATTATGGATTACTGTAATAGCATTAGATTTAATTTCTTTGCAATTGATTACTTAGATGCTATAATATTACTGTTAATTGAAAAGTGATATAAATTGTATATTACCTAAAAGTTGTATGCAAAAGGATACTAACATTTCAGGACACATCAAAGCCTCTTTCATTAGATCCTCGACTACACTATGATTTGGTACATCAAAACCAAAAAGGGGGAGATTGTTGGACTTGAAGCAGAAGAAGTCGTCTCTTGTTTTTTTAGTTTTGATCTACTTGTACTCTTGAATTTAATGATATATTGTAAATAGGAGCTTAATTGTATTGATTGTTATAGAATAGGCTTTGAGTGTGGTTTCTATTCAATTTCACTTCACAAAGAAGTTGAATCTACTCTAAGAATCAAGCTAGAGCAAGTTTGGGAACCCTAACTTTGATTTGACAAGTTGAAAACTGTTTTTTAAATGATTTTAGCTGAAGTAATCGATTACCATATATCAGTAATCGACTACCAACAGTTTGAGAAATCAGGGAATCCTAAAACTCTCTGGAGTAATCGATTACCACATCTTAGTAATCGATTACCTCGTGCTTGAGATAACAGAGGAGCCTAAAACTCTCTGGAGTAATCGATTACCACATTCTAGTAATCGATTACCCACACCAGAACTCATCTCAAAAATGTTTTTAAATTGTTTTAAATTGAAACCTCTGAGATTTCATTCAACAAGAGAAATCTTTGAGTTTTCTAGAAGAAAGGAAGAGCGAAAAACTGAGTTTACAAAAAACACAAGTTCTAAGAGTTCTCTTCAAGATTTCAAAAGATTTTCTCTAGAGATAAAGAATGTGTGAAGGGTTGAATACTTGGTTATAAACTTGATCAGATCATACACATCAGGTGTAATCTTTACTGATCTTTATCTTGTTTTTGTATTGGTTTTTGTTAAAACTCTTAAGAGAAAGTTGTTCTCTACAAGAAGAGTTAAGGAATTTGAGAGAGGTGCTCTCAAAGGTGATTCTTGAAGGATTCAAGAATTAGAGAGATATGTTCTTAGGAGAAGAACATGTATTTTGTTTATTTTGATTTTGTTTGTGTTTGTGCAGTGTGTTTGTATTAGACACAAGAAATCATTATAGTGGAAACCGATCGCAACAGTTGTTGGGTTGGGACTGGACGTAGGCCAAACGCTGAACCAGGATAAATCTTTGTCCAAACTTTCTCTCTACCTTATCTCTTATCTTTATCTGAATCTATTACTTTACAATTGCTTTTACTGATTCATTCTAAAAGAGTTTTGAAAAGGTGTATCAATTTCTTTCTATGTCCTCTGCTACTTCTCTGAATTGTTATTCTTAACATAGATAAAACTGTATTGGGAAAGAAATTGACTAAGGCTAAAATTGAACATCGGGAACTTGAATCTATTCACCCCCCTCCCCGCTAGATTCAACATAGGGACCAACAGATCTCTTTAGACCTCTCGCGAGATGGACTTCCAGAGAAGAATTTATCTGTTCTGAGTATTGACCTCGCGCGAGTTGGGTTATGCCCAAAACCACTTCGCGCGAGATGGGCACGACAGAAGGAAGGAATTTGAAAAGTTTATAAATAGAGGGAAAAGGAAGGGTCAGTTATTTCAGTTTCATTTTCCAAACCCCTTCCCTACACTCTTTCTCTCTGAACTCAACTTCACTCTTCAAGCACCAAAACTCAGTTCTATGTTCAGTACTCAATCCTACAAGTAACGTAACATAAATTTCATGCTTTAATATTCAGATTAAGACCTCTGTTAGGTACCTTAATATGCTTATTTTTAGTTTTCTAGGAGTTTGAAGAGACTTTGAGTAAAATGTATGCTTAGGATGATTTTGTTCGGTTGAAAGTGACTATTTCATGTTTGTATTGATCGATCTAAGTTAATAATCATGCTACATTGTGAGTTGGAGTGCTAAAATACAATTTTTATGATTTTCGAGCCCACCTCGCGCGAGTTGCAGGTTGCTATCAGCAACCTCGCACGAAGTGGATGACGCTTCAAATTCCTTAAGTTTCAGAGATGATCTTTAAATTTGAAAATCTTCTTCTTCTGAAGCAAATCTCGCGCGAAGCAAATTTTGTTTCACGCGAGATACCCATGATTTTCCAGAAAATTATGATTTAGATGCTATTTAAATCATTCCAATTATACACCATGCATCTATAATATGAGGTTGACTATGCCATGCTTGATATTCACTATTGTCTATCCATTCTTGATTAATAGTGCCTTGTTATACTGTGAATCCCAACATGAGCAAATTTTGAATTAATTGATTACATATGCCTGTTAGTGATTCTCCTTACTGCACCTCTCTCTTTCTTTGATTGGCTTCTCTGTTTGTGCAGATGCATAGACCAAAGAGAACCAAACGCCTAGATGGTGTAGGCCCTTCAGCGACACATATAGTAGAGGTCAGTGAGCGGAGCCTCACTGATGAACAGCGGTTCGCGCACAAGGACGTGAAGGAGCGCTATCAACACACCATCACTAGGGAAGTTATACTAGAGAGGCCCTTCCATTGCACTGCCTCAGCTAGGTGGGCGCTTATAGCTGCTGTCTTGGAGGCAAGACAGTGGACGTCGTGGCTATCTTAACCACTTGTGTCGGTCCAACCGACACTAGTTCACGAGTTTTATGCGAACTTCAGACATGAGGTGATGGAGGACCATCCAAGGAAGGAGCTTTTACTAGAAAGATAACAAGAAGCATGATGAAGAGGGAGCTTTTGAAGATTGAAAGGACCTCTTGAAGACATGCCTTAGATAGAAAAGCTTAGAAATAATCACGTGTAATCAATTATTGTATGTTTCCTTTTTTAGGTTGAGAACCTCCTTAGAAGAGAAATTAAGAGAAGAAGCTCAATGAAAAGGAAAAGAAATAGACCTTGAACCTACTTTAATCCATTTATGGATCCAAGAAGGTAGGGTTTTAAAAGGAGTATGGGCTTCATGACCCACACCCTTGAGCCCAAAAGGTCCAGGCTCATTTCCCTCACTCTCCACCTTAGGAAGCCTTCTTCTTAGTTTCCTCACCTATAAAAGGATCTCAAGCCTTTCATTTGTATACAATTTGATTTTTGATGAAATAAAATGAAGCATATTGTTTTTTTCCTAAAAGAGAAGAGTCTCTTGTTTAGGTCTTGGATCTATCAAAGTTCCTACTTTGTGGCGATTCTCCATTCAAGACTTATTATGTTCACGTCTTCCCATTTCTAATCCCTTTCCACCTTTTGTATTGCTGCCACACAAGGATTCTTGGAGAGAATTTGGTATTCATCATTCTTCTGGGATTATATTGCTGGCTATACATGGCTCTTGTAGGAATCCACATGAAAAAAAAATTTTGCCGCATGATCTTCCATACAAACCGTAAGTACTATCATACCTTGCCTTAATTTCCACATACTACACTTTCAATCTGCATGCCATATACATTTCCCTTATCGCTGGAAATTAAATCTTGCATGAATTCTTGCTGCACTTGTGAATGTTCTTTCTTCTTGCACCTTTGAGAATTTTCTGCTGCGTCATTTCATAATTCTGCTGCATGGTGCCTATCCGCTTGCCATTTCATTTGCTGCACCTTGAATCTGCATGCCATTTCTTGCATCCTTCTCCTTGCTGCATATTGAATTTCTGTTACTGCATTATAAATTCTCATTGCTGCACTTTGATCCGCATGCCATCTATGTCATTTTCTCCTTGCTGCACTTGAATCTTGCTTGAGTTCTTGTTGCTGCATGGTGAATCCTGCTGCATATTGAATTTCTGTTACTGCATTATAAATTCTCATTGCTGCACTTTGATCCGCATGCCATTTCTGTCATCTTTATCATTGCTGCACCTTGATCCGCATGCTATATTCACCAATTCTGCTGCTACCATACAAGCCTTGACCAATCTTGCATGAATTCTTGTTGCTGCATCATGTTATAAATTCTGCATAATTTTTCTGCCGCATGCTGTCATAGAATTCTGCCTTCACCCTTCATCCTTGCATTGCATTTTACTACTGCACATGTGAATTTGCTGCTGCATCTTATCAGCCACACCATGCTGCACACAATTCTTGATCAAGTCTTGCTGCATGTTTTTGTTCTTTTTTTTTCTTTTTCCCTGCACTTCACGCATGTTTTCTGCTGCACACTGATCCAGCCCTTGCATTGTAAGCTTGCTGCATCTTTGTCCCTTGCCTTGCTGCATCCTATTAAAATTCAGTGCATGCATTTTCTTACTATACATTCATTTCGTTTCTGCATTTGCTGCTACAAGTCTTGCTGGGATGATACTATTTTGCTGTCAAATTTGAATCACAAGTTACTGCATTTTCTGCTGCAAGTTCTTGGTGAAATTCTTGCTGTCATGCGCCTTAATAAATTTTCTGCTTCAGCCTTTAATCAATTGTAAATACATTTCTTTGTTACAATTCTCTGCTGCAACTTGTGTGTTCTTTTACTGTTAGCCTACTGCATTCTCTGCTGCACCCTCACAGCCACTGCATTCTCTTGTTAGTTCTTGATCATTCTTACTTGTTGCATGTGATTTCTGCATTTCAAAACCAGTTTCTGCAAAATTCTGCTGTTGCTGTCAAAGAAATTGCTACATACGTTTTGATTTGCTGCATTGTGTTTGAACCACTGCAACTTGTGTTTTCTGCTAAATCATTGCTGATATTATAACTCTGCAACTTGTTTCAATCTTTTTTTTATTATTTTCTTCTGCTGTTTACCATCAATTTTTGCTGTCATATTGTCTCAACTACAAGTTGTTTCTGCATTTTAGTTTCGGTTTCACCCTACATTTCCTCTACTCAATTGGCTTGCTGCATATTGGTGGTCTACTGCATTGTTACTACACATATACTAGGTGAATTTTGATTCATTTCATTGCTGTTTTGACCCATAGAAAAACTCATTTTTCTGCTGCTGTTATTCCAATTGAACTAGACATAAGATTGATGTAGGCCTCCTTGGGGGTGATCCAAAGAAGCTTCAATGTTGCCCAAATCTAGTCTTCAAACCGTGTTCATCAAGGAGAACCAAGACAAGTGTCTCGGCCATGCAAGTTTTTAGGTGTTTTTCGGTTTTAAGAAATCAAATGGAAAGTGGAATAGGTAGAAATGGATGGGTGGCGCCATCGAGATACTCCAATAAGCCTAGGAGGAACCGCCACAATGGAAGCAAGATGCCATTGATAAGATTCAAGGAATTTCCCTAAGGGAACAAGAGAAAATCTCTCTCAAAAGCTTAAAAGCTATTTCATTCAATTTCATCAAAAGTTCCTTACATGAGTTTTGGCCAAGGTACTTATAGGCTATGCTTCCTTGGCCTCCAAGTCACCTAAACCATGATTAGACTAGCCTAATCCTAGTTAAGATCATAGCCAATCCGAAATCCCACCTTGACCCCCAAGTAACTAGGCTAGTTAGTTGGTAGTTAGCTTACTCATGGGTTTCACATGGCCTTCACATGGGTGCACATGGGTTTGTCTCCCCTTGGTACCCATGTGATTAGCCATGTCATCAATCCTAAACACTTCCTAATCAAGGGTTGAGATCCTTGATTAAGTGTTGGCATGGATCCAATACTTAATCAAGGTTTCCTTCCTAATTAGCAAGTGTTTCAAGGTTCACACAATTTTTGTAGCCGAAAATGTTTTTAGCCGATTTTGAAAACTTGTGTGACCTTGGCTTAGGAATGCATGGCATGCTTAGGCTTTATGAAACCCGTGGGCTTTGGACCCTATTGTCATACCCTAGGATATTACAATAGGACCTAATCTTGTCCATACAAGTTTACAAGATATTACAAGTTTGAGTCCTATACTAGGGTACAAAACTTGGAGCTTTTCCACTTCCTCTTCAAACTTCCTTCTCTTGCTTCTAGTAATCCTTCTTGTCCTAGATGTTCCTACATCAACATACATGCTAAAAATCACTTAGGTTCCTTGCATGCATGTTCTAAGCTTTTAAGTGTAGTTGTGAATTGTTTTTGGGCCAAAATATTTGCTGCATTTCCTTTGACTTTAAGTGCAGATTCTCAAGCCTAAGTGACCCAAAATAAGTGAAGAAAGGAAATAAGAAGGAGGGAGACTAAAGCAAAGAAACTATAAGAGTATTAGCTTATTTCCCTACTATTTTGGTGTATCATTTTGGTGTCATCTTACCTTGCTAATTTCTGGAAAATTTTACAGATTTATAACTTGGAGTTAAGAAAGAATTCAAGTGTAACAAAAGAAGGAACAAGGAAGCTACAACACCTTGGGTTTCATACAAGTTGTTTTGGCCTTAGAAGTTCCTACTTGCTAGCATATTATGCTTGTAATTTTCTTTTCTTAAGTGTAATTGGACTTTGGACTTTTATCTGGTTTGCTTGCTACACCAAAGTGCAATTCACGCTTTATTTTCTTGCTAGCGATCACAAACGGACATTATCTTGCTCATAGTTTTCGGTTTCCGAGCAAAACGCTGTACTATCTCTTGCTTTTCTTTCCAACTTGCTTAGTGTATGTTTGTGTGAATTAGCTTTATTAGTAGCTATACTTGACATTGTATTACTTGTCCTTAATTTGCTTCCAATTACCTCTCTTAGTTAGAATAACTTGCCATAGATTCTAGCTTGCTTTTACCTCTTTTTGAACTTCTAAAACTAATCTTTTCTTTGATTTGTGTTGAGTATTACTTTCTTAGAACAAACATGGATAGCCCACCTAGTGTTGGTGATGACTTGCCTCCCAAGGCCAAGAGGATGATGGATCTCATGCAACACATGATCACCCATAGCTTGGATGAGTATGACAAGAGGAAAGAAGGAGAAAGGAGGGCTAAGGAAGGAAATAGTAAAACTCATGGAGGGGAAAATGAGGGAGAAAAAAGAGAGAGGGGAAGAGAAAATGAGAGAAGAAGGAAAGGTTATGCTTCCTCAAGAGTAAGTGATGAAGGAAGTAATGAAGAGGAAGAGGAGCATTATGGATACTATAGAAGATGGGAAAGAAGGGATAGAGGAGATAGGAGGGGAGGTCGTGATGGAAGGAGAGGATACTATGAAGAAGGACCAAGAATAGAAGAGTTGAGACCTAAGATCCCCAAATTCAATGGAGATGGAGGTTTGGATGGTTTTATTAATTGGTCCATGAAGGTGGATCAAATCTTCCTATGCTATCCAATGATAAATGAAGAAAGGAAGGTAAAACTTGTAACCCTTGAATTTGAAGATTATGCCCTAGTTTGGTGGTACCAAATCCAAATGGATGTGATGAGGTACATGAGGGCAAGAATCACCACTTGGCAAGCTTTAAAGGAAACCATGAGGGAGAGGTTTGTGTCCTCTCACTATGCTAGAGATCTTAATATCAAATTACAAAGAATGTATCAAGGTTATAGGAGTGTCCAAGAATACTATAAAGACTTGAATATCACCTTGTTAAGAGCCCAATAGGACAAAGTCCATAGAAATATCAACCCAAGGGGAATTAGGAATGGGAAGGGGTGTGTACAATTTGTGATTCATAACCCTAGACTTGGCCCTATGGCATGCAATGCACTTAGATATGAATCGGTTCACATGTTTCTTCATGTGTGGCCAATAAAAATCTTCTTGTAATATAGCAAGGGTTTTATCAATCCCAAAGTGCCCTATGATGCCCTCATGTGCCTCACACACTAGTAGGTCTCTTAAGGATGTCTTAGGCATACACAAAGTTTTTCCCTTAAAAAGATATCCTTCATGGCTATAGAAATCCTTATGAGCCCCACACACACACATCATGTAAGCTTCACCAAAATCAATGTCGTTTTCATAAAAGCATTTAATGTGTTCAAAACCTAGCATCTTAGTTTCTAGCATGGTAAGAAAAGTATATCTTCTACTAAGTGCATCGGCTACAATATTATTTACACCTTTCTTGTACTTAATGACATAAGGAAAAGTTTCAATGAATTCTACCCATCTTGCATGCCTTTTACCCAATTTTCCTTGGCCTTTCAAGTGCTTCAAAGCTTTATGGTCGGTATACACTATGAACTCTTTTGGAAGGAGATAGTGTTACCACACTTGGAATGCTCTTATTAAGGCATACATCTTCTTTTCGTATGTTGAGTAGTTCACTTGTGCACCTTTGAGCTTTTCACTATAATAGGCCACGGAATGACCTCCTTGTACCAACACGGCACCCACACCTACATTGGAAGCATCACACTCCAATTCAAATGACAAATCAAAATTAGGTAAAACAAGAATAGGTGCATTAGTTAGCTTTTCCTTCAATAACCGAAAGGCATCTTCTTGTTTAGGCCCCCCAAAAAAAAAGGAATTTCTTTCTTAACAAGTTCATTTAAAGGAGATGCAATAATACTAAAATCTTTGACAAATCTCCTGTAAAAACTAGCTAAGCCATAGAAACTCCTAACATCTTTTACACAAGTGGGAGTAGGCCATTCTTGTATAACTTTTACCTTTCCTTCATCAACTTGAACTCCTTGGGAGCTCACTACAAAGCCGAGAAATACTACCTTGTTGGTGGAGAAGGTGCACTTGCTTTTGTTGGCATAAAGGTGTTCCTTCCTAAGTACTTCCAAGACACACTTCAAATGTGTTAAATGTTCAAGAAAAGTTTTACTATATATCAATATATCATCAAAGTAAACAACCACAAACTTTCCTAAAAACTCTCTTAGCACATGGTTCATGAGTCTCATAAAAGTACTAGGTGCATTAGATAATTCAAATGACATAACAAGCCATTCATACAATCTAAATTTAGTCTTAAATGCGATTTTCCAGTCATCACCTTGTTTCATTCTAATTTGGTGGTAACCACTCTTAAGATCTATCTTTGAAAATACACAAGCACCATGTAACTCATCCAACAAGTCATCTAATCTAGGGATAGGATGGCGATACCTTATAGTAATATTGTTGATTTCTCTACAATTGGTGCACATCCTCCATGTTCCCTCCTTCTTAGGCACTAGCATCATGGGTGATGCACAAGGGGAAAGACTTTCCTTCACCCAACCCTTGTCCATAAGCTCTTGCACATGCTTTTGAATCTCATGGCTCTCTTGAGGAGAACTCCTATAGCTTGGACAGTTTGGTAGTGGTGCACCCGGTATCAAGTCAATTTGATGCTCAATGCCTCTTATGGGGGGAAGGCCGTGGGGTATGTCTTTAGGAAAGACATCTTGAAACTCTCCCAATAAGGCCTCTAAGCTTCCTTGCTCACCTACAAAGTTAGAACTCAAAACAAAGGATTAGATATGGAAAGAAACATAGATTTCCTAGCTAGATAATCTCTCTTGAGCTCACTCTTTTCCATCAAGAATCTCTCTTTCAACTCATTCTTTTTACTTTTCAATTTATCAAGCTTATGGACCTTATGTTTAGATAACTTCCCTTTAGCTTTACCTCCCTTGGAGCTCTCGACCGTGGGCTTGCTTCCATGCTTGGATGTGCCCTTGGAGCTCTCGGCCAAGGTGAGTTGCTTCTCTTGGTCCCTCTTAAGCTTCATCTTTATTTGATCTTCACAAACCTCCTTAGGTGTTAATGGCTTGAGTGTGACCTTCTTACCTACATAGGAAAAAAATGTAAGTATTGGCAACTCCATCATGTATAGCTTGCTTATCAAATTACCAAGGCCTACTAAGGAGCAAGTGTGTGGCTTCCATAGGAACAACATCACAAAGTACTTCATCATTATATTTTCCAATAGTAAAAGAGATAAGTACTTGTTTGTCTACCACTAACTCTCCTTTTTCACTCAACCATTGTAGCTTATACGGTTTCACATGTGAAGATGTTTTTAGATTTAATTTATCCACTAATCTAGTACTTACTACATTAGTGCAACTTCCACTATCAATAATTAAAGAGCATACCTTCCCTTCAATAGTACATCTACTATGGAAGATATTCTCCCTTTGTGAATCATCAAGCTCCTAACTTACATTGCCTAGCATCCTCCTCACCATCAAGAGGTCTCCCTCCTCGGCTTGCTCATAAGAGTAATGCTCACTTGCACTTGATGCTTCACTTTCACTAGATGATGAGTTTGAATCTTTACTTGTGATTGCTCCATCATTTCTCACCACCATAGCTTTCTTGTTTGGGCAATGGGAGGGTATGTGTCCATGACCTAGACATTTAAAACACTTAATAAAACACCTAGACATTTAAACCTCCTTTACCTTTGGAGTGTCTCGGTCATGCTTGTTTCTTGTGTTGGAATAGCCCTCCTTCTTGGCTTTGTCTCTCAAAGAGTTTGTGTATGAAGTAGAGGATCTTTTGAAGGTGCCTTTCTGATAGAGGCCTCCTTAGAGAATTTTCTAACAAAGCCTTTCCCGATCTAGCTTCTTCAATGATCATTCAATGGAAACCCTAGGGGGTTTCGGTCAAGACCTAATAAAAAGAACTCAAACAAAACGAAAAAGGAAAAGGTGGAGGGAGGAAGAAGATGAAAAGAATGGCGCCATGGAAGATCCAATAAGCCTAGGAGGAACTGCCACAATGGAGACAAGATTCCATTGATAAGATCTAAGAAACCTTCCACACTAGGTGCCTAGTGAAAGGTAAAACATGCTCTTTAATCATTGATAGTGGTTCTTGTGCCAATGTAGTAAGTTCTAGGCTTGTTGAGAAATTAAGTTTACAAACTAAAACTCATTCTAGATCTTATAAGCTTCAATGGTTAAGTGAAAAAGGTGAAATAATTGTGAATAAGCAAGTTATGCTTGCTTTCTCTATTGGTAAATATCATGATGATGTATTGTGTGATGTTGTACTTGTGGAGGCATCTCATTTATTGTTAGGTAGACCATGGGAATATGATAAAAATGTTATGCATAATGGGTTGACTAACACTTATATGTTTTTATTTGGAGGTAGGAAGATCACACTAAAACCCTTGTCACCAAGAGAGGTTTATGAGGATCAACTTAAAATGAAACTTAAAAGATAAAATGAGATGAAGCATGTTAAAACAACTAATAACAAGAGTGGAAAAGAAAGTAGGCTAATAACGAGAAAAGACTTCTAAGCTAGGAAATTTTTATTTTTATGCTTACCCAATTCTATTTCTTTAAGTACTTCACTTATAGGTAATCTTGAAAGCAAATAGAGCCTATGATCAACTCTTGAAAGTCAACAAAGTGGGCTTATGAAGCCTTGTAATTTTCTAAGTATTTTGTAATTAGTTTAGGCTTAATTTTGTGTAAAGCTTGGACCTATGTTTGAGTGTGATTTTCAGCCAAGCTACCTTAGTGGACATGTTGACTTCTTTTGTGTAGTCAAAGCCTCTTATGATGGACTTAATTGTCTTATGACTCAACTAAGCAAGTGTATTACACTCTCTTAAAAGAGAGTGGATGGATTAGGAGCGAGAATGAGTGGAATTTCCACTAACCTAATTTAAATTTCCACCACTTTATCATACCATAATCAAGGGTGCAAATTTAAGTCAAGTTTCTAAATTGTTGACTCTCATCTAAGAAGGGATTCTAGCCTTAGGATTTACTTCTAATACAAGGCATAGAACTCCGTCTTACTAATCCATGATCATCACAACTTAGAAGGATCATGAGCCTCTTGATCATTTGATTTTCTAGATCCTTCTTGAATTGATCAAGTGAGGGGTGCTTTGCATCACTTGATCAATCCATCAAGGATCAAAGGCCATCATAGGCTCACGGCCAAGTCACTAAAAGGAGCATATAACTTAGGCAAATTCCACATTTGTATTCACTTTTGAATTGAATGAAATTAGTGAATTTCTAAGACTTGTGTCTTGAGAAAAGGAGAGAGCTCTCCTAGGATTTCTTCCAAGAACCTTGAATCTTATCATGGATCCATGATCCAAGTGGCGATTCCCCACCAAGCTTATTGAATTTTCACAAATTCATGGCTCTTCCTTCTTCTACCTTAGTCCATTTTTGCATTTCTTTCTTCCTTTGGTTCTAACCGTGAGCTAGTCACACCTATCCTTAATTTTTTAGTGAGCTTCTGTGAGTTACATGCATATATATGAGTGATTGAATGAAGGGTGAATGAAGATTGGGCACTACTTGTGAATTCCGTGAAGATCTTCTCCAAAGCTTCATGGGTTTGTATCATCCCTAGACCACGTGTTGGAGCGAAGACGAGTCCTTCAACACCGGCTTGCAATCCGCAAAGAGTGCGGCGAACTTTGCGAATAATGCTTCAAAGGATTCGATGGACAATGGTGGGAGGGAGTAATACCATTCCAGAGCCATGCCTTTAAGGGTGGTGGGAAAAAGGAGGCAGTGAATCCTCATATGTCGGACACTAACCCAACTTGTGTAAGGTAGGCTTTATGTGTGACGTAGGATCTGAGGTGTCGTCATATCTTTCCAAACTCGACCATTTCCAGTTATTGGGGAGTTTGCACTGCATAATTATTGGTGCGAACGGATGGAAGGTTGACAATCTTTGCAGCTCTGGGTTCTTGGTTGTTAC
Source organism: Hylodesmum podocarpum (assembly GCA_026586105.1). NCBI lineage: Eukaryota > Viridiplantae > Streptophyta > Magnoliopsida > Fabales > Fabaceae > Hylodesmum > Hylodesmum podocarpum. Next base: position 224,073 of record JALJEV010000165.1, read on the forward strand.
TATATTCTGGAACAGAACCTCTAGCGGGATGCGCATATTGTTGGCATTGGATTGCCTGGAAACTGAGGGCACCGTAGGAGGAGGGTTTACCGATGGCTCTCTATTTCGATGCGACTGGGCGGACTCCACTTCCAAAGCGTGAGGCAAACCTCCCTCAAGTGGGGGAATACGATTCTTGATAACCTCCAAATCTTCTTTATGCTGGTTTTTTAGTTTTCCAATCTCAACTTGTTGTTGAGTGTGTAGCTTAAGCATGTCCTCATTGAGCTGTTGTCTCATGCCTGCCATGGTGGCCTCTATGTGTGTCTTCAAAATGTCCAAAAGGGGTGGACCCATGTTCACTAGAGAAGATGCAGCTAACGTTCGACTGCGAGTGCGAATCATGAATCTTACGGCCTTAGGAAGAGTTTTACCAGGGCCTCACGGTGGGCGCCAATTGTCCTTGCCGAATTCTGGTCCAAGCAGTTGGTGGTTCAGAGATGAGTAATGAGCAGACACTTTGAGGTTGGTCACCCCCGGGCCAAGGACGAGTACCTGCAAAAGGTACTTCGATACTAAAGTCATCACATGCTTAATAATAGTGTTTTACGTGTCAAAGGAATAGATTCTTCATACCTCTTGTGATGAAAGGGGAGCCCTTCCTTTTATACTCATAACAATCGGGGTTGCTCGATAAGTAATGATGACCCATCTCCGTAAGCCGGCTTGGCAGGTAGAAATATTCAAAGAGGGGGAAGGTGATGTCATGCCCAATGCATAGGTGGCGCGCATGTGTGGTTTCTCCCTAGAGGAGAAATCCTTCACGTCAAACAAGCACACAATTACAGACAACTACTCCGGTCATTCTCATTGTATTAGGGTGGCATTCCGATGAGCTCAGAATGGAACCTCAATCTGTTTCATGACCACAAAAATAACACGTCATTCGAGTATTTTTTCATTGTAACTAAACATTTAATTGATTCAATATATTCTTGATTGACGTAAATTATTGTGTGCTATTGAAATTCAGACCTAAATATTAAAATACATTTGAATAATTTGATTTACACTTTTTTTTAGTTAGAGTTAAGACTATTTATTTTTGGGTGAGTTCATCACAAAGGTTTGCAAAGTTGATTTCATTTTGCCAACTTGTTGAAAGAATCTATAAATTAATGCCGTTTCTGGCCTACAAGATTCATATTATTTCACCTAAAAATGTCAACCTCAAGATGTGCAATACAACTTCTAATATTGATAACCTCCACGTCTCTGTGTTTCCTTTAGAATATTTGATACGTTCTTTTGAAAAAAAAAAAAAAAAAAAAAAACTTCAACAATTTTAATACTTTGAAACCATATTTATAAAAGGTCCACATCTTTTTATATATTCGTATCAATACTTTGAAACCATATTAAAAAAAGTAAGCATCTTTAGCATATGTTCTTATTTCGTGATTTATGTAACCGCTGTGTGATATTTAATTAGTGCTACATTCAACCAAAACGCTGAAAGTTTTTTACATGATACAAAATTTAAGATATTCACACGTTAATTAAGTTTTTAACTACTTAAATTTAAATTTAAGATATTCTAATTTTAGTTCCAAATAAATTTTTATTTCTTAATTTATTTTTGGTCAATGTATACTGTTAGTAAATTGAAACTATTAAATACTGACATGGTCATTTAAAAAGGAAATCTTGTAACATTTTAAAATCAACATAATGATTAATTTGACATTAAAGATTTAAAATATTGATAAAAAAATAAGATTATAATTAGTAAAACAAATTAATAAGGATTAAAAGTTAAAATCTAAGAAACTTAGAGATTAAAAAGTTTAACCCCTGTATGCTTAAAATTCAGTTTAAGTTATTCAAGAAAAAAAATCAAAATGTTATCGCATTAAACATTTTTCATCAACATGCTGTAAACCAAGTTTTTAGCCAGTTTCTTGGTGTTTTTATCGAAGTTTCTACATATTGATTTTGTGGTTTATTTCTGGACAATTGAGCAATTTACCATTTTTTGTTTGATTGGCCTGTTTGATTACATTTTTAAAATAAGTGCTAACAATGTAAATATTTTTTACATAGTAATCGTAATATTCAATCAGTCACTTTGGTTCGAATTTTAAAATAAGTGCTAAACACATAAATATTCATTCCGTTTGTTTAGATTTAATAATTCAAATAAGCATTTTATTGTTTTTAAAAAATAAGCAATTTTATATTTTTTGATCTGTTTTCTTAAAATATTTCTCCTTGAGAAAAATAGATTTATACTTTTTAAATAAAAGGATTATATCTACTTCTCAAATAATTATTTATTTAATTAAAATAAGAATTTTCGTAATAAATTAATTTAAATAAAAGGACTATTGAATTTTTTCAGTAATTATTTTATAAGTCATATTTAGAATGATTTTAATTATTCATAGTTTAAAATTATACCGAAAATATTAAACTCAGATAAATAATTAAATATACAAGTAGAGACAGAAATTTTAAGAGAGAAATATTATGATTATGTTTTAGGGAAACAAAAATTTGCACATTTTTTCACAAAATTGTTTCGTATCAAGTCGAAAAGGGCTCCACCGGTGTTTCTGAAAGGGAAAATGTTTTGGACATGTTTATTGAGGATGTGATCTCGTACATACATGCTTTAACAATTTCATATGACTTGTTGCATAAAACTTTCGAAAAGTGACGAAAACAATTTTACATGTTTGCTCCTCAAAAATGATCCAGACAATTTGTCTTTTGTTAAGAAAGAATAGTGTAAAACCTGCCTTAACTTACAAGAAAAAAGGTTGTTACATTGCCAACATGTTATCCTGTTATGAGTAAGAAAGAAGTAAAAGAAAATATACACATAAATATATAATAATATGATTCGGTAGAAAGAGAAAAATAAAAATAAATACAAAATATTAGTAAGCTATTTAAATATGAGATGTTGAGACATTGACATTTAACTTATAATAATGAAACAAGTTTTCAAAATAAAAAATATATCATACCAGATCTATTTTTGTGTTTTCTTTTAATTTGAACGAAAAAAATTTCTATTAAAATTAGTATGTCATAAAACACTCTATTTCTAAGCTTTACCGGAGCCACTGTACATCTCATATTCCATCCTAAATACTCCACTTATGTCATATATTTGACACTGTAATGCAGTGATTTTCCTGTATGAGTCATATATATTATACTTAACGACAGGAAATGCATTAGGTCATGTCAGGTATTTTTTTTATAATTTATTTACTTGTGTAGATTGTTTAAATTTTACTTGATTTATTTAAAAGTCTGACTTGTTTTATAAGTTTATTAAAAAATTTATTTTATAATAAAGATATTTAATTTGTGTTAAACTTAATTCATTTTTTTAATGGATTCTTAGATGATTTGTACCCCGGACAGTACACGAAAGCCAGCCTAAGCATGATTGTGATTACGTCCAGAATGAATGACAATAAAATTCTTATTTTTAATCCTGACTTTCTTAGATTTTAGTTTTTTTTTCTGTTTTATAAATATTGTTCATTTTTTAATATATATAAATAAATAGTCTAAGAATAATAGGCTTAATAAATTTATTTGAGAGCTGCAAGGTGACTTTTTTTTTATTTATTTAAATAGACTTTTATACAAAAATAATTAACCTGGCCTTCACGACCAATGAGTCAGGTCAACAAGTAACTCGGTTCATTTCCACCTTCAAAAGTAACTCAATTCATTTCCACCTTCAATTACAATGTCTTCCCCTCTTATATTAAAATATACACTTTTCTCTAGAATAGGTTTTAGTGGGTGGCACTTTAATATTTTTTTAAATTATTTTTTGTCAAACTTATGATAAAAAATATTATAAAATTTTATCACCCCAAAAAGATATAAGTATTACAATGTTGCTTTTATGTTAAAAATATATGTTTCCTTCCCATGTCCTTGTAATATAAAAGTAGTAAAATTTGGAAGGGAAAACATGAAGCAATTTTATAATAAATAGTACATCCTTACAATTGTCATGTAAGGTATTCCATGTCCTAGATTTTATTTAATTTTTTATTTGTTGTTTATGTTTACATATGATTCAAATTTAGCTTAAATTCTATGTATAAACTGTGGGAAAACTCGCACGTCCTCTACGAAAAAATGTTTCGTTGCCTCAATGGAATAAACACTCGTTGTTTCTTCAATTTTTAAAGTTGTGTGGCTCGATGAATATTTTCAATTCCAAAGTCCACTTCCCAATTCACCAGAACCAAACATATATTTTATAAATATTGTAGAACCTCTCCCACTTGGTATATTACTTAATAGTTAATTCACAAGGTTTATAAGACTCTTTTTAACACAGTGACTAAAACAACCTATAAAAAGATGAAAAATAGGAAACAAATCAATGACATGAAAATCATCTCAAACATAGCCAACATAAGACTAAGTAGGATGGATTGATGTCTACTGGTTAGAGTTGTCCGAAAACGGTATGTCCTTGAATATAAGAGTAAAATTAAAATTGAGATCACTGACCTGATATTGTTAGATGAGAAGATAGATTTACATGTATGCATGTATATTGAATTTCAACCTTCAATTTAATTTTTTTTTTCCAATTTTTTAAGATTCTTAAGATTTGGTTGTTTTCATTTCAATCTCTTTAGCATGTAGAGTTTAAGGTCAATGTTGTTATGTCTTGTTTTAATTTAAAGTCTTGTATCGATGAGAATTAGAAAAAGAGAGGAGTGAAAATTCTATATAAGATAGAGTATTAAGTTTTATTCACTTACACCACATCCTTGAATCTATAAAGGGTGTTTTAGATTTTAGGTAGTGTGTGTCAAACACGTTTGTAGTTTTTCCATCCAAAAACTATATGTGGCGAGGGTTTGTGATGTTTCTTCTGTTCAAAAATCACATTGTGGCGATGGTTTGTGATTTTTTTTTTGTTCAAAAGTCACACTGTTGCGACGGTTTGTAATTTTTCCATCCAAAAATTGTAAATAGTGAATTTTATCCCAGTGGGATCGTGGACTAGGTCTTGAAGTACTGAACCACGTTAATCTTTTTGTGTGCTCTTTTTCTTTCTCCCTTATACTATGTTTTTAAGCAGACTAAATTCTCAACAAATACTTCTCTTAGTTTATCGTAAGTTTAAACATCTTATAGTTAAGGGTGATGTATACATGATTAAGAACCTTATGGTAAGAAGAAGCTTGATCATGAATTAAGTTTGATGACCACAATAATAGTAATGAAAACGAAATGTGGTGAAATTCTAAGGAGACTTTTTGATTTTAAAAAAATTGACTCAATCTTGGATGGATTTGGTAAAACTTTTTTGTTTGGTATATTTAATTGTTTGTTCACAAAATATACATTATTATATTTTATTATTATATTTTTTTAATATATTTTTTTAATATATTTTTAACCAATGTTTGTTTGATACAAGATACCATTAGACACATAGTTGAGAAGGATAAGATAAAAGAGTTAGAAAATGATGGAAGGAAATTCAAACACATTGACGTTGTTGTTGAAGATTTGAAGTAACATTTTACATTAACTTTTTTTACATGCTAGTTATTCTAATTAGGTATAAAATATGATACATAACATCCTAAAATTATTACTTTTGTTGTTATTAGTTATCGTTCTATAGTACATTACTTTTTTGAAAACTGAAAATAAGGGTCAAAGATTACTTGGAACATTTTGGAATGAGTTTACATATTAAATTCTCGACTTTCTAAACTAGGAGGGTTTAAATCGATCTCTAATGATCATCATGGAATCATGTCATATGAAAGTATATGGTGGTAAACATAAATTATGCTTTACCATTTTGTGTTTTATTTATATAAACAAGAGAAAAGGATATAAATAAAGGCAACCAAATTGTAGCTCATGAGAAATTAATTTTGGTTTCTTTATCATTGAAACTTAATAAAAAAAACTTCCTTTGTATTTAACTAAGCACACTTGGAGTTTAAATTTATTTTTATGGAAGCAGGCTTTATATTAATTCAGGTTTTGATAGATAAGTGTCCTGACGATGTTACTGTATTCCAGTCACAAGTATCTGGTAACATCAAAGTTTCTCAAATTCATACTTTGTATGTATGTCATTTCTGTCAATTAGTTTTTTTTGTGATAGATGAAATTGGTATTTTCTTTTATCATATCATAAGAGTAGATCATCGATATCTCAAAGGTCTAAAACAGTTCAATAGCTTTATATTGAATTCTTTTTTTATGACATTAGTTTGTCATGAATCTTTCTTTTATCTTAATTGTTCAAGTAATTACTTTAGTTTTAATATTTTGTCAATGTCTTTGGTTGTTACCTCTGCAGGATACTCAACAAGTTGTGGTTGAGTATACTCTAGACTCAAAGTCCTACCAACAAAAAATGGTAATTGATATTGAAAATAATGAAATCTTTGGTAGAAATCTTAATCATATAAAATTATCTTCAAAGATGTGAGGTAAGTTTCAACACAATTCTCTATTATAAAATTTGAGAAGAAAAGTCGTGATGAAAAAGGAAAAAAACCATAAAGAAAATTTTAAATTATTCTAGAACACGAGAATACTTATTTATTTATTTATATATATATATATATATATATATATATATATATTAATTATGATTATATTTTCTAGTTTGATATCTGGTTGAAATGAGATGAACATATCTTCCTTTATATTATGCTTTACTTTAGTGTTTCGTAATGACATGCTTAACTATAATGTATTAATTTGTAATTATTTTATTAAGATTGTTGTCAACATTGTAACTTTAAAACTTTAATGTTCTGTGACTCTTTCTTTTTTATTAGTTATCACAGTGGTTTTACAAGTTCACAAAACCATACTTTTTGGTTTGTTTATTTTCACCTTCAAAACTTATCATGTTCATATTACCCGTTCAGTTAAATTAAATATAAACATGATAAATCATACTAATACGGCATGAATCAAAAGGTTAAAATTGGAATTATAGATACTCTACTAACTATAAATTCAAGCTTTTTAATTAATGAATGCAGATATATCTAATATTTTTTTGCAGATATACGTATCTAATAATATTTTTTTTCTTTTATAACATCAAAATCAATCTTATATTAGAAATTAAGAATAAATTATAGTATCTTCGTGTTTAAATCTAATTATATACAAATATATTACATTTTACTCCTAAATTTTTTTTAAAAAATAATTTTAACAATATTTTTTACAATATTCTATCGTGAAATATTTAAACATTATATTTTCTAATTTTAAATATTGAAATTTATAATAGGATAATTTTAAAAATATTTTTTTATATATTTGAATACTATATAATTTAAATATAATAATAATATCATCCTACTGCTTTATTTCAATATTTGAAATCAGAAAAATATAATATTTAAATAACTTATGATAGATAATAGAAAAAGATATTTTAATTATGAAACATAGCTAAAAAATTATAGATAGAATGAAATGGAAAATATTTGCATTTAACAAGGGAAGGAAAACATGTTTGCGCAAGAGAGATATCATAGTATCTATATTTGTTAAGGGTAATAATATAAAAATAATAATTTTTTAATGTCTTTAAAGAGTAGAGTAAAAAACTTAAATAAAATAATAAAATAGTCCTTAAAATTATAATACGTAAGTCACTCTTATCTCTAAAAGATATATATCATAACCTTAGTCCTTAAACTATATTATCTATTACCATTTTGATCTAAACCCTAAAGATCTAAACCGTAAACCTTATAATCCTGAAAACTATTGTCAAACTATTATCAATATATGACTGTTATTATCGTGATTTTCAATATAGACTGTAATTTTAATGAAAACTTTTACATCTATTAATTCTCTAATTAATAGCTTCAAGACACTGTTCACACCATCCATATTTTAAATATTACACATGTAACACATCCCACCAAAGAACGTAACGGGATCTACTATCATTGTGAAGTCTGAAGTAAAGTAACTGCTCTTTCTTGCCACCATTTGTAAAGCTAATAATGTTCACATGATAAGGGATAAAAAAGAAACACTCTTACAAGAACCAGCTTATATTAAACAGGATATCTGTGATGATTACCAAATGCATCTTTGATCGAGTCTAGAACTACCAAGTTAAAATGCACAAAATCAAACTCAAATAAGAACCGTTTTACGTTGCTGTTATAACTACTTTATTTGTCAAATTCCAATTAAAATGGAGTGAAAAGAGATTTACTCCAAAAAAGAAAGTGAGACTGCCATGAATAGGAACACGTAGTAAAATGAACTTCAAATGCCCTAAAGAAGGATAGAAGTTCAAAAGCTCCCTCCATCTCTAACAGATAAAAAAACACTCTTTTCAACATATTGAGCTAGTAACGAGAACAAATTATAGCTGCCTATGCCGTTTTGAAAGAGTAGAATTATTCTGAGCATGTTGGGGCTGTCGCACACGAGAAAAGGATATGTCAGGAACAAACATAGTATTGTCAGATATATATCGAGGGTCTTTCGGCCAATATAACCCTGAAGCTGTAGGGGGAGAAGGGATCTCAGGAACTGTCCAGGATGAATCGGGAACACGGCCTAAGAAGCCATCATCATCTATTTCCTCTTCGCTTGACCTTAAAACAGAAGAATCAGAATCCCCATGTTTACCACTGTCCGCCTGCAAAATTCATGGGGAGAAGATGAGATCAAGAGGACATAGTGGAGAAATAAATCAACTGCCAAGCAAGACTAAAATCATTAATAATTATGAACACTAACTATTTAAAGTCTAAAAACATGGTTAAAATAAATTAACTGATTAAGAACATAATCTAAAGAAAAGAGTTCTGATAAATAAAAGATTGGAATGTTGAAAAGTGAGTTGGGCCTAACTCAACCCCATAAAACCTGCTCATGAGTGAGGTTTACACCTCATTTATATACATGCAACAGGTCCTATTTTTAGGTAATGTGAGACTTTACACCTTCAGGATTTCATCCAATATTAGATTTTCAACGTGGAAGACATTTCCTTTTGACGTGTGCGTATCTTAAATTATGCAAAATATTAACTTCCCTCATTCTCATCCCTACAATATCAATTGTCATGTTATATACATGCAACAGGTCCTATTTCTAGGTAATGTGAGACTTTACACCGTCAAGATTTCATCCAATATTGGATTTTCAACATGGAAGACATTTCCTTTTGACGTGTGCGTATCTTAAATTATGCAAAATATTAACTTCCCTCATTCTCATCCCTACAATATCAATTGTCATGTAGTAATCAAAGGCAACAAGACTAAGACTTGTCACACATGGATTTCCATAAAAGGTAACTATTACATAGTGCTGTAAACAAGCTGTTAGGAATTCACAATTGAAATGAGATAGAAAAGAAAGGTTCTATTGAATAAAATGAAAAGAACAAGGAAAATAGAAGAGAGACTCTCCTCCAAGGGTTTCCCCTTCACAAAGGATTTCTCTTTTCACAAAGATCTAATGCTCAATTTTGATCAAGTCACATCCTTCCTACTAATCTTCCCTATTTATATCAATTGAACTCCTCTAACTAACTAACTAATATTCTAAACTCTGTTATCCTTATATATCCGGCAGATCAGACCAAATTGTTAAGAATCCACGTTGAAATGAGACAGAAAAGAGAGGTTTTATTGAATAGAATGAAAAGAAGGAAAAGAGGAGAGATACTCTCCTCCAAGGGTTACCCCTTCACAGAGGATTTCTCCTTTCAAAAAGAGCTAATGCTTAATTTACAAAATGATCAAGTCACATCCTTCCTACTAATCTTCCCTACTTATATCAATTGAACTCTTCTAACTAACTAATATTCTAAACTCCCTTATCCTTATATCATAACACTGACTCATAGTTACCTCTAAGCTGATTGTCTTAACATTAATCTTTACAGCTTATAGTATTGAGTTTAGAAAATTTTCATTATATGATCTAACACAAATCCAACTCGAAATCTAGCAAACACCCACCTTTCTCTGTCAAGAACACTAGTACAGGAGTAGGTCACATTTTTTACTCTTTTTTACATTGGTTTATAGATAGTAGAAAACAAAGCAACCACAGGGTACATCTGATTGACGACTGCTTAAATTCAAACTCAAATAACAAATACAAAAGAATATGATGCAGTGGTAAATACATTAAAATGATCAAGAGCACTTCCTGTAGGCTGTTCACTTGTGGTTTTCTGAGAATAAAGCTCTTGGTACAAGCATATTCACTTTAATCAATCGAATAATAAATACCCTCAGTTTTCAGAACATTCAAATACCAATAATATAAATACACTCAACTAAGGAAAAATATTATCATTTGAAAACAAATTTCTCACATATTAATGGAACCTATTTGTCTATTGTTTAGTGATACTGTGGTCACATGCTAACAGGGAATCTACCTTCAGAAGACTGGACCAGCCCTACTCCTATCAAGTTTACCCTGCATTCCTAGACAATGATGTTCCAGTTAGTTATTTGTTCGATTATAATGGATGATAGGCTCCAATTAAGTTCCCTATACTTTGATTATAATGGAACCTGTTGTATTAGCATTTAAGTTTGTGACATACACAGTAAAAAGAGGTGTTCAGATGAAATATTTCGAATATATGATAAAAACGAATCTGATTATCAGAAATCAGCCATATGCCCAAAAATGTTAAAAAGAGAGAAACTATACAAAATGAATGACCAGGGAACTGTACAGTACATTGCAACTAATAACATACCTTAGATGATCCATCCATATAATTGTAATACTGGCTGAAATCATTTAACCCAAGCAATTCTTCAATGGGCCATTGTGAGACATTTCCTGCAGTATAACCACCACCATAAGACACCTTGTTTGGTGGAAACTCTTCAATTCCTCCCATTTGGATCGGTAACACTTCGTTCAAATTAGATGGCGGGGGAAGGGAGGAAACATTTCTGGAGATGGATGAAGATTTAGTGTCAGACATTTTCTCCCCTGACTGTGACTTCACAGAAGATGAGGAAGCACCACGCTCAGTAGCTTCAAGGCCCACTCTCACACCAGTAAGCAAAAACCTTTGATGACCAGAGACACAGGTATTTGCTGTGTGTATAGATACATCACAGTTCCTACATAGCAAAGCCCGATCCTCTAAACAGAAGAAATAACCAACCATTTCCTGAAAGGTTAGGAATAGCAAACTTTAGCATCAGAGGCTATCCAAAAAGACAAATACTCCCACCTTTTGTAACTGAACCAGAACAAATAACAAACATGAAGGTTCTCACTCAATCACCAATAATCTCAATAACAGATTCAAAGCACATATAATTTGGTTTGACAGAATTCTATAAATACAATAAAACATCAAAATCTAGAGGAGGGAGATGTAGTTATTCAAATCCAGAAAAGAACCACAATTAAAAAGTGTGCTTTCTATAATAGCAGAAGGTGACATAATTTATCATAAAATCCTGAAAATGACAAGTTGGTATTAAAGACAAAAGAACCCCGCAAAGAAAAGGATTGTTTTGAATGCTCCTTAAAGAAATTCATTTCTGAGACTAGATCTTCCATGAAGATTTGAGGATCATAATTATCTCTGAATATTCTCCAATTGACTAATAATTGTGAAACAGTCACTTAATCAACTTTACCACAGCAAAACGTAATAATTGTATCATAAAACTAAACAAATTAGGGTCATTAAGTCCCCTAATGGAAATAGAAGGATCATAAAGTGAAAAAGTCCCCATGAATCAGATCAATAAAAGTTTAAGCCTTGATTTTAACATCATGGAACAGAATATCCAACAATGTGATAACCTACCTACTAGCAATAAGCACCATCAATACAGGTATTCATAAGTTGTGGGAAGTCAGCTGTGGTAATTTTCTCTGGAGAAAAAATAAAATAGTAATATTTCTGTAAAATTTAAAACTAATTTTTTATTAATTAGAAAGTCTCATTTTTTAAAAGATCTAAAATATGTTTATACGAAAAGTAATTTTAACTTTTTTCAGGAATACATTTTATTTTTTCGTAAGAACTCTCAAAATTATTTAGAGCAGTAATAAGTGAACTTCTCTAAAAAATTAAAAAAATTAAAATTAATTTCATTAAATAATATGTACAAACTTGATCATTAAACTTCTTTTAAAAAAGATGAGATATTTACAATCAAAAGTTAATTTTAACTTGAAATACGTTTTTTCTTCTCCTGTAATTCTTTCTTTTTTTATAAAAAAAGAAAAAAACCAAACAGGTCGTTACATTTTTAAAAAATTTATTTCATATTTTTTTTATTTTTTTGTCCTAAAAATTCTTCTGAAAAAACTTCTCCTCTTAAGTGTTCTTACCTAAATTTACCCATACATATAATAAATAAAGAATTATAATAATAAGAGTCTTGCGATCCACTCCATGTTCAATTTCTACAAATTCACAACTGATAAGTCTACTGATTCAAAACAGCAATGATCAAAATTTGAAAAAAAGAAAAAAAGACAAAAATGTTTGAAATAATAAGAATAACAAGCAATTATACGTACCTGACATATGTCACACTTGGGCATGTGTGAGGAAGAAAGAGAAAGAGGGACTCTCTGGTGCTTACTGGCGAGTTTGTTGGCAGCGTGAACCTTCTCATCGCATTCCCAACACAGTGCGGCCTCGTCCGCGCAGCACAGAACCTTCGCCTCTGCGGCGTCGCACACGTTGCACTGAATCTTCATCTCAAACCAATCAACGCTGAGACTTTTTGACTCGATTCAAAAAGGTTTTGGATGCTTTGGATTTTAGTGTAGAGAGGAAGAAAGAAGTTCAAGGCTGGAGAGAGAAAATGAAGTGTGTGTCAAAGAGAAGAAAACACGAGGGTTATAATATGAAGGAGAGGAGAACAAATTGGGGGATATTTTTCAAAGCCGCGAAGATGTGTGCCACGTGGCAGCGGAAACCGACTTCGCTGGATTGGGACCGGACCGGTTTCCTAAAACAGTTCGTTGTGTCTTCCTAAATCATAATGTACTAATTTCTAAAATTTAATAAATAATTACTGCCCGCGCAAATTTATTTTTTTTGTTTGGAGTAAAAAGTAATTTTACTCCTAAAATTCGTGGGTAATTATTTTTAATTTTTATAAAATAAACTTATAATAATCATATTTTAAAATTTATTTTAATTTCTTAAAGATGGAATTAATATAAAAATAAATGAAATAAAATTAAAAATAGATTACTATATAATTAAATATTTGAGATGACGGTACGTCACGTTAAATTAATATTAATAATATTAAATAATAGATATTTAGAGAAGATTTAAAATGAATAATAAAATATTAATTTGAAAAATAATATTTTCATAATTTTATCTTTTTAGAAATAAAATAAAAATACTTTCCTACTTTGAAATTAAAATATTTTTTTCTCTCTTCCACACATGTCTTGAGCATCAAATGTCGATTTTTTTTTTCAGAAATTATTTAAATAATTTTTGTCTCTCGACAAAGTCTTCTTCGTATTACGTATTACTGTTAAAGAATCGAATCTCATACTTTAGTTTTAATAAAATATGTTTTTCTAATTAGTAAGGTCCAGTGTAATCAGACAGTTTTAAATATATTTTGTACTAATAAACAGTTGAAGTTCTAAAATATAATACATATTCTATCGGTCTTCTATCAGAATTTATTGCTCACTTTTTTGGAATCATTATGTCTTTTTTCAGAGTTGACCGGTCTCTACTCAACACTGATCAGACTTCACCTCAATTTGTAATCATCTCTACAAAGAATAAGATTCGTGGGCTTAAATAATTTCCCTTGCAATATCTACGAACATAAGACCCTAAAAAACACATATAAATAAGAAGAATAAATTTCAATAAGGACCACGGAAAAAACTCCCTCAAAATACGTACAATTCAACGAGGGGAACAACCCCTTACGTCATAAAAATTCTCAGGGCCGAACTCAGCTCGGCCCATTAGATTTTAACAAGAACATTTTGGCGTTCACCGTGGTGCAAGATAATTACTCATTTCATTCTCTCTGAGTTTGATGGTTTGTACGCGTAGCTAATCCACTACGGCTATGGACTCTGCCTTGATTGAAGTGATTAGAGCGCAAGTGGGTGTGGCGGTTGCGAAGGCACGAACCCAGATGGACAGAAGAATGGAAACCCTACAGCCCCAGCACCATGTTGAGATAAGGAATACTCAAGCGGAACTGCAAGCCACCCAAGCCGACTTACAGGAAATTCATCACCAACGGGAAGCAAGAGGCCTAAGCCCACGACCTAGAACTGCAGGCGCTGCGCATCCAAGGAATGAGCAATCATGCCGCTACCGGACATCATGAGAGGTCCCTTCGGCGAGAAACAACGAAGAGGGCGCACAAAGTGATGAAGAGGATAATTCCAATTTGCGGACATCTTGGCATGACCCGACTTATCAGCCTACTGCTAGCAAAGGCGTGCAAGCCACCTTCTCGGTGGCGCGGCACACCCCCTCTCAAGCACAACCATTTTCGGCCCTCGATCCACCGCCGAGAACCACGACACCATACAAAGTATCCGCTCTACATCCCTTTACCCCGACCATCATGCAAGCCCGGCTCCCTAAGTTGTGGAAGTGACCGACGCTTGATAAGTACGATGGCACGTTGGATCCCACCGTCCACATTCAAGCTTACCTTACACAAGCCGCCCTGGTATATGTTGACGACCACGTTCTTTGCCAACTACTCCCTACTACTTTGAAGGCGTTGGCTCTGCAATGGTATTACTCGTTGTCGCCCCTATCGGTGGACTCGTTCGACACCCTGTGCAAACACTTCCAAGCCCGGTTCGCAGACTCTAAGTCGATCCCTACAACCTCGGTGTCCTTGCATCACATCGTGCAATGAGACAGAGAATCGCTCAGGCAATACATGACGCGGTTCAGAGAGGCGAGCTGAACAATTCCTAACCTCCACCCAACGGTTGCCCTACACACTATTCAAGTCGGGCTCAAGCCCGACCCGTTCTCGGATTCTCTGTTCTTGGAACCACCGAATAACATGAATGAGCTTCGCTCTCGGGCCGCCCGTTTCATGGGGATTGAAGAAAATGTCGAGGCTCGACATTGTGTACGAGAACAGATTAACCTACCACAACCGAAGGACACCCCATATGCCCGGGCTGACCAAAATAAGCCTACGCCTTGGATTTGGTGCGTTGCCCGACACCTGCTCGATCACCTCCGTAGGCCGACACCCGCCAAGAGATGTGCCTACCATTAGAACTAGGGACACATCACTCAAGAATGTCGACAAGTACGCGACCTCCTTAAAGGCCTCGTTCGCTCGGGTGAATTGCGTCGGTTTGTGCAGGCCAAGCATAAGCGCGCAGAGAAGTACAATGAGCCCGACTCGAGATCCCGGCCTCGGGAGTCCGACTATGAGCCTAGAGAGCATCACTCCCAGAAGAAGCGCAAAGAACAAGAGTGGAAGAAGGAAACTGACCAGAATCCGGACCGGGTTCGGGGTACAATCAACACCATAGCTGGTGGATTTGCTGGGGGGTGGGAGCTCCTCATCGGCCCGTAAAAGATATGCTCGGAGTGGAAACAGCGTTGGATTCCTGCCCGCAATCACATTCTCTGATGTCAACTTTAGCATCGACGACCCGGGTCACATCGATCCCATGGTAATCTCGGCTAGTATTGCAAATTGGCGAGTCTGCAAAGTATTAATAGATCAGGGAAACTCAACGAGCGTACTTTACTGGTCAGTCATTAAACAGTTGGAGCTACCCGACTCCATCATTCATCCTTACCCGGAGCCCCTCCTCGATTTTCCGGGGAAAGAGTGCACTCCCGAGGATACGTCAATTTACTTACCACCTTTGGGGGAAGCGAGGCATACCGAACTGTCGACGTACAATATATTCTAGTAGATGCGGGCGGACACATCGTACAATGTGATCATCGACAGACGCACACTCAACCAACTAGGGGCCATTGTGTCCACCCCACATATGGCCATGAAGTTTCCAGAGGAAGGCGGGAAGATAGTAACAGTGAAAGTCGACCCCAAGACAGCACAAGTGTGCTATGCCAAGAGCCTGAAAGTTGCACCATACTCAATCCGGGTCGAGGATGGAAAACGGGCAACAAAAGCCATGAGTATATGTTCCATGCAAAATAACTCAGATGATGACGTAGACATCAATCCTCGGTCCGAGTTTCAAGAAGAACATCCCTCCTTTGCGAAGCCCTTCACCAAATTACAGCTCGGACCCTCTCCCCATTAAACAGCTAAAGTGGGAGCCTCCATGCCGGCCTCGACGCTGGTGGAAGTGACTAGGGCCCTCATGGATAACGTCGATTTTTTTTCCTAGAAACCCTCCGATATGTCCGACATCAATCCCAACTTGACGTGCCATAAACTATCCTTGTTCCCTCACGCCAAACCTGTGGCGCAACGCAAAAGGAAGCTCGACGAAGAGCGTCAGATGGCTGTGCAGAAGGAAATGACTAAGTTATTGGAGGTCGAGTTCGTTTACGAGATCGTCTATATTACTTGGCTAGAAAACGTGGTGATGGTGAAAAAAGCGAATGGCAACTGGAGATTGTGCACAGATTATACCAATCTCAACAAGGCCTGCCCCAAGGATACCTACCCTTGCCGAGTATAGATTGCTTAGTAGATAACACAACCGGGTATGAGACATATAGTTTCTTGGATGCCTATTCCGGCTACAACCAGATACCCATGTATGCCTTTTGGTCTCAAGAATGTCGGGGCTACCTACCAACGACTGATGGAAAAAGTGTTTGATGGGCAAATTGGACGCAACATGGAAGTGTACATGGACGACATGGTTGTCAAGTCAAGTACCCATACCAAGCACACCACCGACCTGCGTGAAATATTTGCGGAGATATGTCGGCACCATATACGCCCGAACCCCAAAAAGTGTGTTTTTGGGGTCAGTGGCGGCAAGTTCCTCGGCTTCATGATCACTCAAAGGGGAATCGAGGCAAACCCAGATAAATGCGAAGCGATCCTTACTATGCCAAGCCTGACTTGCTGGAAGTATCAACAATGTCTCAATGGGCGACTCGTAGAGTAAAGCCGACCGTTGTTCTAACTTCTGAAACAAGCCAAAAATTTTGAATGGAACTCTGATTGCACAGTGGGATTTGATAACTTGAAGAAACAGATTTCCTCTTTGCCGACCTTGACGAGCCCCTCTACGAGTTCCCCATTGTACGTCTACTTAGCAGTTTCCGAACACACCATCAGCGCGGTCTTGGTCAGGGAAGCCTAGAAAGCCCAAATGTCGGTCTATTTTATGAGCCGCACACTCCAACCGGCTGAGACTAGATATCAGACAGTAGAAAAACTAGTACTCACCTTAGTCTTCATAGCTCACCGACTCTACCATTACTTTCGCAGCCACGCCAAGGTTATCCGATCAAGCAGATTCTACAACATCCCAACCTAGCTGGACGAATGACTACATAGGCGGTCGAACTCTTTGAGTTCGGGTTGACATTCGAATCTCGGGGCCCGATGAAGCCACAATTTTTAGCCGATTTCCTCACTGAGCTCCCTAAGATAGGGAGCGAGATGCGTGGTAGACACTTCGGGTTGATGGTTCATCTAATATGAGGGGAAGCGGTGCCAGAGTTATACTTGAAGGACCGGACGGTCTAATACTAGAGTAGGTCATTCGTTTCTCCTTCGTCGCCTCAAACAACCAAGTAGAGTATGAAGCTCTTCTTGCCGGTCTCCGGCTAGCTCGGGACAAGGGAGTATGACACTTAAAGTGCCTCAGTGACTCTCAGCTGATCACTTCCCAGGTCAACGAAGAATTCCAAGCTAAAGAGCCTCTCCTCCAACAATACTTTCATCGTGTCAAAAATATGCTCTCCCAATTCCACAAGTTCGAGATCATACATGTGCCTCGGGAACAGAATGATTGAGCTGATATCATCTCCAAACTAGCAAGCTCTCGCAAAGGGGGGCAACACCACTCCATCATTCAAGAGGTGCTCACATCTCCAAGTTGGGACCAAGATGAGGTCTGCTCTGTCCAAGCTGAGCAGAACACATGGATGACACCGTTAACATCGTACATGAGAGACAGTACCTTGCCCAAGGATGACCTAGAAGCTCGCAGGCTTCGTCGGCAAGCCTTCTACTATGTCATGCAAAACCAAGAGCTCTTCCGACAAGGATTCTCCACCCCACTACTGAAGTGCATAAATCCCGAGCAAGCTCAGTGTATCATGGCTGAACTTCACTCAGGAATATGTGGCATGCATTCGGGAGCCCGAACCGTGGCGGCGAGAATAGTTCGAGCTGGATATTATTGGCCCACACTTAAGAAGGACGCTAAAGATTACGTGTGCACTTGCAAGAGGTGGATATTATTGGTCCACTAACCTCGGCTCTGCCAGCCAAGCTCTAGAACATATCTTCTCCATGGCCCTTCGCCTTGTGGGGAATGGATATTCTCGGTCCCTTCCCCACAACACCAAGACAGACAAAATTCCTCCTTGTGGCAATCGATTACTTCACCAAGTGGATCGAAGCCGAGCCTGTTGCCACGATCTCGGCTAGGCAAGTACAAAAGTTTGTGTGGAAACAATTATCTACCGACATGGACTTCCCCAGGGCTTGGTCACTAACAATGACAGGCAGTTCATCGACAACACATTTCGCGCTTTCCACACCCAGCTCGATATTCAACACCGGATGTCGTCGGTAGAACATCCCCAAACCAATGGGCAAGCCGAAGCTGCAAATAAGGTCATCCTCAACGAATTAAAAAGAAAGCTCGGTCAAACTAAAAGAAGCTGGGTCGAAGAGCTCCTCGACATTCTATGATGATACCACTGCATCTTTCAGTTGTCAACTCACGGAACGCCTTTTCGACTCACCTATGGCACCGACACCATGATCCTAGTTGAGATCGGTTGATGGAGGACCATATCCAAAAGTTCAACAAACTCTGCAAGTAAAAGCTAGAGGAGAAGGTCAATGGTCAAATTAAAGTCAAAGAAGAAGGAGGATGTTACTATTTTAAATTGGGTTTGAAATAAATTTGTTGTTATTTTTGGTGCGACACAAGTTTCAGTATTTTGAGCATAACTTGGGCTACACAAATTCCAATTAAGTTCTTATTGGTGTCTTTGTAAAGCTTACTTAAAGGGCTAAAAAAAGCTATGGAGCCATAAAAGCCTAGTTCAAACTTCATCTAGGAGGAAATTTAGCTTGAAGTTAATGTTTGGATACTGCCAGGATGTCCAGCGGGGTACCTGACCAGGTTCCATATTTTGCGCATAACTTGGGCTACATATATCCAAATAATTTCGTCTTGGTGGCATTTAAAGCTAACTTAAAGGGATACAAAAGCTATAAAGACACCAAAGCCTAGTTCGGATTGAATCTTGGAGGAAATTGAGCTTTAAGTTAACATTTGGATGTTGCCAGGATTTTCCAGCGAATTGATTAAGTGTTTAGGCCTATTAGTTTCTTTCAATTATGTATTTGTTTTAAGACTTGAATTTGGGCCTTGTAATTGTAAAGTGTGATCAGCCTAGGGTGCCTCTAATCTCACCATTGATCACTCATTTTATCCTAGGGTGGAGAACATTTCAGATTTCTAACCTTAGGCCCATTGCACTTTCATTTAAGTTGGTGAACTTTCTCATTGTACTCACATTGGTCAAAATTTATGAAATAGAATTTCTAAGACTTTGTGTCTTGAGAAAGGAGAGAGCTCTCCTAGGGTTTCTTCTAAGAACCTTGAATCTTATCATAGATCCATGATCCAAGTGGCGATTCTCCATTCAAGCGTATTGGGTGTCTCATTCATGGCCCTTTCCACACTCCTTTCTTTCTTCCATTTTTTGTTATTCTTCTTCTTTGTTCTAAGCTAAGAGATTGAGTGCTTGTTCCGCAAGCTTCTTCATAATCAATTGAGTGTTGGATGATGGGTGAGTGAAGATTGGGCAACATCTTGTGAATTCTGTGGAGGTTCATTACTAATCTACATGGGTTTGCTTCAAATTTGGTATCAAGAGCTTGTTCTTCACTTGTAGTATTGAGTCTAGCTCCTATCTTTTTTATTTCAATTTTTTATTCAATTGAAATTTTTTTGAATTTATTTTGTGTGTCTTGGTTGTCCAATGCATCGAGAATATGTTCTGAAACTTACGGCAGATCATACATGGCCTAATTTACATGCTAGACATATTCTAGTTCATAGCCCCATGTGTTTGATAAATTTTCTCAATGTGTATCTTGTATCCTCTTTGATGGAATTTTATTGCCTTGCAAAATTATTGGCTTAATTAATTGCTTATATGTTTCATTAGTACATGTCTAGCTCTTTATAAGTTCAAGTTACCTCTACAATGCATTATCTTGCTTGTTAGCAAAGTTTGACTTGATTACTTGAGTTTTTGAGCCTTGTTCTTGGACTGTCCAGCAAAGAAAAGCCAAAAGAAAATTATAGGAAAAAAATAAAGGAAAAGAGCAAAAGAAAATACTCAAAAGAAAGAGTCAAAAGAAAATTCAAGAAAAGAAAAATACAAGAAAAGAGAGTTTGAAGAAAATTGAGCGAATAATAGTAGCTTGTGAGTTGAAAAATATCAGGAAAATTAAGTCCAGTACTCTGGTGATTTGGGTTCCTTAAACAACCATAAATTTAGTGTCCAAGATCAATTAGGAATTATTACTCATTAGGCTCAAACATCATGTTCACAAATTAGATCAAATTTGCTAATATAGCATGATAATTGAACTTGTGGTGTGCTTTGCATGTGCCTAAACATATATGCCCTGTTTTTGCCTTATTTTTGGACCCATATTTGCGGCTTCCCTGAACCTAAAATTGAGCTTATTTAGTGCCTTAAGACCATCCAAACCATTTCCCAAAATTTTGTGACCATTGTGCAAGTTTTCAAGCCTTAAGTTGCAGTTTGGCGACGGTTGTGCGAATTTCTTGACAGCCTCGGGTTATAGTTGGTTCCTTATGTTAACCATTGATTTGATGACTTCTGGGAATTTGGTTATTTATTTTATATATATATAAGCTCAACTGGAAGGTTTCATAATTTTCCAAGCTCATTTCATATGTTTTTGAAATTTCAGAAGTTTAAGAAGTTTTGGTGACGGTTCTGTCAAAATTCCAGCAAATTGCACTTGTTTTCCCCTTCCATCCTTTGAGTTCTCAATTTCAAAATTTTTGCAGTTTTAAATATTGGTTTTCCTTCATTTTTAGTGCATTAAATATATTAGCCTTTGTCTCATTAATTAATTTCCCCTTTGAGTAGCAATTTTTGTTCATTGAGTAGTCTTTTTATTGCTTGTCTTCCTTGTTTCCTACTAATTTTGTTTAGAGTTTTGTCTTCTTTGATCTCCTTAAACTTTGTGGCTGAATTTTTCCTCTTTGACTTGGATTATTTTGACATTGATAATTGATAAGGGTTTCTCAAGAAACCTTAAGTGAGAGTGAGAGGAAAAAAGGCTAGAGTGTACATTCTAGAAAGAGCCTCTTAAGTGTGCAAACAAGAGTGTTGAGAGAAACACTTAGAGAGTGGTAAGGACTTCAATTTCTTTTCATTCTAACATCTTATTTGCAGCCATGGATAGCTCCCCAAGTTTGGGAATGATTTATCTCTTAAGACCCAAAAAATTATGGATGCCATGATGGAGAAGTTCATTCACCTACAACACAACCTCAAGAATGAACTTCAAGAGAGTGTAAATGAGGTGAGGGAGGAGAATAGGCGCATAAGAGAAGAAGAGGATAGAAGGAGGGAAATGGAAAGATCCTTGAGAGAAGAGAAAGAGAGGCCTTTAATAGAAGAAGTAGGGAGAGAAGAGAAAGTAGTAGTAGGAGGGAATATGGATCTCTTAGAGGGAGTGAGGGAGGAAGTAAATTTGATGAGGGATATGCTTTTCATGATTATGAAGATGAGAGGAGAACTAGAGAAAGGGAAACTCCCCAAGGGTAATTGAGAGAGGTGGAGCAAGACAAGGTGTCTTGCACATAAAGATAAAGCTCCCACCATTCTTAGGAGATGGAGAGGCCGAATCATTCTTGGATTGGGTGATGAAGGTGGACCAAGTCTACTCATGTCATACTCACTTGATGGAAGAAGAGAAATTTAATTTAGTCATCCTACAATTTGAAGGGTATACCTTGGTGTTGTGGAACTGATGGAGGACCATCCCTTTTAGAAGATCAAGTTCATGGGGAAAGTCAAAGAAGAATCACAAGGTCAATGCTTAAGAGGATTCAAGAACAAGTCCAAGGAGAGCTGGCCAAGTCAAAGTCAACTCTAGATGAAGACTTGTCTCTTATTTTGAGACCTTATAATTTTCTTATAAATTTGTAATTTTCATTTGACTTTTGAGACAATTAAATAATTGCATTTTGGCCATTGTTAGGAGCATGAAGCTCACGACCTAGGTTAGGGTAACATAAACCGAAATGCATAAGGGAAATTGAGAAAGAGTGGCGCACGCTCTCTTGGGAGAGAGTGGAGAGATTTTGGAGGGAAGTTAGTGGCAATTCCACTAACTCTAGTTTAAATTGCAACCCTTAGATTAATTCTTAATCCAAGGGAAGCAATTCAAATTCGGCATGCATGATTCTCACCTTCTCAAGAGTGATTCTAGACTCTTGATCTAGATCTCATCATGTGGACTAAATTCAAACTTGAGTCACATGTTTCCCATCACTCAAGAGTGAATTACTACCACATGATTTAGATCTAATTAAGAGGTGGAGAATTAAGCTTGAGTCACAAGAGTCTTGCCCCTTCTAAGTTCAAACTATGGCCTTAGATTAGCTCACTAATCCAAGGGTTAAGGTGAGGATCCGTGATAGGTGCTCATAAGGGCTTGCCATGCGTTGATCCTCCTTTGATCCAAGGGTTAGCAAGCTAACCGGTTCACCATTCTAATTGGCGCCAAGGATTAGTATAAATAGGAGAAAATTTAAAGTGTAAGGACTTTTGATCAAATTTTGAATGTATTGAATTTAGCAAGTGCTAATTCTTGAGAGTGATTTCTCTCTAAGGTTTTTCTTCAAACCTTGAATCTTATCAATGGAACTTCTTCCTTGTGGCGATTCTCGCTTAGGCTTATTGCTCTTGCATGGCGCCATCACCTTCTAAACCTTTTCCACTTTCATCTTTCTTCTAAGTCCTTGAGTCTTGAGTCATGTATGCTTCCGCCATTGATGCACTTCCGTGGAGCTTCCAATTGAAGATGAAGATTGGGCCAAATTTGAGCTTCTTCTCAAGCAAGCTCATATCAGGAACCAAGTGTTAGTGGGCTCATTTGCTAGGAGGAGGCCTCAAGTCACCTCATGTATTCAACTCAAAGATGTCATGAGAGAAAGGTTTGTGCCTCATTCCTATACTAGAGATTTACAAATTAAATTGTAAAGACTTACACAAGGGTCAAAGAGTGTCCAAGAATACTACAAGGACCTTGAGTTAACCATGCTTAGGGTGGATTATCAAGAAGAAAAGGAGGCTACTCTTGCAAGATTCATCCATGGGTTGAATCATAAGATCCAAGATGTGCTTGAGCTCTAACAATTTGTGACCCTTGGTGATGCTCTTCACAAGGCCGAGAAGATAGAGAACCAATTGAAGAGGAAGAGCACCTACAAGAAGAGTTACACACCATACAAAGCCTCTTGGAAGGACAAAGGAAAGAAAGAATACCATTCTTCATCAAAAGGGAAGCTAGGCCGAGATGACCCCAAAGGTAAGGTGGTAAAATCTTCTACTTCCAAGCCTAGTTCAATTAAATGTTTTAAGTGTTTGGGGTATGGTCACATAGCCTCTCAATGTCCTAACAAGAAAGATATGGTTGTGAGAATTGATGGTGCCATCACTAGTGAAGATTCCCAATCTTCTTCTAGTGAAAGTGATGAGTCAAGGGAGAGCACAAGTGGAGAAGAAGAGCAACCCAAAAATGGAGATCTCCTCATGGTGAGGAAGATGCTTGAGAGTGCTCTCAAGGAGTTGGATGACTCACAAAAGGAGAACATCTTTCACTCTATGATGTAAGCCTTCCATGGAAGGATTACTAGTTGCCCAATCTTCAACTTCTTTAGCTCAAACTCCACGGCCAACAATGGTGAAAGAAGGGACTCACACTCCAAAGAAGAAAGAAATTAGAAAATGGAAACAAGATAAGGAGATGGAGACGCCATGCTTAGAAGCAATAAAGTCTAGTGAAGAATCGCCACATGGATGATCACCATGATAAGACTCACAAAGGTTCTAAGAAGAAACCTTGAAGAGAAAACCTCTCTCTCAAGTAAATGCTCAATTCATTAATTTGACTAAAAGTGTTTTCAAATATGAAAATTCATAAGTATATACTAATGCTAATGTGGAACCAAGAGTGAGCACTGTGTAGCATATGGAGCCTTGGATTGGAAGTTGAACTAACGTGTGGAAAGCTTAAAGCACATCACACGGATCAAAGCTAGCAACCCAAGACTCTAAATGATCAAAAGGCCACGATTGCTAAAGTGATAATAAGCATGAGACATGTGACTCAAAGATTAAGTCTCCACCTCTTGATGCATTTTAGATCATGAGGCCGAGATTCCTCCTTGAGTTGGCATGTAAAATGTGACTCAAGGTTTAATCTTTGCCTTATGATTTAATCTATATCAAGAGGCCTTGATTCACTCTAGCAAATGGTGTCTTAATCATGCATGCAAAAGGAGACACGGTTAAGGGTAGAAAAGGAAAGGAGTGAGTGGAATTTCCACTCACTTTTCTCTCCCATCTCTCCACTCTCTTTAGGGAGAGTGTGCGCCACTCTCTCTCCCAATTAATCTAGGATTATTCTCTCCTAATCTTAAGTATTTGGCCGTGACATGTATCATTATACAAAGGTCCAAATTTAAGTTCAAAATTAACTACAAATACTTCAAATAACACTAAGACTATTACAAGGCTTATTGACCAAGAAAAGTCCTTGAGGAGTTGACTGTTGACTTTGTTGTGGACTTTGACTTTTGGTCAACTCTCTCTTTTCCTCTTCTTGTAATCTCCTAAGCATGGACCTTGTAATTCTTCTAGTGTCATTGCCTTCTAATGTTAGAGTGGATGGACCTCCATCACTCTAGATGCTTGGTAGATGGGAAGGTATGCTCTCTCATCATAGATAGTAGTAATTGTACTAATGTAGTTAATACTAGATTAGTAGATAAGTTAGGACTTAGCACATCTTCACACCCTAAACCTTATAAGTTGCAATGGTTGTGATAGAGGTCCATCTACTCCAACACAAGAGGTCAACAATGCTAAAAGAATTACAAGGTCCATGCTTAAGAGAATTCAAGAAGAGGAAGAAAAGAGGTTGACCTAAAGTCAAACTCAACAGTCAACCTTTGAAGACCTTTTCTTAGTCAACAAGCCTTGTAATAGTATTAGCATTTTATGAGTGTTTGTATTTAAATTTGAACTTAAATTTGGACCTTGCTTAGTGTGAATATGTCATGGCCAAATGCAAATAAGATTAGGAAGTAATCCTCTAGTTTAATTAGGAAGAGAGTGGAGAGATGGGAGAGAAAAGTGAGTGGAAATTCCACTAACACCTTTCCTTTTCTATCCTTGGTCGTCCCACTTAGGCATGCATGCTTTAGGCACCACCTTCAAAGTGTAATCAAGACCTGATGGAGGTCCATCTACTCCAACAATGGAAGTCAACAACTCAAGAAGACTAACAAAGTCTATGCTTAAAAGAATACAAGAAGAGGAAGAGAGGAAGTTGACTCAAAGTCAAAGTCAACATGAAAGTCAACAGTCAACTCCTCATGGACTTTTCTTGGTCAACAAACCTTGTAATAGTCTTAGGATTATTTGACTTGTAATTAGGATCTAAGACTAATATTTTTGGCTTTGTTTTGGCAAGTGTGTGCCACGACCAT
This sequence comes from Hylodesmum podocarpum, assembly GCA_026586105.1. NCBI lineage: Eukaryota > Viridiplantae > Streptophyta > Magnoliopsida > Fabales > Fabaceae > Hylodesmum > Hylodesmum podocarpum. Next base: position 250,071 of record JALJEV010000165.1, read on the forward strand.
GTATAGGTTAAGAACATGAATTTACACTTCAATTTGAGAGAGAGTGGCGCACACTCTCCCTAGAGAGAGTGGAGAGATTTTTGGAGGGAAGTTAGTGGCAATTCCACTAACTTCTTTTCAAACATAGTCGTGTGATCGAATCTTCATCAAGGGAGGAGGTGAAACCTTGTGGTAAGCGTGCTTATGGCAACTCCAAGAGTGAATTAACACCACTTGATTATGATCTAATCAAGAGGCTAATATTCAAACTTGAGTCACATTTCTCATGCCTCTCAAGTTTGAATTTCGGCCTCATGATCTAGATCCAATCAAGAGGTGGAAATTCAAATTTGTAAGCACATGTTCCATGCCTCCCTTGGCTTCACTGTGACCATAAGATCACTTCTTAATCATAAGGTTAGAGTTAGTGATCCGTGTGAGGTGCCTGTCTTGGCTTGCCATGCGTTGATCCTACTACTAATCTAAGGATTAGAAATGCTCCTCGGTTTAGCTCATTTTGGCACTACATATTCTAGTACTTATAGGGAAATTTCAGATTTGTTAACACTTTTGATGAATTTTAGAAAGAAGCATATTGCTTGAGAGAGAAAGTTTCTCTTCTAGATTTCTTGAGTAAACCTATTATGAGTCTTATCATGGTGCATTCTTCATGTGGCGATTCTACCTAGAGCTTATTGCTTAGGCATGACGCTCCTCATCTTCTTTCTTTTTCCATTTTATACCTTTCTTCTTCATTGAGTGTTTGTTGCGCAAATTCCATACACTTAGCCGTGAGGTTCATGCTTGTTGAAGTGAAGATTGGCCAAAGCAAGTGAGACTTCCATGGAAGACTTACATCAAGTGGTATCAAGAGCTTGTTCCTTCTTCAAATGGAGCTTCATATCCGTGAGTTTACTTGTTTACATCTAGAGTTTCCTTTTGAATTTTCATCTTCTTAGAGTCATGTTCTTGTTCATCTTTGAGTTCCTTGAGTTGTCTTGAAATTTTGTTAAGAAAATCTATCAAATCTGTTTAATTAGTTGTTAGCCTTGTTTTTGAATTTGTCTTCAATTTTTGTTCGGTGAATTGTGTAGATCCATGTGTTATCTTGTGTTTTGATTTTGAAATCTGGAAAATATGTCATGTATCCATGTTTTGTTCGGTCAATTTTAGTTTAATTAGTAGTAATTACTAATTTCATGAGTTCCACATCAATTAGTACTTGTTTCTTGCTTCTAGTATCAATTTTGCTTTCAATTGATGTGTAAATTGCCAAACCGTGAGCTATATACTTGGTGAACTCTGTTTTCCCCCTGTTTTGGTACTGGATATATACTTAAAATTATATACATTCAAGTTGAAGCATGCAAAATTGAGACATCAACATCATTACATGCTAGTAGAGTGCTTACTATAGGTCAAAATCCCTATTATGCCTTGTAGTAGTCATAACACTAGTAATTGAGCTTGGAGTGCTTGTTTTAGGAAAAATATATCCCAGTTCAGTAGTTAAGAGAATAGAAAAGAAAAGAAAACAAGTGTTAGAAAAGAAATCAAAAACAAGAAGAAAACAAAGTGAGAAAATTCAAAAGAAGCTAGAAAAGAGCCTTGAGAAAGTACTAGAAATTTTGAGTACTTGAAGTGAAATTTTAGTGGATTGTGAATCTGTCCAGCAAGCTATAAAAGTGTTAAAGAAGTGAAAAAAAAATTTGAGTAAGAAAATTTGGACTTAGAGCTAAGACATATCACACTCAATCACCTAGTAAAATTACTAGTAGCTTGGAAATTAGCCTAGAAGTGTGTAATTGTGACTAGCTTGTTTTGACTCAAATTTTTGCATATTTGAAACTTGTTGTATTTGATAATTTTCCAGCCATATATTACTGCACTTGCATCATTTTATTAGACTCAAATTAGTGCATTGACATCTTGAAATTTACTTGTGCCGCATACCCTAATTTTGGCTCCAAACCGGTCACTAAATTGATCACTACCAAATTTGAGTTTGCACTTGATTTGATTTACTTGTCTTGGTTAGTGATTGATCCAACATATCTCTAATTCCTTGCTGTCCAGTTTGTGCCATTGTCAAACATCACTCCATTTTTGAATTTGAGTAGCTTATCTCCTTCATTTTATGCTTTTATTGCTTGTCCCTTTGGAATCTTGAGTTTTGTCTAGAGTTTAGCCATTTTCTTGGAATTCTTAAGCTTGAAAGTAGAATCGTTCCTCTTTCACATGGATTGCAGCCATATTTGTGCTTGAGTTGAGGTTCACCTAAGAAGCTTAAGGAGAGAATTGAGTGGTAAAAGGTTAGAGAGAACACTAGATAAAAAGCCACTAAGAGTGCATACACGAGTTGATACTTGAGTGACACATGTTGGACTTGAAGCTGAAGAAGCCATCCCTAGTTTTAGTTTTGATATACTTGTACTTTTGATCTTTGTGATAGATTGTATATAGGAGTTTAAAATGTATTGATTGTTTTAGTTTAGGCTTTGAGTGTGGTTTTTATTCAATCGTTTCATAGAAAATTTGATTTTACTCTTGTGATTTGAGCTAGAGAAGTTTTGGAACCCCATTTTATTTGAAAGGAATCAAAAACTTTGGTTTAAAAAGGTTTTAAGCTGAAGTAATCGATTACCACATAGCTGTAATCGATTACCAACAGATTGAAAAACAGGGGAACCTAAATCGCTGGAGTAATGTCGATTACCACTCCATAGTAATCGATTACTTAGCTTGCTTGAAGAAACGAGGAAAGACAAATTTCTTCTGAGTAATCGATTACCACAATCCGATGTCGATTACCACACTAGAATTCATCTCTTTCGAGATGCATACCTGCAGAATGGTCAATTATTTGATATATCATTGACCGCACAATGTACTGCTGTAATTCATCTGGATCTTATCTTTGTAAATTCGGCTTAAATCAAAGTATGTTATTCTTTCGAAAGAATGATTAGGTTTTTCAGAGAGATTTTTGTGCGCTTTATTCTAGAAGTGACTATAGATCAAGAGTTATGTTCTAGGTGAAGAATACGAGGGCTTATATTTGATTTGTTTTGTCGTTAACACAAAATCTTTATAGT
>JALJEV010000168.1:0-23713 GCA_026586105.1 Hylodesmum podocarpum
GAAAAGTACTAGTGGAGTATGTCACTTGTTTGGAGAAAGCTTAGTCTCTTGGTATAGCAAGAAGCAAGCCTGTGTTGCTCTATCCACGAGTGAGGCGAGTATGTAGGCTGTTGGAAGGCTGTTGTGCTCGGACAATCTGGTTGAAGCAACAACTTGAAGATTTTGGACTAAAGCTTGATCACATCCCAATCAAGTGTGACAACACAAGTGCAATTAGTATCACGAAGAATCCGGTCTTACACTCAAGAACAAAGCACATCGAGGTGCGTCATCACTTCATTAGAGATCATGTTGAGAAAGGAGATTGTGAGGTGGAATTCATTGACACGAGAAAATCAACTCGCGGATATCTTCACAAAGCCTCTACCTAAGGAGAGGTTCTTCAAACTTAGAACCAATCTTGGTATACTAAGTGAAGAACATCTCACATAAGTGTTGTAAGTATGATAGTTTAATCATTCATTGTGCTTAAATTTGGTATGAATTCATTGCATTACATGATCTTGACCATTAACATGAAGAATCAAATGTTTTTCAATCATTCTATATGAAATCCATGAACATTGCAAAGTACATAGCCTCTATTTTCAACTTGATTTGTGATTTTCTATAGGATGTAATCGATTACAACATGTATGTAATCGATTACAGTATTTTTTAACTTGATGTAATCGATTACGGGTTCAATGTAATCGATTACAACGATTGGGTTTGATGTAATCGATTGATCCCAATGTAATCGATTACATGGTGGTTGATTTCGGATGTAATCGATTACATCAAATGTGTAATCGATTACATGGGTGCTAACTTCACAAATACCTTGTTTTCCTTCGATGTAATCGATTACATCATATATGTAATCGATTACATCATGCTATGCGCTGCGAAGGGTTTTTGAGTTGTTCTTCGTTCTCGGGGCTTGGTGTTTTTGCATTCTTGGAAGCCCATTCCTAGATTCATTGTTTCTAGTCCGCATTGTGAGGCATTTGTTGTGTTTTTTAGGTTTTTGATTTCACTTTCTCATTCATAAACCCTAAAATCTCAAGAGCCCCCATTCTCTCTCTCGTGAACTCGACCATCTCCTTCCCTCATCTTCAACCTTGATCTTTTCTTCTTCATCACCAACATTCAACCATGGACGGACAAGGAAAAGAAAAGGATGAAAGCTAAGCTACCGAGACATCCAAGAGGAAAGACGTACCAAGAAGAGACAAGAAACCTCTTCCAAAAAGGAAGGCTTCTCAAGAATCGTGCATCACAACCCATGGTTCACCACGAAGGAACAAGAAACTCGTTTCTTCACCGATTTCGCAAACAGGGAACTCTGTACCCCCAGATTATGGACTTAAGATGGCCGGACCATGAAGGATTTACCTTTCACTCCATGCTCCGAGATCGAACTTGGAGAAATTTGTTGGGCTGAGGGGTTTCATTTACTCACGATTTGGGGTGTTCTACTCTAATCAAATATCACCCTAACTCTGGAAGAAGTTATGCCCGAAGTTAAGGAGTATCCATTGTTCGACTTCGACATATTCTTCAATCTTGGTGGAATAACGAATGAGGGTATAGTCCCTACTATGGAAAATCATGGAGAGGAAGGCATTGAATTCTGAGGAAGGATGCTTTTTATATGAGCATGTTGAAAAATCCGAGTTTGGGAGAAATTTGAAACGACAATGAGGAGAGAACGAGGTATGAGGAAGACTTTTTGGTATTGGTGGTCTCAACATTGACGGACCGTCTTCTTTATTATACAATATCCGGGTTTTGGCCGCTAGTGGTACCAATCATGCACAAAGCTCATGGAAGAAGATATGATTTTGATGCTGCCCTGAAAAATGGAATTCGATTGATTTGGGGTCATGTTGTCATGGACAACATGACCCAAGGTAAAGAAATTTCATGAATTCAAATGTCCATGGTTTTGTTTATCACGTGTTCGGGAGCAGGTGTCAAGTGGATGTCTCCAATGAGCCAGAGAATTGGTGGGGGATATCCATGTTCTTGGTGATATGATCTTGAAAAGATGAGGTTGACCAAGGCATGGAAGAGGTTGGATATCTAGAGAAAGAAATTCAACAACAACAACAAAGACCAACCACAACAACAACAACAACAACAACAAGAACAACCCACAACTGAAGAACATCCTCCTTCCGATGATGATGGGGATTCAAGCGGTTGGGAGTACATCCAAGTCTGGGATTGAGTCATTGTCATTGATAAATTTGGACGAGATGATATGCGCAAAAGATGATCTGGGAAGTTGCATTAAAGAATTGGAAAGGAATCAAAATCTGCATTTCCTTGACATGAAGTCCTTGATGGAATCCATCATGGAGCGCCTGAAACTAAAGATGATGATGGTGATGATCAGTGACCCCCTCTCTCGTATCTCTTTTGGTTTGATATAAATAAAGGGGAGAATAGTTAGGTTATCCCAGATGTGGGAGCGAGAGTCGAGATTAGCTTTGATAGGCTTCTAGTATTGATTAGTGATCTGGGTTATGTTTTACTGCTTTTATTGAAAATCCGAACTATGTTATTGCTTTTGGATATCAATAAAAATTTGCTTGAGATTCTATATGATTCATTGGTCTCTAGATTCTCCATAAAATTGTGATTGAATCATGTCATACATATTTGAATGAATGATTTGACATAAGGCATATGCATATTGTATTTTCCGAAAATTCTAACATATGCAGTATGTCAAAGAACAACACATATTCTAAAACTCTATGAAAACCTCAACTATGATTTGGTACATCAAAACCAAAAGGGGAGATTGTTGGACCTAAAGCTTGTAGATACAGCTATGACTCTCTTAGTGGTTTTGGTTTTTAAATGTATTTTGTTTTCCATATGAAGTGTAAATTAGGATTGATCCATGTATTGTTTGTTGAGTTTAGGCATAGAATGTTGAGTTCTTTGTTCGAGGCCCCAGAATGGTTAAAACTTGAGTATGGATGATCATGGCAGATCTAATGTTTGATTTCCCCTATGTGAAAAACAGTTTTGAAAAACCTGGAAATCCATTTTTCACTCGATAATGGATTACAAAGTGATGTAATCGATTACATTTGTTTTTCTCGTGTAATCGATTTACATGGTGTATGCAACGACACATTATTTTTGCTCGTGTAATCGATTACATGGTTGATGTAATCGATTACATGGTTTGAAATTCATCGCTTCTCAGAGCTAATGTAATCGATTACATGCTCGTGGTAATCGATTACATGCCTGGAAAAAATCAGTTGGAGGTTCTAACTGGCTTAGTGTAATCGATTACATGCATTTGGGGATCAATTACATCAATCGCGTTGTAGCTCGAACATTTGCACATTTTCTTCCTCCAAATTGGTTCTATAAGTATAATCTTGATGAAACATATGAAGTAGCTGAAAACCTAGCTTTGAATCAACTCTTACACTTTCATATGCTCTTTACATAGAGTTCATCAAGGTTTTCAAAGACAAAGGGAAACTTGATTCATTCCTCGTGATCGTGGATTTCATAGTGTTCATTTGTGATCGGTCAGACTTCGAGGTGTATTCTTTACTGATCTTTGTATTTTCCACCTTTGGGTTGTTGCTTTAGGAGAGTAGGTCTCTCTAGATAGAGCATTGTGTTTGAGAAGTGATTCTCAAAGTTTTGATCTTGGGAGGTGCTAAGATCGGGAAGTTCTGCTTCTTCAGGTTGAAGAACAGTTTTGGGTGTTTTGATTTTCGTTTGTATTGCTTGTTGCGCAGTGAATGTAAAAGGATACAAAAGGAATCATTTGATAGTGGAAAGCCAACGCAATGATTGTTGGGTTTGGGACTGGACTTTAGGCAGTTGGCCAACAAATCCGATACATCATTGCACTCAACTTCTTCCTTACTCTCTTTACATTTCACTATATTGTTATTGATCATATTCGCTTTGTATTTGGAACCGCATTGATAATCAACTCATTAATTGGTTTAGGAATAGAATCAACAATTGAACTATGTATGTGTCAATCCTTCGGCAAGTGTACGGTCGTCAAAAGTTTAGAAAAATAAGAGTAAGGGTTGTCGAACCACAGAGACTAGTTGTGAATTATCGAATGCTTAATATGCTTGCTATTAGGACTAACAATTGAGTAAATCATGTGTGTAAACTAAGTAATTATGCAAAAGAGAATCAATGCTGTAAAATGAATGATTAAGAGTAGTAAATGTTTAAGTTTCAGAAATGAAAACAGTTAGGGAATAGGTTCATTCAATTCCTTCCTTCATGTAACTAAGTCTTATATCAATTCAATGTAAATCAATCAATCGGAGACTAGAATTTGTGATACCTTAGACTAAGCCTATTCCTAGGTCGTTAGTCACTTTGAATGACTTCTATAATCTCTAATCCCTTAGGTGAAAATAGAAATGCATTCAAGAAGCGAAACAGATAAATTCACAATGTCTCATAACATGCAAGTTCTATTCCTAGACTCATGCACTGTTATAATGATGCAATTCCTCTCCTAATTCAACTATCAATCTTCCGAAGGCATAATTGAAATGAGAAACAAAAACTCAAGGTATAGCTCAATCAAATTCAAGCAGTTAATATTCCTATCACTAATTGAAATTCATGAATCAAACCTCAAGAAATTGCAATTAAGTAGGACAAGCTCAATCGATTAATCCGAAATTACAATTGAATCAACATAGAACTTCATTACAAGTGTTCTGGAATCGAAATCCCCTTCCCTAACCTAAGAATTTAGCCTAACATGGAAATAGAAAAAGAAAGAACAAAAATAGAAATCAAAACCGAGAGAAGCTCCATGAATCCTTAGATCTTGCTTCCACAAGCTCTAATTCTTCAAGAATCCTCTTGATTTGATGGAGAAGGATGGAGAACGAAGGTGGAGAAGAGAGGTAAAGAAGAGAGAAAAACGAGAGAAGTGTGCAAAGGAAGCTAACAGAAAACTGAATTATGAAGTATATCCCCCCGTTCTTAAGTTTCGCGCCCCAAGCATGATTATATAGATGATGAAACGCGCCTCTCATTAACCATTTCGCGCCTTGGCGCGCTTGTAAAGCAAGGGAAGCAGTGGAACGCGCCACCCACTTAAGATGGCGCGCCTCGCGCGTTTTGAGCGGAGAAAAGTATGAGCGCGCCCTTCTCGCGCGCTCCGGCACGTTCGTCCTACAATCGTCTGTCTTGAATTTGGTATCGTCTGTTCTGAACTTGGTGTTGTCTGTCTGAGCTTGATGTATCGTTTGTAATTTGTGTCGTCTGTCTTTTGTGTCGTCTGTCTTTGGACCTTCTTGTATCTTGGTGTCGTCTGTCTTTGGACCTTCTTGTATCGTCTGTCTGAACTTGGTATCGTCTGTCTTGGTGTATCGTCGTATTGAACTACGCATCGAAAATATCAACGGAGACTCGGACAAAACAAGTACGAGACGGAACAACTTAGAAGAAGTAAACATAGACGAAACACTCATTCTTGGCGTTAGACGACACTCATCCGTAAGATGGAACAAGCACACAGACGGAACACTTCACTTCTTCGAGACGAAACTACTTCATCGACGAAACAAACTCGGGTGAAGCAAGTTCGAGATTAAACTCTTACTCGACGAGACTACTTCATCGACGGAACAAACTCGAGGTGGAGTAAGCACTGACGAAGCAACTTGGAAAAGGCAAGCACGACAGGCGAAGCAACTTGGAAGAGGCAAGCACGAGCCAGAAGCAAATCCATTGCGTCTTGATCCCTTCGTCGAGCTTTTCTAAGGTACGAAACGCGCTCTGTATTGAGTGAAATCGCGCCCTGGCGCGATTGAATAAGTGAGGCTGGCATGAGCGCGCCCCTGAGCGCGCCTTAGCGCATTTTCGCCGCAAGCAGAGTGTGAAGGCGCCTCATGAGTGCGCCCTGGCGCGTTTCTTCAGACGAAATAATTCTTGGCTTGCTCTACTCTCTTGGTTTGAGCTTCTGTTCAAGTATTGGATCCACTCCTTGTTGCTTATCTCTTCTTCAATCCTTCATTGAACCTAAAAATTAACAATGAGAAGAATTAAAATGACTTAAAACTCAAGAAAAACTTGCAAAACTCACAAAACACTCACTCAAGAACTAACACTAAGCAATTATGATATTTTTCTTGTTTTCTTGACTAAATTATAGCTAAACCTAGTGAAAATAGATGGGAATGAGCTTAAAACACCTAGAAAAACATGTATAATCTAGCACTTATCACAACCCCAAACTTAAAGCTTTGCTTGTCCTCAAGCAAACATAGAATCCATCATTACAAGGGTCAATAAGCATGGTATAACACTAAGCTCAATCAGCCACTGAAAATGCCTTATGCAGTTCTTAACTCCTTAAGCCAACTCAATTTATCTATGAAAGTTGGACATGCACTCAAAATGTTATCAAGCCGCACAATTCATCAAGCATAGGCAAACAACATAGATTGGCATGAGAAAATGTACTTTAGTCAACATCAACAAAGTCCTCTCCAGTTAAGTGTTTGCCCTCAATCTCTCAAGTGTTTAGGCTTGTGTTTCTCTCAAGGTTACCAATTAGAAAGTCAGTTATCATAGGCTTGCAATAGCTCTAAAATCTCCACTGCCTTCAAGTAGAAATTGGACAATCAAAAGGTCTTTTCAGGGTTGTAATGGGGCTTAGGTAAAGGTGGGTTAAAAGAAAAGGTTACTGGCTACATATTCACAGGAACTTAAGGAGTAAAAGTTAGGACCTATATGATATGCATGAATTAATATGGTCAGACGAAACAAAAAAATGATGGACAGACGAAACAAGAATAATGGACAGGCGAAAGAAAAAAAATGATGGACAGACGAAAGAAAAATGATGGACAGACGAAAGACTAACAACCCATGAAACCACTTGTTTTCTTTTCTTGCTTTATTTCTTTTGCTCTTTAAACTGCATTTTCTTCTGTTTCCTTTTTTTTTTTTTTTTTTTTTTTTTGTTTTTCTTTATTTTTCACTGTATCCCATCTCGTGCAAGATCGTCGAGCCTTTAGTTCGATGATTTCGTCTGTAGGCTTACAAATGATACCCACAGACGATACTCCACAGACGATACCTACAAAGACCAATGAGACACTATGTTCTATTTTCTTCCTTTGTTTCTTTTCTTTCTTTTTCCTTTCTTTTCAATTTTTCTTGTTTTTCTCTTTATTTTTCTTGAGTGGTATCACTAATTGCCAACACAAGACGAAAAATAAACTTTTTGTATGGTATGCATGAAAAGTCAGAGAATGCAATTATACTACAACTATATGTTAGTCACAAAAATTTCACCAATATCTAGACCCAACAATGCTTCCGTCTGTAGTCATAGACGATACATTCAACCCCAAACTTAGAAACTTTGACTTGTCCTCAAGTCAACAACACATGCACCCCAAAATTTCAACCCCAAACTTAATCTTGAATCCTATCGTCTAAGCAAAGAAACCAATACTCTTTAAGTTCCAGTGATGGGATCATTGGTTTTTCACTTAATTAGGCTTGTAACGAGCTTAAGTATTCAAGAAAGAAAGGGTTTATTCAGGCTCAAGGGGCTAGCAATGGATAATGTTATGGTTCAGGCTTATTTTGGCTCAAGGCTTACAAGAAAGAAATGCCTTTATCATTTATGTCCAATCCTAAATGTATGCAATTTTGACCAAGGGCTAGAGCAAGTTCGGAACAAACACATCACATGGTAAAACACTCAAGAATGAATCATGTTGGAGGCTCAAATTCTTATCCAGGATTAATCATTGCCTAACATTGCTAAGTTCATCAATCATGTCACAATCTAGAAAGTTGTCATGCTCAAATTCTCATACAAAGACTCTTCAAACATTTGAGAAACATGCAACTTTGTCATAGAATTTCAAATTGAACCTAAGTGCCAAAAATTACACAGTTCATTCTACTGGACTACCAAGTCAATGTCATACTAAGTGCAATTAACCTCATAAGATGGTCTAACCGAAACAGGGCATATACTCTAAACAAACATAAACCGATAGTTGACATCAAAGGAGTATAAGAGTGCTCCCTGTTGCCGACTTAGTCAAAATGCTCAAGGTTGAACCAAGTGCCAAAATTTTCCATGATTCTCCAAACAATGCTTCAAAGATCGATCAATTTTCACAAACAACACAAACTAACACAACAAGTAAGATAATAATCAAATTATATTCAACTAAAAGTCAATTAAAAATCAACTACAGTATCATGAACTAAAGAGACAGTAAAATAGTCTAGTTAAGCTACATTAACCAAAAACTTAAAACTTAGACAGAAATATAAAGCTAAAACATCAATCCTCATCTTCTGTCTCATCCTCTTCTTCCTCGCCTTCCTCAATATTTTCCTCTACGTCCTCATTATAACCACCATCAACCTTTTCATCATCATCATCTTGTCCTTCATTCGATGTTTCACTTTCATAGTCCTGAAAAACTCTTCAAACCTCATTAACTCTTCAAACATTTCACCTGTGAGTGGTTTGAATGGCGTCAACTTCTCTCTTGGCGATTCATTTGGGCAGCTAAACTTCTTATGAGAGGCTCAAGTGCAATGCAAATTTTATTGGACTCGTGAATCCTTCTAATATTTTCTTGAACTACCTTCGATGTCTCAATAACTTTTTTTGATCTCTGCGGCGAAGAATTGGAGCTTCGCCATTGGAGCTTTACCTTTGGACCGTGATGTAGCTTTATCGCTAGAAGTGGACGGTGCTTAGGTGTGGCTTTGGCTGTCTTGGACTCTCCTTTGGTGAATTTCACATCTAGTGTGGCACCTGGTCTCATAGGGATCAAACCCTCAGTTGAAACTCCAGCCTCAATACACAGCTGAGTGATGATGCTTGCATAAGACAGGGATCCCTGTTTTTGCAAGTGCAGTGTGTGAATCTCATTGGCTATAGTCAGACCCACATTAAGATATTCACCCTTCATTATACTATACAGGCACCAAACTCTCTTCTTTGTGATGGAAGATCTGCTTTGAATTGGTAAAAGAATCCCATAGACAAAAGCCCACCCAGATTTTTGCCTTGAAGCATAATGATGAAGCTTTGACATGCGTAACTCCATTATTGCACCATAAGCTATCCTTCCAAGCTCCCTTACCTTCACATAATAACTCGTCTACCATGCTTGGTTCGGCTTTGCTGTCGGCTCTATACTGGAAGATACAATCCCTTCCTTCCGAGAAAGGGATTAATAACAGTCTGTTGATGGCTTGAGGTGAGAAGGAAATCTGCTTCCCGGACATAAGATGCATAGCGCTCTTCTTCATCATCACTTGTTATATTAGCATAGAACTCAGCACTAGCTCTTGATATCTTTGGGAAATTAATGTTGGCTAGTCCAGTCCACTTTCTTCCAGAAATTTCATTGCAAACCTCTTTGTAACTAGCACGTTGAGAAGCATCCCCAATTCTTTCATCAGTGTATAGGCTCGGACTCATGTTGAATTTCCGCTCTACTAGTACTGCACGTGCTATGAAACGGGAGGCAAAGGCCTCTGCATGCTCCAGTGATCTAAATCTGTGAGTATCATATTCTGGAATTTCTGGAGTGACCTTGGCTTTCTTTGTGGTCTTCTTCTTCTCTTGGCTCTGTCCTTTGATAGCTTTATTTTTGGTTCTTGGTTGCCTTGAAGAAGAACCAGTTGGTTGATTACTTGAAGACATAATTTTGCAACAATTGAACCTACACAATACACAGTATCTATGAGAAAAACATGCAAGCACTTAACTAACAATTATCACCAACAAGAGCATGCATCTTCATCAAAATTATAGTGTGGTTCAATGGATCTTAAATGGAAATTGCCAAAGGAAATGCAAAAGCAATTACAATATGGTCATGCTTACTAGTGATGTGCATCTAGAACATACTCAAAACTTCATTGAAGCATTTTAATAAACACTAAGTGAACATGAATGGGCATATCATATTTCTTTCCAATTGCTTCACACCATGTACCTCCGTGACAATTATCACCATGCATTCTCAAGCAATCAATGTTATTCATCAACAATCATTAAAACAAGGCCATGCAACAACATTCAATTGAGCCATAATCAATTCGCACAAAAGGGGTTAGGGTTTTCGAACCAACGGTTCTTGAACCTCATCTCAAATACTCATGTGAATCATGCAATTGAAGCTTAGACAATGAAGAAAACAAGTTAAAATCAATGGATTGGAACACATACCTTGTTTAGGCCGAATGAGCTATGAGAACACCAAATGAGAATTCTTGAAAATTATCAACAAAAAAAAAAAAAAATGAAAATCTATGGTGGAAAGGGTGCAGGATCAATTCAAAACTACTTGTAATTGTGGAGTGGTGAGGTTGAAAATTGATTGGGATAGGGATTGAACTCTTGAGAACTCACAAGCACATGGAAGAAGATGAAGAACAAGTGAACGCGCTTCTCTTTGTGCCAAGGCGCGAGAAATGTGCCACCCTTTAATTGAAAACGCGCCAGGGCGCGTTTTTACCGAACTCTATTTGCAGAATGCGCCACTCTCATCACTTAAAACGCGCCGGGCGCGTTTTGCGAAAGCTATATGTAAAACGCGCGCCTCCCAAGGGCGCATGCGCGTTTAGGCCGCAACCAATCTTCAAACGCGCCTCTTTCTTGCGGCAGATGGCGCCGAGGCATTTTTACCGCAAGCGGGGTATAAACGCGCTACCTTGTTTCCTCAAATTGCGCCAAGGCGCAATTCACTACTTCCATTTGCGTTCGCTAGCGCAGGACGTGTGTCACCGTGTTTTGGTCAATTCTTCATGCACTATTGTGGGCTAAGGAGAAAAGCGGTGACTTGCACCTTGATTCCACTTAGGCAACCATTCTAAGTTCTTTTGACTTTTAATGGATCTATTTTCTGCACAATAAACCTATCACACCTAAGCATGCCTTAAAATCCCACAACTTTCCCATTCATGCTATTACATCTCACCCCTCTTATTTCTATCATTCAAGTTGATGCAATTTCAATTGTTATTCATATATCTACTTGTGTATCTATCAACACTGAGAATCGATTTATTATACTAGCTCATGTATTTACACCTATACTCGATCTTCAAATTCTCTTTTCTTTTTTGCTTTTCTAACTTTTCAATTATTCACAAGTATATCACATTAAGAAGTTCTGAAAAACTTCTTTCAATTGGATGGGTTGCCTCCCACCAAGCGCTTCTTTCTTGTCATTAGCTTGACATGTAACATGGCCCTATCAAGAAGGGTCATGCGGTTCAACAGAGACCTTATCCTTCTCAAAAGCATCTCCCAAATAAGGTTTTACTCTCGGCGGTTTACTTTGAACTCTCTGGATTTATCAAGGTCTTCTAAAGTGATTGCACCATGTGGAAATACTTGTTTAACAGCAAATGGCCCAGACCATCTAGACTTTAATTTTCCTGGAAACAACCTTAATCTAGAATTATAAAGTAACACCAATTGTCCAGGGTAAAACTCTCTCTTCTAAAAGCTTACGATCATGCCATAACTTTGCTCTTTCTTTGTAAATCTTGGCATTTTCGTATGCTTGAAGTCTGAGTTCATCCAACTCATGGAGTTGGTATAGTCTCTTCTCAGGGTCTGATTGAGAGTCAGAATTGAAATATTTCAAGGCCCAATATGCCTTGTGCTCTTGCTCTACAGGCAAGTGGCATGCCTTTCCATAGACCATTTGAAATGGTGTCATGCCAATGGGAGTCTTATAAATTTGTCCTATATGCCCACAGAGCATCATTTAGTCTCTTAGACCAATCTTTTCTGGACAGATTTACAGTTCTCTCTAGAATCTTTTTAATCTCCCTATTTACTAGTTCAACTTGCCCACTGGTTTGGGGGTGATATGGTGTTGCAATCTTGTGCTTCACCCCCAACCTCTTGAGGACTCTCTCCATATGTTTGTTGCAGAAATGGCTTCCACCGTCAGTAATGAAAGCTCTAGGGACCCCAAATCTACTAAAGATGTTTCTATGAATAAAGGTATCTACAATCCTAGAGTCATTGGTTGGGGCAGAAATGGCTTCCACCCACTTGGACACATAGTCTACAGCCACTAGGATGTATGTGTGGGAGAAAGAGGGAGGAAATGGTCCCATGAAATCCATCCCCCACACATCAAATACCTCTATCTCTAATATGTTGTTTAATGGTCCCTCATCTCTCCTTGAAATATTTCCACTTCTTTGGCATCTGTCACAGGACTGCACAAAAGCTTTTGCATCTTTAAAAATAGATGGCCAATACAAACCACATTGCAAAACCTTTTTAGCTGTCCTTTCCCCATTAAAATGACCTCCACTAGGGGAATTATGACAGTGCCAAAGGACAGAGTTGACCTCTTCCTCCGGTATACATCTCCTAAGGAGTCCATTTACACCCCACTTAAACAGAAATGGCTCATCCCATACATAATATTTTGCATCAGAAAACAGTTTTTTTCTTTGTTGATGGGATAAGCCAGGGGGGATATAGTTGGATACCTTAAAGTTCGCGATATCGCTGAACCAAGGAGCATCATTAACAGCAAAGAGTGTCTCATCAGGGAAGGTTTCAACTATAGGGATATCACTACCTTCTATTTCAGCATGAGGCAACCTTGAAAGGTGATCTGCCACTAGGTTCTCTCTGCCTTTTTTGTCTCTTATCTCAATGTCAAACTCTTGCAGAAGGAGAACCCAACGGATCAACCTTGGTTTACTCTCATGCTTCATTAGAAGGTATTTCAAGGCAGCATGGTCAGTGTACACTATGATTTTTGAGCCAATGAGATAAGGCCTAAACTTGTTGAGAGCAAATACTATGGCTAGCAATTCTTTTTCTGTAGTTGAATAATTGATTTGGGCACTATCAAGCACTCTGCTAGCATAGTATATTACTCTTACAAGTTTGTCCTTCCTTTGTCCTAATACTGCCCCTATTGCATAATCACTAGCGTCACACATTAATTCAAAAGGCAAACTCCAATCTGGAGCTGTGATGATAGGGGCTGTTATTAGTTTCTCTTTTAGAGCCTCAAAGGCTTTTAAGCAGTTTTCATCAAAATTAAAACTCACTTCCTTTACAAGCAAGTCACACAATGGTTTAGAAATTTTTGAAAAATCTTGGATGAATCTTCTATAAAAACCAGCATGACCTAAGAAACTCCTCACCCCTTTCACATTCACTTTGGTGGAGGTAGTTTCTCTATCACTTCTATTTTTGCCTTGTCCACTTCTATACCATTCATAGAGATTTTGTGTCTAAAACGATGCCTTCTTTAACCATAAAATGGCACTTTTCCCAGTTCAAAACCAGATTTGTTTCTTGGCATCGTTTAAAGTACAAAAGCTAAATTTTCTAAACAGTTATCAAAAGTGGAACCAAAGACGAGAAAAGTCATCCATAAATATTTCAATGAATTTCTCAACCATATCTCCAAAAATGGCCATCATGCATCTTTGAAAGGTAGCTGGTGCATTACATAGTCCAAATGGCATTCTCGGTAGGCAAAAACTCCATAAGGACACGTAAAAGCAGTTTTCTCTTGGTCCTTAGGATCTACCACAATCTGGTTATAACCCGAGTAGCCATCCGGGGAAACAAGAATAGGCATGACCGGCTAGCCTTTCAAGCATTTGGTCCATAAAAGGTAAAGGGAAGTGGTCTTTCCTAGTAGACTCATTTAACCTTCGTAATCAATACACATCCTCCATCCAGTCAACGTCTGGTGGGGATCAACTCATTTTTCTCATTTGCAATCACGGTCATGCCCCCTTTCTTGGGAACTACTTGTCTTGGACTTATCCAAGAACTATCCGAAATGGGATAAATAATGCCAAAGATCAAGTAGTTTGAGGACTTCCTTGTGTACAACCTCTTTCATAGTAGGATTTAAACGTCGTTGAGGTTGTATCACGGGTTTGAAATTGTCCTCAAGCAAGATTTTGTGCATGCAAAATGAGGGGCTTATTCCTTTCAAATCGAAATCTGCCACCCAATAGCATTTATGCTTTTTGAACTTTAAGCAAACCGTCCTCTTCATTTTTATTCAAAAAATTGCTAATGATCACCGGGAAGGTGTCATTCTCTTCAAGAAAAGCATATTTAAGGTGAGAGGGCAGTTGCTTAAGTTCGCTCTTAGGTGCAGTCTCTGTTTTATCAACCAATTCAGCTGTTTCATCCACTGCTTCAATACATGATGGTGGTGATGTGTTGGTTTCCATAGCAGCAATGAATTCTTCAACTTCATATTGTTCATTTTCAAAACTGGAAGTATCAAAGTCTTCCTCCTCTTTTATGAAGTCAAAAATTTCATTTTCATAAACATTTTCTGCTATAGGATTCATCACATCAATCATCATGCATTGGGACTTATCAGCTGGAAATTTCATAGCATCAAATATATTAAAAGATACCTTTTCTTCATCTACTCTTAGAATGAGTTCACCTTGTGCTACATCAATCAAGACTCTGCCGGTGGCTAGGAATGGCCTTCCTAGGATGATTGGCACTTCTTCATCAGCCTCCATATCCAACACCACAAAGTCAGCAGGGAATACGAATTTGTCCACCTTCACCAAGAGATCTTCTACTACTCCATAGGGGCGTTTGGTGGATCTGTCAGCTAATTGTAGTGTCATCATTGTAGGCTGAATGTCTTGTATGTTCAATTTACGTAGCACAGAAAGAGGCATCAAGTTTATGCTGGCTCCTAAATCAATCAATGCCTTACCAACTGGTACTTCCCCTATAGAACAAGGGATAGTGAAGGGGCCTCTATCTCTCAACTTTTGAGGCAATTTCCTCTGGATGATGGCACTGCATTCCTCTGTCATGGCCACTGTCATGGGCACTGATTATGGCCACTGTCTCATATGAATTTCGCATATGAAGGCATCTTCTGCAGAGCTTCAGAAAATGGAATATTAATCCTCAAACTTGTCAAGATATCGAAGAATTTGGCAAACTGCTTATCATCATTTGCCTTCTTCAGCCTTTGAGGATATGGAAGCTTACGATAAGGTGAGATGTGTTGGTGGCAGCTTCTTGTAGTATTTGCCTCTTTGTCTTTCTTGGTGATTCTTCCTTTTCAGTGAGAACTGCAGGTATAGGTGGCTGCCTATCCTTCTCTGCAGTATCTTCTTTTTCCCCCACTGCATCACCTTTCAATTCTGCAGTTTCCTTTCCCAACACTTTACCACTCCTTGTGGTAATGGCTTTACACTGCTCCTTTGGGTTGACCACAGTATCACTTGGCAGATTTCCTTGGCTTCTTTCAGATAATTGCTTAGAAAGCTGGCCAATCTGTGATTCAAGGTTCCTAATTGAGGCTTCTTGATTGGTAAACATGGATTCAGTTCTCTGCATAAAGGACATAAACATGTTTTCCAGATTTGAGGATCCTTCTCTAGGAACATTCATGTTAGAGTTTGCTGGAGCATTCCTTGGTTGGTTAGGTTGGAATTTAGACTGGTTTGGATTGAAAGGTGTGTTTTGTGGTTGGTTTTGGTTATAGTACTGGTTAGATGAAGATGCTTGGTTTTGATGCTGGTTGTAATTTTGATTATATGGTGGATTTGGATTGAAAGGTGGTCTAGGATTCGAGTTGAAGGTTTGTTTGAAGTTTTGGTCATAAGAGGAAGGATTAGGTTGCAGATAATTGTTGTTCCTATATGACAGATTTGGATGGTTTCTATTGTGGGAGTTATAGCTATTGTTAGCATAAGGATTACCTTGAGGATTCCCCATATAGTTCACTTGAGCTTGATCCTCTGTAGCTGCTCCTAAGCTTTCACAACATTCAACTGGATGTCCTCCCCCACAATATTCACAACTTCTTGGAGGTGCCTGGACTGCATTGAGTGGACCACTTGCGGTTGTTTCATTAATTGGTCCAATTTCGAGTCATCAATTTATTCGAGCTAGCGATTGCATCATTGGCTCCAAGCTCCATCATTCCTCTTCTCTCCCCATAGAAATCACTAGGAGGAGCATCGTATCTGTTTGAAGCCATCGTCTCAATGATTGCTCTTGCTTCTTGCGCATCCTTTTTCCTCAATGAACCTCCAGCAGAGGCATCTACTAGCAATCTAGTATGTGATCGCATCCATTATAGAAGATGTGGACTTGCTGCAAAATCGAGAAACCATGGTGAGGACATCTTCTCAAGAAGGATTTGAATCTCCTCCATGCCTCACTTATGGACTCTCCATCCTTTTGCTTGAAACAAGAGATCTCGGCTACAAGTAGTTATATTTCTCGGGTGGAAAATATTGAGCCAAAAATGTGTTTACCAAGTCTTCCCAAGTAGTGAAGTATCCATATGGAAAACTCGCAACCACATCTTTGCTTCACCTTTTAATGAGAACTCAAAATAATCTCACCTAAATAGCATCATCAAGACTCCATTCATTTTTATAGTTCCACAAATCTAAGAAATTGTGAACATGTTGATTTGGATCTTCCTCTTCTAGACCTCCAAATTGCTCTTGTCGACTAATTGTGTAAGAGCAGGTTTTATCTCAAAGTTGTTGTTGCCACAATTGGTGGTGCAATACTAGAACCACAGCCCATTGCATTTGGCGTGTACAGCTCTTCCAATGTCATCCGCCTTGTGTTATCCATAGTTGCTGTTGAATTTTCTGGTATAGTTGAGTCTTCTGGTATGGTCTCTTCTTTATTGTTTTTATTCTCTTTCCGATTTCTCCTGCAAAATCTCTCAATTTCTGGTTCAAACAAGAAGTTAGTTTCCTTAATTCTTCGCATAAACCACAAATCTGAAAGATACAAGAAATCTCAAACAAATCAAAAGAATGAAATAATTCAATGAAAAACAAAAACAGAACAGGTATAGAAAAAACAAAAACAGAACAAGTATGGATCACAACTAAAAACAAATGTCCTAATTAGCAAGCACGTTAAGACTATCGATATTCAACCAATAGTCAAAGCATGGCGCCATAAACTTGTTGACTTTTAAAATATGTATGTGTCAATCCTTCGGCAAGTGTACCGGTCGTCAAAAGTTTAGAAAAATAAGAGTAAGGGTTGTCGAACCACAGAGACTAGTTGTGAATTATCGAATGCTTAATATGCTTGCTATTAGGACTAACAATTGAGTAAATCATGTGTGTAAACTAAGTAATTATGCAAAGAGAATCAATGTTGTAAAATGAATGATTAAGAAGTAAATGTTTAAGTTTTAAATGAAAAGTTAGGGAATAGGTTCATTCAATTCCTTCCTTCATGTAACTAAGTCTTATATCAATTCAATGTAAATCAATCAATCGGAGACTAGAATTTGTGATACCTTAGACTAAGCCTATTCCTAGGTCTTTAGTCACTTTGAATGACTTCTATAATCTCTAATCCCTTAGGTGAAAATAGAAATGCATTCCAAGAAGCGAAACACAGATAAATTCACAATGTCTCATAACATGCAAGTTCTATTCCTAGACTCATGCAATCGTTATAATGATGCAATTCTCTCCTAATTCAACTATCAATCTTCGAAGGCATAATTGAAATGAGAAACAAAAACTCAAGGTATAGCTCAATCAAATTCAAGCAGTTAATATTCCTATCACTAATTGAAATTCATGAATCAAACCTCAAGAAATTGCAATTAAGTAGGACAAGCTCAATCGATTAATCGAAATTACAATTGAATCAACATAGAACTTCATTACAAGTGTTTCGAATCGAAATCCCCTTCCCTAACCTAAGAATTTAGCCTAACATGGAAATAGAAAAAGAAAGAACGAAAAAGCAAATCGAAACCGAGAGAAGCTCCATGAATCCTTAGATCTTGCTTCCACAAGCTCTAATTCTTCAAGAATCCTCTTGATTTGATGGAGAAGGATGGGAGAACGAAGGTGGAGAAGAGAGGTAAAGAAGAGAGAAAAACGAGAGAAGTGTGCAAAGGAAGCTAACATAAAACTGAATTATGAAGTATATCCCGTTGTTAAGTTTCGCGCCCCAAGCATGATTATATAGATGATGAAACGCGCCTCTCATTAACCATTTCGCGCCTTGGCGCGCTTGTAAAGCAAGGGAAGCGTGGAACGCGCCACCCACTTAAGATGGCGCGCCACCGGCGCGTTTGAGCGGAGAAAAGTATGAGCGCGCCTGCAACGCGCTTTGCGCGAATCGTCCTACAATCGTCGTCATCTTGAATTTGGTATCGTCGTTCCCGAACTTGGTGTTGTCTGTTTGAGCTTGATGTATCGTTTGTAATTTGTGTCGTCTGTCTTTTTGTGTTGATCTTTGGACCTTCTTTGTATCTTGGTGTCGTTTGTCTTTGGACCTTCTTGTATCGTCATCTCGAACTTGGTATCGTGTCTTGAGTGTATAAAATGCGTATTGAACTAGAGACGAAAATATCAATCTGGAGACTCGGACAAAACAAGTCCTGACGAACAACTTAGAAGAAGTAAACATAGACGAAACACTCATTCTTGGCGTTAGACGACACTCATCCGTAGTAAGATGGAACAAGCACGAGACGAACACTTCACTTCTTCAGACGAAACTACTTCATCGAGACGAAACAAACTCGGGTGAAGCAAGTTGGGACGAAACTCTTACTGCGGACGAGACTACTTCATCGAGACGGAACAAACTCGGGTGGAGTAAGCAATGTATTTAAGCAACTTGGAAAAGGTGGCACGAGACGAAGCAACTTGGAAGAGGCAAGCACGGACGAAGCAAATCCATTGCGTCTTGATCTCTTCGTCGAGCTTTTCTAAGGTATACGAACGCGCATCTCTTCTTGTATTGAGTGAAATAACGCGAGAAGAATTAAAATGCGCGATTGAATAAGTGCAGGCGGCATGAGCACTCAGCGCGCCTTAGCGCGTTTTCGCTAAATTATAGCGAGTGTGAAGGCGCCTCATGAGTGCGCCCTGGCGCGTTTCTTCGAGACGAAACAATTCTTGGCTTGCTCTACTCTCTTGGTTTGAGCTCGTTTCAAGTATTGGATCCACTCCTTGTTGCTTATCTCTTCTTCAATCCTTCATTGAACCTAAAAATTAACAAAGAAGAATTAAAAT
This sequence comes from Hylodesmum podocarpum, assembly GCA_026586105.1. NCBI lineage: Eukaryota > Viridiplantae > Streptophyta > Magnoliopsida > Fabales > Fabaceae > Hylodesmum > Hylodesmum podocarpum. The sequence continues at coordinate 19,072 of JALJEV010000168.1, forward strand.
GACTTAAAACTCAAGAAAAACTTGCAAAACTCACAAAACACTCACTCAAGAACTAACACTAAGCAATTATGATATTTTTCTTGTTTTCTTGACTAAATTATAGCTAAACCTAGTGAAAATAGATGGGAATGAGCTTAAAACACCTAGAAAAACGTGATTTATCTTTGGTTCATTGCCTACATCCGGTCCCAACCTTATTGTTGTGATCGGTCTTCCACTATCAAATGATCCCTTTTTTATGTTCTTTTACATTCACTCTACAACAAACCATAAAAACTAAATCAAAACACCAAAAACCTGTCATACGGCTGAGACAGTTCTTCCCTGACCTTGGCACACCCGAGATCAAACCCCTTTGAGAAAACACTTCTCAAATATCTCTATCCAGAGAGACCTCTCCCTAGAGTAATAACCCAGAAATCAAAATGGGTAAACAAAAGATTAGTTTAGAAAACACGGGTGTAGATCGATCACAAATAACATTTTCTACGAATGCCACTCGATCGAGGAAATAAGAATCAAGTTTAGTTTTATGAAAACTTGTTGATGAACTCTTGAGAAGTTCTTTATGGGTTTCTTGGAGAAGATGATGAACTCAGTTTAGAGAGAATATGAAAGTGTATGAACTTTTCTAAAACTTGTATTCAAGTGTTATTGATTTTCCCGAAATAAAGTATTTATAGGTTCAATTAAAAACTCAATTTACCGACTTAATGACTTTCGATAGGGGTAATGGTTGCGGAAAATTTGTGTCGATTAAAGCAGTGAAACGGATTTCCTTGATGATTTTGGCTCATGGTAATCGATTAACCGAGAGGTAATCAATTACTCGATTGGCAAATGCATTCACACTCCTACCTCTTTGTTGGTAGTTGATTACCTGTTGTTGGTAGTTAACTACCTTACATTTGGTAATCTATTACCTCGATTGGTTACCAAAGACATTTTCAAAATATTTTAGAGAGGGAAATCAAACATTTGACACATGAGAAATCACACAAGATTGTCAAGCTCTCCAGGGCATTCAAACTAAAAGAACAACCACATACATGCCTAAACTAAACAATCAATAAATAGAAACTCCTAATTACATTCATCTAAGAAAACCAAAATTACGTAGCATCAAAACAAAACACCAAAGAGACACCAAAACACCTTCCAAGCTTTAAGTCCAACATTTCTAAGTGTTTCACTCTAGTAGCACTCGTGTATCACTCTTTGAAGACTTTTTCTCTAATGTTCACACTTTCCTTTTTCCTTTCACTCTCACTCAGAGTTTATTCAAACCTCTATCAATTATCAATGTCCAATTTATTCAAGTTAAAGAGGAACAATTCAGCTACAAGCTTAAGGAAAATCAAAGGAGACAAATACTCAAGACAAAACTATTAGGAAGCCAAAAGAAGAAGCAACAAAAATAAGACTCAATGAACAAATTAGCTCCTCGAAAATGGAAATTAATTGTCAAGAAAATGGCTAGTATATTTACTGTACTAATAATGAAGGAAAACTAGTATTAAAAACTGTAAAAAATTTTGAAACAAAAATCCCAAGAATGGAAGAGATCAAATGCAAGTTTGTTGAAAATTCGATGTGCCAAATCACAAATCTGCAAAACTTGTGAAAATTTATAAGCATACAAAATGAGTTTGGAAAATTATGAAACCTTCCAGTTGAGCTTATATATGTAAATTGAATGACCAAGTACCCAGAATTCAATAAATCAAGGTTAGGACCATGAACCAACTGGAAACCATCTATTCACATTCTGATTTCCAAATCACGCCAAAGCGCAACTTAGGCTTGAAAATTGGCTCAAAATGACTTGAAATTTTGGGGATTGGTTTGGGTGATCTTTATGCTTGAAATAAGATCAAATTAAGGTGCAGGGCAGCCACAATAAGGCTCCAAAAAACAGGGCAAATATGTCAGCACATACAAAACACACTACAAGTTCAAATATCATATTATCAAGAACTTTGACACAATTTGTAATATGATGCTTGAGCCTAATAAGTAATGATGCCTAATTGAGCTTGGACACTAAATTTGTGGGTGTTTAATGACCCAATTCACCAAGGTACTGAACTCAGTTTTCCCAAAAATTACCTGAGAGCTGCACTCAGTTTTCACTACAATTTTCTTCGATCTTCTTTTTCTTGAATTTTTCTTTGACTCTTTTCTTTGAATATTTTCTCAACTTTCTCTTTTCTTTTCTTTTGTTTTTCTATATTTTCTTTTGGCTATTCTTTCTGGACAATCAAGTATAGGCTCAAATACTCAAGCAAGTCAAGTCAAACTTTGCTAACAAACAAGATAATGCATGGTAGTGAGTAACTTGAACTTATAATGACCAATGCATAGTAATAACACATATAAGCACTAATTAAGCCACATATAATGCAGGGGATTCAAATTCCAGCAAGGAAACTCAAAATACATATTGAGAAAATTCATCAAACACATGGGGGCTATTGACTAGAATGCGTCTGGCATGTAAAATAGGCCATGTAGGATCAACCATGAGTGTCGAACATCTCATCTATGTATTGGACAGCCAAGACGCACAAGTCCATGGCCACTTTGATCCTTGATGGATTGATCAAGTGATGTGGCACCCCTCACTTGATCAATTCAAAGAAGGATCTAGAATTAATGAAATCGAAAAGAGTTCATGACACATCTAAGTTTGTGATGATCAAGGATTAATCAAGATGAAAGTCTAATGGATTAGAAGTAAATCCTAAGGCTAGAATCCCTTCTTAATGAGAGTCAAGAACTTGACTTAAATTTGGGTAACTCCTTTGATTATGGTATAATTATGGATGTAAATTCTAATAATTAGTGGAAATTCCACTCATTCTCTCTCTTAATCCATTCACTTTCTTTTAAGATAGTGTAATACACTTTCTTAGTTGGGTCATAAGACTCTTAAGCCCACCATAATAGGCTTTGACCAACACATTAAGAAGTTAACATGTCCAATTAAAAGAGTTTGGCAGAAATTCATACACCATTCTAGGTCCAAGCTTTACACAAAATTAAGCCTAAACTACTTACAAAATACTTAGAAAATTACAAGGCTTCATAAGCTCACTTTGTTGACTTTGAGGAGTTGACCATTGCCTTTGACTTTGACTTGGTCAACTCTTCTTCATTTTGGGCTTCAATTCTTCTTTGCATTGCCCTTTAATCCTCATGCTTGGAGATGGTCCTCCATCATAACGTTACTTGGCCTCCAAGTCACCCTAAACTAGAGTTAAACTAAGCTAATCCTAGTTAGGAACCTAAGCCTAGCCGTAACCTACCTTGCCCACCAAGTAACCATGGTAGTTAAGTTAATTAGGAGAAATAGTTTTCACATGGCCATCTGTACGGTGCATTATGGGTTTGTGTCCCTAATCGTGACCATGTGATGTACCAAAAGTCATAATCCATGCCAATTAGTGATTGGGGTGGAGATCTGGATTTTTTGGAAACTTAGTTTTGTTTGAAAATTTTTTAAAGGACCTTGTGTGACTTCGATAGGGATTTATGTCTTGTCTAAACCTTATGAAACCTATGGCTTGGACCCATTTACCTTAACCTAGAGCTATTACATAGGAAATTGTTCATACAAGCTTACAACTACATTGCACACATATGAAGTCATATACTACTTCTCATGGCTGAGCCCTCCACTTTCTCTTCTAGCCTCCTTCGCATGCTCGGTGATCGTCCTAGATGTTCCTACATCGAGCAATGATGTAGCAACATCTGGATAAAGGATTACTAGAAGTAAGAGAGAAAATTGAAGAGGATGTGGAAAAGCTCCATAAGATTTATACTCAAGCTTAGGACAAATGCTTGTAATAATATTGTAAACTTGTATGAACAAGAATAGTCCTAACAATAAATTTTCAGCGTTTATCAGCCCAAAGCCTACTCGCTTTACAACTTTTAGGCAAACCATAAATCCCTAAACAAAAAGGGTTCACATAAGGTCTTTAGAAAATCACAAGTTTTCAAAAATAACTAAGCTAAAATCCCTCGGCAGAACACTGAACACTTAACATTGGTGAGTAGTTCTTAATCAAGTCAAAAAATCCATGCCTTCACTTGATTAAGAAGATCTCACCCTCTTATTCACTAATTGGCAAGGATTGATGATCACTTGGCTTAATCACATGGGCAAGGTTTGCGTTAACCCATGAGCACCCATGAAGGGCTATTTGAAACCCATGTTAAAGCTAATTCAACTTAACTACCAACTAAACCACTTGGTTACTGATACCAATAAGATTTTCAGGCTTCTAACTAGGCTTAGTTTAGCTTAATCATAGTTTAGGAAGCTTGGAGGCCAAGCAAGCATAGCCTATAAGTACCTTGGCCGAAACTCAATTAAGAACCTTTTCACAATTTTATGAATGAACAACTTTGAGCTTTGAGAGAGAATTTCTCTTGTTCCCTCAGGGAAATTTCTTGAATCTTATCAATGGCATTTTGCTTCCATTGTGGCTCTTCCTCCTAGGCTTATGGGAGTTTCTCCTTGGCGCCACCTCCCGTCTCTTACCTATTCCGCTTTGCTTTGATTTCTTAAACACTAAAACACCTAAAAGGCTTCATTCATCCTCCATTGTGGCGGTTCCTCCTAGGCTTATTG
>JALJEV010000174.1:2970000-2977500 GCA_026586105.1 Hylodesmum podocarpum
CTCAAAATACCGAACCTAGTCAGCACCTCGCTGGAACATCCTGGCTTTCAAGCCCAATTTCCTCCTAGATGCAGTTCGAACTGGGCTTTTGTGTCTTCATATCTTTTGTAGCCCTTTAAGTCAGCCTTAAAAAGACACCAAGAACAGATAAATTGGAGTTGTGTAGCCCAAGTTATGCTCTGAATACTAAACATTGTTAGACACAAAAAATAACAGCGAATTTTATTCAAGCCCAATTTAAAAGAGTAAGGTTCTCCTTCTTCTTTGACTTTAATTTGACCATTGACCTTCTCCTCTAGCTTTTACTTGGAGAGTTTGTTGGGCTTTTGGAGATGGTCCTCCATCAAACCTTCCTTCTTGTGGCCAACTTGTCCTCAAGTTGCCTTAGCTTCTTACCTACAAAACAATTTTACCCGGATCAAAGATCAAGCAAACTCTCTCAAGTTTAGCATTTAATATCAAGATGGTTTTCTCACTAATATCAATATGAGAATGTAGAGAAGTAAAGAAAGAATGCAAGTGATTTTCTATGATAAAACCCAAACTCCAAGGAGTCTCTAATTCCTCCTTTAGATGTGTAGACACTAGTTCTTCAATCCATGTGTACTCCACTTTGTTGAAACTCTTATTTAAGATACTTCTTTTAGGTGTGGAAGTTAGTGATGTTCCCTCCTTCTTAAACTCAATCTTCCACCTAAAATGGTATTCAACATCCAAGAGATAATCATTAGTTGAATCGAGAAAGAATTTCAACTTAACATCTTTAAACATTTTCCAAAACCTAATACCTTGAGGCTCTATTGTGTTACACAAAGTGTTTTGCAAGTGAGAAGTGGTATGATGAGTAAGAGTTAAAGAAGTCTTCCTCTTTGATAGTACACCATTCCCAAGTACTTCCTTTCCTCTACCTTTGTCACTCCATGGTTCCTCTATATACAACTTCTCACTTGGGCCTAGAACACAAAATTTATTGGGAGTGAATCCTCTAGCTATCACACAAGGCTCCTTTGGTGTTTCAATAGATGTGGTAAACACATCCTTGAACTCTTCCATGAGTGCATCCAAATCTTGTTGCTTACCTACAATGTTAGTGCTCAACACAAAAGGATTAGGTAAACAAAGAAATATGCTTTTCCTAGCTAGGAATTCTCTCCTCAACTCACCTCTCTCAATAAGCAAACTCTCCTTAGGATCTACCTTACATGAACTCTTGGTTTGCCTATGCTTAAGGGAGGTTTCTCTCTTCTTTTTCTTGGTGGAGCTCTCGGTCTCACCATGTTTAGACCCCAAACTCTCACCCTTTTCAAGTTTTTTTTTCACTTTGTCTCTTTAGTTTCATCTTTAGTTGGTCCTCACAAACTTCCTTTGGTGTTAGTGGTTTCAAGGTGACCTTCTTGCCTAAATGGGAGAAAATATAAGTGTTAGAAACACCATCATGAATAACATGCTTGTCAAATTTCCAAGGTCTACCTAACAAAAGATGAGTGACCTCCATAGGAACTACATCACACAACACATCATCTTTATACCTTCCTATGGAGAAATTAATAAGAACTTGTTTATTCACAACCAACTCACCCTTATCACTCAACCGTTGTAACTTATATGGTTTAGGATGTGAAGAAAATTTAAGACCTAATTTATCTACTAACCTAGTGCTAACTACATTAGTAAAACTACCACTATCTATTATAAGAGAGCATACCTTGCCTTCTACTAAACATCTAGAGTGAAAAATATTCTCCCTTTGTGAATCACCTAACTCTTTGAGAGCATTTCCAAGCATCTTCCTCATAATGAGGAGATCTCCATCCTCGGGTTGCTCATCATCTCCACTAGTACTCTCCCTTGATGCTCCACTTTCACTTGAAGAAGATTGGGAATCCTTACTAGTAATTGCACCATCAACTCTCACAATCATAGCTTTCTTGTTAGGACATTGAGAAGCAGTATGGCCATGACCCAAACATTTAAAACATTTAATTGAACTTGGTTTAGAAGTAGAATTCTTTACCTCCTTACCATTTGAAGTGTCTCGGTCATGCTTGCCCTTGGATGAAGAAGTGTACTCCTTCTTTCCCTTGTCCTTCCAAGATGATTTATATGGTGTGGAAGACCTCTTGAAAGTTGCTTTCCTCTTCAATTGACCCTCAATCTTCATGGCCTTATGCAAAGCATCTCCAAGAGTGACATAGTGTTGGAGCTCTAGGATGTCTTGAATGCCATGGTTCAAACCATGGATAAATATTGCAATGGTGGCCTCCCTTGCCTCTTGGTAGTCCGCCCTAAGCATAGTCAATTCAAGGTATTTGTAGTATTCTTGAACACTCTTTGACCCTTGTGTTAGTCTTTGCAATTTAACATGTAAATTTCTAGTGTAAGAGTGAGGAACAAACCTTTCCCTCATGATATCTTTGAGTTGAGTCCATGAGGTGACTTGAGGCCTCCTTCTTGCAAAAGCATCTACTAACACTTGGTTCCACCATACCAAGGCATAACCTTCAAATTGAAGGATGGCAAGATTCAACTTCCCTTCTTCTCTCAAGTATGTGTGGCATGAATAAACTTGATCCACCTTCATCACCCAATCAAGGTAGGTTTCGGCTCCTCCCTCTCCAAGGAATGGCGGAAGCTTAATCTTGGTGTTCAAGTCACCTTGCCTTGCTCCTCCACCATAGGGAAATGCTTCAAAGGTTCGGCCATAACCACTAGGTGATCTTCTCCCTATATTTCTCCTCTCATTTTCATAATTATGGAAGGCATACTCTCTCCTACTACTACTTCCTCTTCTCCCACTTCTTCTCTCATGAGCCTCTCTTTCTCTTCTTTCATTCTCTTCTCTCAATGTTCTTTCATATTTCCTCCTTCTATCCTCTTCCTCCCTCATTTTTCTATGACTCTCCTCCCTCACTTCATTGACACTCTCTTTGAGCTCATTTTTGAGGTCATGTTGTAAGCTCATGAATTTCTCCATCATGGCATCCATCACTCTTTGGGTCTTAGGAGATAATTCATTGCCCACACTTGAGGAACTCTTCATTGCTGCAAGAAAAGGTTAGAACAAGAATAATAGAAGAGAATTAAAAATCCTTTCTCACTCTGATGTAGGCCTCCTTGAAGAAGACTCCCAAAGAAGCTTTCGGATTGCCCAAGTCTAGTCTTCAACCAAGTTGCATCGAAGAATCCAAGCCAAGGAAGCTCTCGGCCATGGAGGTTTGAAGGGTTTTCGGTTGTTAGAAGAAAAAGTATGAAGTGGGTAAGGTGAGAAGATGGTGGCGCCAAGGTGGTTAGCCCATAAGCCTAGGAGGAACCGCCACAATGGAAGAAGAACTCCATTGATAAGATTCAAGGAAATTCCCTGAGGGAACAAGAGAAAGAATTCTCTCAAAGCTTAAAAGCTCTTGCATTCAATTTCATCAAAAAGTTTCTACAAGTGTTTCGGCCAAGGGCTTTTATAGGCACCTATGCCTTAGCCTCCAAGCTATCCTAACTAAGGTTAACTAGGCCTAATCCTAGTTAGGATTCCTAAGCTAAACCGTGGCTTACTTGACCACCAAGTAACTAAGTGAGTTACTTGGTTGTTAAGAAGCACATGGTCTTCACATGGCTCTCACATGGGTGCACATGGGTTTGTCTCCCCTTGGTACCCATGTGATTAGCCAAGTCATCAATCCTTAATCACTTAGGATTAAGGGTTGAGATCTCTTGTTTTAAGCAAGGCACGGATCAAGCTCAACTCAAGGAGGTCTCTTCCCTTGATCCTAAGTGATCTCAAGGCTCCTCACAATTTTTAACCGAAAACTTGAGATTTTTTTAGAAACTTTGTGGAAACCTTGACTCTTAGGGATCTTTGGCTTGCTATTTGGCTGTGTGACCCGAGGGCTTTGGACCCCTAACAACTAAGCCTTTAAGCTATTACATAGGACCTTGTTCATACATGTTTACAAGTAGGTTACAATCATAAAGCCCTATGCTATCTTCTTGATCTTGGAGATTCCTTGCTTCCTCTTCTAGCTTCCTTAGCATGCTCCTCGTGATCCTCCTAGATGTTCCTACATCACACTCTCTAAGTGTTTGCACACCAAATTTTGATGCAAAACCATGAAGGTCTTGAGGAGATCATCACGGATTCACAAAGTGTGCCCCATCTTGATTCACCAAATCATCCAACACTCCAAAGAATTAAGAAAAACTCAAGGATATGAGATAGAACCTCTCGGTCAAAGACCAAAACAAGAAGAAAATGAAAGTGGTAAGGTGTTTAGGAATGGAATTAGCGCTATGAATAAGGATTCAATAAGCTAGGTAGAAGAATCGCCACTTGGATCATGGATACATGATAAGATTCAAGGTTCTTTGAAGAAACCCTAGGAGAGCTCTCTCCTTTTTTCAAGACTTTAGTCTTAGAAATTCTCTTTTCATTAATGACCAAAGTGACTACAATAGAAATGTTGAGCAACTTAAATGAAAGTGCAATGGGCCTAAGGTTAGAAATCTGAAATGTTCTCCACCCTAGGATGAAATGAGTGATAAATGGTGAGATGATAGGCTCCCTAGGCTGAGCAAACTTTACAATTACAAGGCCCACATTCAAGTTTTAAAATAAATACATAATTGAAAGAAACTAATAGGCCTAAACAATTAAACAACTAGCAAGAAAATCCTGGTAGCATTTCCAACGTTAACTTCAAGCTCCATTTACTCCTTGATTCAGTCCGAACTGGGCTTTGGTGTCTTCATAGATTTTGTAGCCCTTTAATTTAGATTTAAAATTCCACCAAGACGAACTTAATTGGAGTTTTGTAGCCCACATTATGCTCGAAATACCGAACCTAGTCAGCATCCCGCTGGAACATCCTGACAGTATTCACACTTTACTTTCAATCCCAATTTCCTCCTAGATGCAGTTAGAATTGGGCTTTTGTATCTCATATATTTTGTAGCCCTTTAAGTCAGCTTTAAAAAAACACCAAGAATAGATAAATTGGAGTTGTGTAGCCCAAGTTATGCTCTGAATACTAAACCTTGTCAGACACAAAAAATAACAACGAATTTTATTCAAGCCCAATTTTAAAGAGTAAGGTCCTCCTTCTTCTTTGACTTTAATTTGATCATTGACCTTCTCCTCTAGCTTTTACTTGGAGAGTTTGTTGGGCTTTCAGAGATGGTCCTCTATCAGAGGGTCTCTTAACGCCTTCCTTTTTCTTTTCATCGGAGTTATTTCACAAAGACTTGCCATGATAAATGATAAAGAAGAAGGGGGAACAGGCACACTTGGAGAGCGCAGTACAACGGATAGTTGTAAGCTACGTTCGGGGAGGATGAACCGCTATCGAAAAGGAATCTATTGATTGATTCTCATCCAAATGGTTGGACTGTAGGTGCGATGATTTACTTCACGGGCGAGGTCTCTGGGTTCAAGTCAAGATGGCCCACCTGGGCCAAGGAAGAGGACGGAAACGACATGTTGACCGAACATAGGGGGGGGTGTCGCACAAAATTTATGTCTGCTCAGAAAATCAGTATCTGCTCGTACAAAAACGGAAAAGGCATACTAACCTATTATAGGGGGAGTGATACTCGGAGGGGGTGTGGGAGACCCTTTGTAGGATGCGTGGCCGGGTTGCTCCTCGCATGCGACCCTCCCCCCTGGCCAAAGCATGCAACCCCTGGTTTCTCGGATTCGGTGTGGGTAGGGAGTCACGTAGGGTCTTCCCTTGGTGGTCGCGCGCGACGTAGCGTGTGCGAGAGGCTGGCACGTGCCCCCGCATGGTCTCGGGGGAGGGGTTCATGTTGCAGAATGCGTGTCAGGCTTATTATGGGGGGAAGTGTTACTCGGAGGGGGTGTGGGAGACCCTTTGTAGGATGCGTGGCCAGGTTGCTCCTCGCGTGCGGCCCTCCCCCCGGGCCAAAGCATGCAACCCCTGGTTGCTCGGATTCCGTGTGGGTAGGGAGTCACGTAGGGTCTTCCGTTGATGGTCGCGCGCGACGCGTCGTGGGCGAGGGGCCGACACGTGCCCCCGCGTAGTCTCGAGGGAGGGGTTCATGTTGCAGAATGTGTGTCAGGCCTATTATAGGGGGAGAAGTGCTACTCGGAGGTGCTGTGGGAGACCCTTTGCAGGATGCGAGGCCGGGTGCGTGCGGCCCTCCCCCCGGGCCAATGCATGCAACCCTGGTTGCTCGGATTCGTTGTGGGTTAGGAGTCACGTAGGGTCTTCCGTTGGTGGTATCGCGTGATATGCGTTGTTACATGAGGTGCCACCACGTGCCCCTGCATGGTCTCATGTGGCAGAGTGCGTGTGATGCCCAAGCAGGGGCGGGCCCCTATGCCCTTTTGCAAGATATTTATGTCTGCTCGGAAAATCAGTATGTGCTCGTACAAAAATGGAAAAGGCATTATAACTTATTATAGTGAGTGGGGGGGGGGGGGAGGTTGTTGGTGAGCATTGGAAAACAATGGCACACCAGCAACATTATATAGAAGAGGGGTGGTACCTCATAGTGCAGGGTGCGTGTTATGCCTATCATAGGGGGGGAAGTGTTGGTCGGAGGTCTTGTGGGAGACCCATTGCTGGGTGCGTGGTCGGGGTTGCTCCTCGGGTGCGGCCCTCCCCCTAGCCAACGCATGCGACCCTGGTGGCTCGGATTTGGTGTGGGTAATGAGTCACATAAGGTGTTCCGTTGATGCCCTCGCATGATATGCGTTGTTACATGAGGTGCCACCATGTGCCCCTGCATGGTCTCATGCGGCAGAGTGCGTGTGATGCCTAAGCAGGGGCTGCCGTGCCGTTTTCCAAAAATTTATGTCTGCTCAGAAAATCAGTATCTTCTCATACAAAAATGGAAAAGGCATATTAACCTATTATAGGGGGGGAGTGTTGCCTTGGGAGACATTGTGGGAGATGCTTGGCCTGGTCCGGCGCGCGCGCGCGAGCCACCCCCCCGGGCCGTTGGATGCATCCCGTCGGGATAGGATGGTCGGATACAGCCTTGTTACGCAGGGCAATATGTCTCCCCGAATACGTGTGTTTCCTCTCGGTTATGGGTTCCGGCAGTCCATGGTTTATCTAGGTGCCCGCCGCCCCCCCAGTGTAGGTGTAGCCTTCGGATTGGAAATGGTTTGCGTTCTGCATGCGGAATGCTGTTGGGTTGAATATGTGGCGTCCAAGATCTTGGTGCACGCAGGATGGGCGATCTTGCATTCCACATATCCGACCTGCCAGGATTTGGCATGCTGCAACGCGTTCCATGTGTTGTAGCCTTCAGGGGGGCGGTTTGCATCTTGGACCTTGGTGCCGGACTCTCGGATCGACGGAAATGGAGAAGGAATGCGAGCATATTAATGGGGGCCGTGTTGGATGACAATGCTGCGGGAGATGCTAGGCCAGGTGCCCCCGGGCCATAGCATGCATCCCGATACTTGGTTCCCCAATTTCGTGCCTAGCGATGCCGGACCTGTCACCGCTAGACGTCTCCATTTGCCTGCTTGCCCTTTGGCAT
>JALJEV010000174.1:2980000-3017500 GCA_026586105.1 Hylodesmum podocarpum
TAGCAAAATGCGATACTTGGTGTGAATTGCGAGAATCCGTGAACCATCGAGTCTTTGAACGCAAGTTGCGCCGAAGCCATTAGGCGAGGGCATGCATGCCCAGGTGTCACACATCGTTACTCCCACTCACGGGTGCGCTATTGGCTGTGCGTGTAGTGTATGCTGGCCTCCGCGAGTGGTGCCTTGTGGTTGGTTGAAAATCGAGTCTGCGGTGGGGCGCGCCGCGATAAAATGGTGGACGGGCAATGCCCGAGACCAAGCACGCGTGATCCTGTCCGGTGTGACCCTTGGACCCCTGCGGCGTCTTCGGATGCTCTTTGCGAGACCTCAGGTCAGGCGGGGCTACCCGCTGAGTTTAAGCATATCAATAAGCGGAGGAAAAGAAACTAACAAGGATTCCCTTAGTAACGGCGAGCGAACCGGGAAGAGCCCACTGTGAGAATCGGGCCCAAGTCCCCTGGAAGGGGGCGCCAGAGAGGGTGAGAGCCCCGTTGTGACCGGACCCTGTCGCACCATGAGGCGCTGTCTACGAGTCGGGTTATTTGGGAATGCAGCCCCAATCGGGCGGTAAATTCCGTCCAAGGCTAAATACTGGCGAGAGACCGATAGCGAACAAGTACCGCGAGGAAAAGATGAAAAGAACTTTGAAAAGAGAGTCAAAGAGTGCTTGAAATTGTCGGGAGGGAAGCGGATGGGGGCTGGCGATGTGTCCCGGTCGGATGTGGAACGGTGAAAGCCGGTCCGCCGATCGGCTCGGGACATTGACCGACGCGGGTTGTGGTGGCGGCCAAAGCCCGGGCTGTTGATATGTTCGCGGAGACGTCATCACCACGATCAAGGACGGCAGCGCGCCCCGGCACGTGCGCGCTCCGGGCGTCGGCCTGTGGGCTCCCCATTCGGCCCGTCTTGAAACACGGACCAAGGAGTCTGACATGTGTGCGAGTCAACGGGCAAGTAAACCCGTAAGGCGCAAGGAAGCTGATTGGTGGGATCCTGATGCAATCCTCAAGGAGAATAGCAATGGAGACACGGATCTTCATGCTTCAATGGAGACTTAGGAAGTAAGGAAGAAGAAGCACTCGGCCTCAAGGAGAAAAGAAAGAAGAAAACGGATTAGAAGAGGAATGGAAGCGCCATGGCAAGTGCCAATAAGCTTGAGGTGGAACCGCCACAATGGAGCAAGGAAGCCATTGATGAGATTCAAGGTTCTTCACAAGAACACAAGAGAGAAAACACTCTCAATTTTCTGAATTCAATTCTCAATTAATCAAAAAGTGTTTACAATTCAAAATTCCTACTATTTATATGGCTAGCAATTGGCGCCACCTTGGAAAGCAAGCTTCAATTCGGAACCATTGGATGAGACTTGGGATCAACGTGTGGGAAGCTCTCTCAAGCACATCACACGGATCACCAAGCTCCATCCTTAGATCACACAAGGATCCTATGGCTACGGATTAAAGTGTAAGTGGTGTAAAAAGCATGTCTTAAGTTTGAATGCTAGCCTCTTGATTAGATCTTAATCAAGTGGTTAGAGTTCACTTAAGACTTGGTGCCAAAAGCATGTGCTAGCTGAATTTGAATTCATCCATTGGATTAGAGAGTCTAGATCTCATCTAATGGTTGGAATTCAAATTGAGTTAGTGCTTTTCCCACTACTTTTCCCTCCAATTCTCTCCCACTCTCCCTAGAGAGAGTGGCGCTCACTCTCCCTCTTTTAAGAGGTGAAATTCGGCCCTAGTAAGCTATGCATAGCCGTGAACTCACATGCCAAAATAATGCCCACAATTATTCACTTAAAATCCTAATTACAAGTTTATAATATTTCTAAGAGATTACAAGTCCTATTGTATAACAAGGAGAAGTCTTGAGTTGACTCTTGACTTTGACTCTTGAGTTGACTTTCTACTTCTTCTTGTATTCTTTTGGTCATGGATCTTGTAACTCTTCTAGTGAAGGATGGTCGTCCATCAAACCCTCCTTCTTGTGTTGAACTTGTCCTCAAGTTATCCTCTTCCTCACCTTCAACAAAAAGAGATAAATCACTAACATTGAAAGAGTTACTACAAGTATAGGTGTTAGGAAGGTCAAGTTTATAAGCATTTGGTCCAAGTTTTTGGAGTATCTTGAAAGGTCCATCTCCTCTTGGCATGAGTTTGGATCCTCTAAGGGTAGGGACTCTCTCCTTTCTTAGATGAAGCCAAACCAAATCTCCTTATTGAAATTGAACATCTTTCTTATGTTGGTTTGCTTTAGCCGCCACCTTGGTGTACCTCTTCTCAATTTGTTCCTTTATCTTGGCATGAAGAGTTTGTACCCTCTCGGCTTTGCTAGCTCCATCTACATCATAAGCAAACTCAAGTGGCAAAGGAATAAGATCAAGAGGTGTTAGTGGGTTAAATCCATATACAATCTCAAATGGAGAACACTTAGTAGATGCATTCACTACTCTATTATATGCAAATTATCAATCCAAGGGGAATTAGGAATAGGGAGGGGAGTGTACAAGCCGTGATTCATAACCCTAGACTTGGCTCTATGGCATGCAATGCATTTAGATATGAATCGGTTCACATCTTTCTTCATGTGTGGCCAATAGAAATGTTCTTGTAAAATAGCAAGGGTTTTATCAATCCCAAAATGTCCCATGATGCCCCCCTCATGTGCTTCACAAACAAGTAAGTCTCTTAAGGATGTCTTAGGCACACACAAAGTTTTTCCTTTGAAAAGATATCCTTCATGCCTAAAGAAATCCTTATGAGCCCCATGCACACACATCATGAAAACTCCACTAAAATCAATGTCACTTTCATACAAGTTTTTAATGTGTTCAAAACCTAGCATCTTAGTTTCTAGCATGGTAAGCAATGAGTATCTTCTACTAAGTGTATCGGCTACTATATTACTTACACCTGATAATTCATTTTATATACATTTTCTTTACCTTGTTTTTGGTTCAATTAGCTTCTATACGTGTCATATATTGATAGTTTATCTTAGATATTGTGTTAGAGGTATATTTTAGTAGTAGTAGTAAATAATAGTTTAAATTCCATAAGTTCTTATGTTTGTATATGGATTCTTGTGCAGTACACCTATAGCTTTGAGGATTGAAGAAGAGATTAGCAGCAAGGATGGACCCAATTCAAGAACCTAGAGTGAACCATGGTGCAAGGAATCACCCAGATTTTTGTCATGGGGCGCCCTGGCGCACTAGGTGGCGCATTCCATGCCAACTTGCTGGAATTTTACGCCCTGGCGCACTAGGTGGCGCAAATGATGCCAAGCTGCTGGAATTTTACGCCCTGGCGCACTAGGTGGCGCAAATGATGCCAAGCTGCTGGAATTTTACGCCCTGGCGCGATTCTGTTAGTAGGGTGGCGCGTTTCTGCTGCTATAAAGGGCTGTGAGGGCGCGAAATTGAACAACTCTTCATAATTCTATTTTCCACTTTCGTAGCTTCTCTTGTACTCTGAGAGTTGTGCGATTGTGCAACTCTCTGCTCTCGTTCTTCTCTCTTCTTGTTCTCTTCTCTTTTCCATTCTTGAATCTCTTGTATTGAACTTCGCACAAACATTGAACACTTCGCAATTGAATTCAGTTCCACGTTCTTGCCTCTTCAATCTGTGGTTTCAATTACAATTACATGCAATTCTTCTATTCTTCGTTGATTCAGGTTTTCGTTAATTGTGTGCTTTGGTTCAAAATTCTCTTATGCTTTTGTTTTCTCAATTGAATTTAATTTTTGATTTCCAATTCCTCCACTCTTCAATTCTGTTTTACCTTGCAATTACGTGTATAATTTTACTGTTGATTGATTAGGTTTTCTCTTCACACTTTATGCTTTTACACTTTGTTCCTTTCACAATTTCTGTTATTGTTCGTTATTTTCTGTTACTGTTCGTTATTACATTTTTGCATTGATTTCCTCTTGATTCATCATTTCAATTCACATCTTGATTGTTCTGTTCTGTTCTTACTTGTTTCTTGTTGTTTCTCTATTCTCCTTTCAACTCCAGATTTTCTTGCGTTTATGCATTGTTCCTTTCTTGCGTTTATATCTTATTACTTCACGTTACAGTTCTCTGCTCTGTTCTTTGTCTTCAACTGTTCATTTTGTCTTGCAAGTTCAATTCCTTTTAGTTTTACTCAACTACTCCATGAAAATCCCCCTCTCTTCGTGAATTAATTCTGAGTTAAATAGATACATGTCTTCTGAGAGATGACCTAGTTGATTCCTCTATATTACAAATCTAATTGGGGATAAATCTAGCTTTTGATAGTCATTCGACAGTGGTTATCAACACCCTTCTTGTATTTAATGACATAAGGAAAAGTTTCAATGAATTCTACCCATCTTGCATGCCATTTTTCCAATTTGCCTTGCCCTTTTAAGTGCTTCAAAGCTTCATGGTCGGTATGCACTATGAATTCCTTTGGGAGGAGATAGTGTTGCCACACTTGGAAAGCTCTCACCAAGGCATACATCTCCTTATCATATGTTGAGTAGTTCACTTGTGCACCCTTAAGCTTCTCACTATAATAGGCCACGGGATGACCTCCTTGTATCAACACGGCACCCACACCTACATTGGAAGCATCACACTCCAATTCAAATGACAAATCAAAATTTGGCAAAACAAGAATAGGTGCATTAGTTAGCTTTTCCTTTAGGAACCGAAAGGCTTCTTCTTGTTTAGGCCCCCACACAAATGGAATTTCTTTCTTAACAAGTTCATTTAAAGGAGATGCAATAGTACTAAAATCTTTAACAAATCTCCTATAAAAACTAGCCAAGCCATGAAAACTCCTAACATCTTTTACACAAGTGGGAGTAGGCCATTCTTGTATAGCTTTTACCTTTCCTTCATCAACTTGAACCCCTTGAGAGCTCACTACAAAACCGAGAAATACTACCTTGTTGGTGGAGAAGGTGCATTTGCTCTTGTTGGCATATAGTTGTTCCTTCCTAAGTACTTCCAAGATATACTTCAAATGTGTTAGATGTTCAAGAAAAGTTTTACTATATATCAAAATATCATCAAAGTACACAACTACAAACTTTCCTAAGAACTCTCTCAACACATGGTTCATGAGTCTCATGAAGGTACTAGGTGCATTAGATAAGCCAAATGGCATAACAAGCCATTCATATAACCCAAATTTAGTCTTAAATGCGGTTTTCCACTCATCACCTTGTTTCATTCGAATTTGGTGGTAACCACTCTTAAGATCTATCTTTGAGAATACACAAGCACCATGCAACTCATCTAACAAGTCATCTAATCTAGGGATAGGATGGCGATACCTAATAGTGATGTTGTTGATTGCTCTACAATCGGTGCACATCCTCCATGTTCCCTCCTTCTTAGGCACTAGTATTACGGGTGATGCACAAGGAGAAAGGCTCTCCTTCACCCAACCCTTGTCCATAAGCTCTTGCACTTGCTTTTGAATTTCATGGCTCTCTTGAGGAGAACTCCTATAGCTTGGACGGTTTGGTAGTGGTGCACCCGGTATCAAGTCAATTTGATGCTCAATGCCTCTTATAGGGGGAAGGCCGTGAGGTATGTCTTTGGGAAAGACATCTTGAAACTCCTTCAATAAGGCCTCCAAGCTTCCTTGCTCACCTACAAAGTTAGAACTCAAAACCAAAGGATTAGGGATGCAAAGAAACATGGACTTCCTAGCTAGATAACCTCTCTTAAGCTCACTCTTCTCTATCAAGAAGCTCTCTTTCTTTTCACTCTTTTTACTTTTCAATTTTTCAAGCATATGAACCTTAGGATTAGACAACTTCCCTTTGGCTTTACCTCCCTTGGAGCTCTCGGCCGTGGGCTTGCCATCATGCTTGGGCGTGTGATAATCCATTTTATATACATTTTCTTTACTTTGTTTTCGGTTCAATTAGCTGTTATATGTGTCATATTTTGGTAGTTTATCTTAGATATTGTGTTAGAGGTATATTTTAGTAGTAGTAGTAAACAATAGTTAAAATTCCATAAGTTCTTATGTTTCTATATTGATTCTTGTGCAGTCACTTCTAGAACTATGAGAAATGAAGAAGAGATAGGAGCAGGGAGGAGATTGAATGCTAGAATGGAAGCCTGGATTGGAAGACCCAAGATCTGAGATGAGGACTTAGAGTGCAAGTCAGCAAGAGGAAGAGAAGTTGAAGCTCAAGTCAAGGGAGCACCTCCATTTGAGCCCAGCTTTCACTCAATTTGCACTCCGAATTGGCTCTTCGTGTCTTCATGAGAGTTGTAGCTCTATCAAACCTCTTTCATTTGCAAAAAACCAGAGCTCAAAACGATATCTGTGGAAGAAGTTATGCCCATTTTAGTGAAAGGACTCAGAGCAGTCGCGCCAAGGCGCAAATTGGAGTCTCCTCTCTGGAGAAACGCGCCAGGGCGCGATTTCACTTAATGCAGGGCGCGTCTCATGCCTTATGAAAGCTCAAATGAAGGAATCAAGACGTAAGAACTCTTGTTCCGTCTGATGGATTAGTTTCGCCTGACGCTGAGAGTGAGTTGTATCGTCTGTGCTTGCTTCATCTGAGGTTTGTTAAAATCTGTGCTTGCTTCATCTGAGGTTTGTTCCGTCTGTACTTGTTTCGTCTGAGTCTCCAGATTGATGCTTTTATCTGTAGACAAGACAGACGATACCAAGACAGACGATACCAATACAGACGATACCAATACGGACGATACCAAGACAGACGATACCAAGACAGACGATACCAAGACAGACGATACAACAAGTTCATACAGACGACGATCCCAAAGACAGACGATACAACAAGTTTATACAGACGATACAACAGACGAATGATCAAACTACTACTTACATTGTTAGCGTCTGATTGTTTCACAACTAGTGCAAATACTGTTTTCTTGCTGGACAAACGCGCCAGGGCGCGTCCCTTTTAAGTGGGTGGCGCGATTTCTGCACATATATATATCTGTTGGGCGCGAAAATGAAGAAGAAACTTTTCATAATTCTGTTTTCCATCTTGTAGCTTCCCTTGCACACTTTGAATTGTGCGATTGCACAATTCTCTCTTCTCTCTTCGCTGTTCTCTCTTCTACTCACTCTTTTCTTCTTAGATTTCAATGTTCATGTATTCAATCTCTCCTCACAACTATAGCTACTGCAACAATTGAATTCAGTTCTTTGATTTTGATTACGCTATTCTTCAATTCTGCAATGGATTCCTGATTCAATTCACTTTCACATTCTATTATCTTGTTTCGGATTGTTTAGGTTTTCTCCTCATGTTTTACGCTACTGCTCTGTATTCCTTTTCTGCATTTACTTATTGTTCAATTCACCGTTGCAATTTACATTTCGTTGTTCTATTCTACAATTCTCATTTTCCTTGCATTTCATGCTAATGTTCATTGTTCCTTTCTGTTTCAAATTGCTTAGTTCACTGCTGCACTTTACATTTTCCTGTTATATCTTCAAATTTTAATTCTCCTTGCATGTTATTTCTATTATGTTTCTTTCCTTGTGCTTAGTTGCGATTTCAATCTACATTTCGCTACTCCCCTTTCTATTTCTAGTTTCGCTGCTTTATATTCAAATTCTAATTCTATCTTTAGTTCTTCATTCAGTTTTGTATTTTCTATTCCGTTTAGGTTTTACTGCATTAATTCATGAAAATCCCCCTCCTAATAGTGAGCAATTCCGAATTGAATGTATGTATGTCTTCTGAGAGATGACCTAGGTTGATTCCTCTATATTACAAGTTTAATTGGGGATAAATCTAGCTTTTGATAGTCATTCGACAGTGGTTATCAAAATGGCGCCGTTGCCGGGGACATGCGTCATTCAGTTTGGAATTATCACTTTTCATGTATATAAACTGTTTGTGAATATTACAATTGTATAGACTAACCATAAATCCATATAATAGTTGTTGTTTCTAGTGTAGGTATTGACTATTTTGTTGAGTTTTGCATAGGTTTTAATTCTTTGTAGATATCATTGATGCTAGTTAGTTAGTGCTTAAATGATATTTTGCTGAGTGCTGTTAGTTAGTGTAGTTTATGCTAATTTGTGTGGTATATTGATGTTTTTGGTGGCTATTGTTGAATCTGATGAACTAGAGAGGTGTTGATTTACATTCCTTTAGGCTACCATGGATAATAAGACTATTAGGGAACTATTGCAGCAGGATTTCAATGAGTCAACTTTTGAAGAGGCAAAAGTTTTTCATACCATGCCTCAACAGCAGTACAACCCATGTTCCTACAATCCTGGATGGAGAGATTATCTTCAGCAGAGTTCACTTGACTATTCTACTCTCCATCCAGCACAGAATTGGCAGCAAAATTACAATCATCATGTATCATCTTTTCAACAACATCCTACACAACCACTAGCTCAACCACAAGGTAGTCCTTCCTTGGAAGAATTAATCAATCAGATGGCCACCAACAACTTGCAATTTCAGCAGATGTTTGAGGTTGACCTTCAGAGTATTCAAACTCAGATTGAGCAGTTATCAAATGCAATTAGTCAGAACCAACCTTAAGCATCCATCATAAGCATGAAACTACCTACTGAAGAGCATTTTGCTTCCTCTTTAGATTTAGTTGATAATTTTGTAGATAATTGTACAGATTTTAACGCTGAATTTGAATCTGAATTGACTAATTTTTCTAATTTCAATAATGATTTGGCTAGCTGTTGCTGTAATGATGATGCCACTGTTTGTACCATATGTGCAGAGATGAATACTGCCATTGCAGGTGCAGATCTTAATTTGCAGACTGCAGATTTTGGTCTACAGGTTCTTGCATCTACTGACATTGCAGTGAACAAGCCATTGTCACCTTCCATTGTCGGTACCGCCAAGCTTAGAGGTGGAACCCTCTTGCACAACAACCAGAGAAGACAATTACCATGGAGGTTGTAGCTAAAGAGAAAGAGTTGCAAGAACAAGATTTGAAAGAACAAGACATGGAAGAAAAAGTGACAGATAAACAAGAGAAGGAAACATGTGATGGCTTAATTGTTTATACTAATCCTTCCTTTGTTTATGTTGATTCTCTTTTTATAGGTGATATAGGAGTGAGTCCTGAGGAAGAAATACAAGATAACAACTTTTTGTGTGAAGATGTTTATGTAGAAAAGAAAGAACTTAAAGCACACGATGAAGCTGTTTGTGACCCTCCTCCTTACAAAAATCCTCATGTCTTGGTACCTAGTGGAGAATTGTCCATAAAGTTTCCTTGGAGCGAATATTGTGGAAAGAGTGAAGCATCAAGGAAATCAGAGGAACCACTAGAGAAAATTTCTTTACCATTTAACACTCTTTCTCCTTGCAAAAATATGAACAACATTAATTGTTTCACTTTAGATACCTATAGAATTAAAGCATGGACTATAATTGAGTTTGATAATTTAAACCTCTTAGTTGTTCCCAATGCTTTCTGCTCTTATGATGTTGCATATTCTTGTAGGTCATTAGAGAAGTCATCAATAGAGGCCCAAATGCAAACTCCTACACATATTGGCGAACCAATGTCTACACACATCGAAAATGGAGTAGAGGATGACCATGATATTTTGAAACATTCTAACCCTTTGCTCTCTCTTTTAAATGGTGTTGTTGATGTTGATGTTAAATATTCCATGTGCTTTAATTCATACTTTAGACTAAGTGAAACATTTAATTTGTTCAAATTGGATGCCCATATTAAAATGAGTAAATGGAAGATTATGATTATGGCATTCAAATTATTCCTACCACCACCATGCACTAATCATAAAACATATCTACACCACCAATCATCTGCACTAATCAATAATGACTTACATATTGTGGTAGATAATTGTATGATATTTGATCCTGGTGGATGTTTGTTCTGGTAAGGTACCAAGGGCAAATTCATGGTGAATGGGCAACTGAAGCATAATCAAGAAAGCACCATTGAACAACCTAGAGCAAGAGTTGGTACCATTTGCACCCTCTTTGCAGCTTTGAACGGCCGAGGGAGTCTTCTATTCCCCTTCTGATTTTAATTGGAATTGAATTCATTGATGCATTTTATGTTTCATTAAGGACAATGTCAATTTAAAGTGTGGGGGGGATTTTGTGAATGTTTTTCTGTTTTTGATCTAGGAATTATTTTGTTTCTACCTTTAGTTGGTTTTCTGTTTATGCTGTTTTCTGCTGTTTTCTACTGTGAAAGTTACAGAAAATATATGTGAATCATACCTTCTCTCTGAATTTATAGGTGTATAAACTGTGAAAGTTACAAACATTTTTAGTTGATAGATGTTTCAACTTTCCTATGACCTATCTGTGCATCCTTGAAGTGCAATTGACTTGAAATTAAAGTGTGGATAATTAGTCATAGTAAAATAAACCTTGTGAGAGTTTGAGCCTTATATGAAGGAACCATTTTTCCTTCAAAATTTCTTTCTTGTGTGATTACACTCATCTTGTTAGTTGCTCTAGATTTTTCCTTGACTCTTGCTGATATTTCTTGATCACATGCATTATTGGAATGATTTAGGCAAATTTCTTCTTAAGCCACTAGCCAAATGAGCCTACCTTACATATCTGTCCCTTGTTATCCCCTTTTGAGCCTTTATTTCCCTTTCTTCAATTTTAAGCTCATTACAAGCCGAAAAATGGAAAACAATGATGTCCCCTAACCTTAGGGATTAAAGGAGCTTTGGAATTGTTTTGGGAATAGGATCTAAAAAAGTGTGGGGGTATAACCCTTTAGGACAATTCTGGTATGTGAAGTTGGTGAATGGATTGGCATTGGTTATGCAAAAGAAAACAAATACACAGAAAAATATATGTATATATATATATACAGAAAAAGATACAAAGAAGGAAATCTACAAAAGAAAAAAGAAAGAAAAAGAAAGAAGAAACGAAAGCACCAAAAGTTATACGAAAGCAAAAGAAAGAAAAGAGAAAAAGAGAAACATAAGGAAATGAAAATCCAGGATGGAAATAAGTAGGAAGCCAAAAAGAGGTAAATGCTAGGAGGATAATCTTCATGCTTATTAGATTTATTTCCCATTGCTCCTTTTTTCTCTTGGTTATTAGCCTAAATAATCCCTCTCTTATCCCACCTTCACCTTGGCCCCATTACAAGCTTAATAAAGGCCTTTTGATCTTTAATTGCATGTGTCTCAAGTTATTGAAATTAGAGGCTTGTAAAAATCTGGTAGTGCTAGCTTGCATGATGTGTCTGAGTGCAAATACAAGCCTAAAAAACTTGAGAGTCAAGAGGAAACACTAACTTGTGAGGTTCTATCACTTTGAATTCATTCTTTAACTCAACTTGTCAAATTGTTTGTTCTGGATGCACATTAGATTCATGAATCGTTGTTGATCTTGATGCTCTGAATTTTGTCCCTTTCTCTTTATATGCATCTGTGGCTCAACTGGAATTGGTTCAGTTCACATAGCATCAATTCTTCTTTTAGTAAGTTTTGCCCCGGAGTGCAAAAGAATAAGTGTGGGGGTATTTGATAATCCATTTTATATACATTTTCTTTACTTTGTTTTCAGTTCAATTAGCTGTTATATGTGTCATATTTTGGTAGTTTATCTTAGATATTGTGTTAGAGGTATATTTTAGTAGTAGTAGTAAACAATAGTTAAAATTCCATAAGTTCTTATGTTTCTATATTGATTCTTGTGCAGTCACTTCTAGAACTATGAGAAATGAAGAAGAGATAGGAGCAGGGAGGAGATTGAATGCTAGAATGGAAGCCTGGATTGGAAGACCCAAGATCTGAGATGAGGACTTAGAGTGCAAGTCAGCAAGAGGAAGAGAAGTTGAAGCTCAAGTCAAGGGAGCACCTCCATTTGAGCCCAGCTTTCACTCAATTTTCACTCCGAATTGGCTCTTCGTGTCTTCATGAGAGTTATAGCTCTATCAAACCTCTTTCATTTGCAAAAAACCAGAGCTCAAAACGATATCTGTGGAAGAAGTTATGCCCATTTTAGTGAAAGGACTCAGAGCAGTCGCGCCAAGGCGCAAATTGGAGTCTCCTCTCTGGAGAAACGCGCCAGGGCGCGATTTCACTTAATGCAGGGCGCGTCTCATGCCTTATGAAAGCTCAAATGAAGGAATCAAGACGTAAGAACTCTTGTTCCGTCTGATGGATTAGTTTCGCCTGACGTTGAGAGTGAGTTGTATCGTCTGTGCTTGCTTCATCTGAGGTTTGTTCCGTCTGTGCTTGCTTCATCTGAGGTTTGTTCCGTCTGTACTTGTTTCGTCTGAGTCTCCAGATTGATGCTTTCGTCTGTAGACAAGACAGACGATACCAAGACAGACGATACCAATACAGACGATACCAATACGGACGATACCAAGACAGACGATACCAAGACAGACGATACAACAAGTTCATACAGACGACGATCCCAAAGACAGACGATACAACAAGTTTATACAGACGATACAACAGACGAATGATCAAACTACTACTTACATTGTTAGCGTCTGATTGTTTCACAACTAGTGCAAATACTGTTTTCTTGCTGGACAAACGCGCCAGGGCGCGTCCCTTTTAAGTGGGTGGCGCGATTTCTGCACATATATATATCTGTTGGGCGCGAAAATGAAGAAGAAACTTTTCATAATTCTGTTTTCCATCTTGTAGCTTCCCTTGCACACTTTGAATTGTGCGATTGCACAATTCTCTCTTCTCTCTTCGCTGTTCTCTCTTCTACTCACTCTTTTCTTCTTAGATTTCAATGTTCATGTATTCAATCTCTCCTCACAACTATAGCTACTGCAACAATTGAATTCAGTTCTTTGATTTTGATTACGCTATTCTTCAATTCTGCAATGGATTCCTGATTCAATTCACTTTCACATTCTATTATGCTGTTCTGGATTGTTTAGGTTTTCTCCTCATGTTTTACGCTACTGCTCTGTATTCCTTTTCTGTATTTACTTATTGTTCAATTCACCGTTGCAATTTACATTTCGTTGTTCTATTCTACAATTCTCATTTTCCTTGCATTTCATGCTAATGTTCATTGTTCCTTTCTGTTTCAAATTGCTTAGTTCACTGTTGCACTTTACATTTTCCTGTTATATCTTCAAATTTTAATTCTCCTTGCATGTTATTTCTATTCTGTTTCTTTCCTTGTGCTTAGTTGCGATTTCAATCTACATTTCGCTACTCCCCTTTCTATTTCTAGTTTCGTTGCTTTATATTCAAATTCTAATTCTATCTTTAGTTGTTCATTCAGTTTTGTATTTTCTATTCCGTTTAGGTTTTACTGCATTAATTCATGAAAATCCCCCTCCTAATAGTTAGCAATTCCGAATTGAATGTATGTATGTCTTCTGAGAGATGACCTAGGTTGATTCCTCTATATTACAAGTTTAATTGGGGATAAATCTAGCTTTTGATAGTCATTCGACAGTGGTTATCAGCGTGCCCTTAGAGCTTTAGGCCAAGGTGAGTTGCTTCTCTTGGTCCCTCTTAAGCTTCATCCTTATTTGATCTTCACAAACCTCTTTAGGTGTTAGTGGTTTGAGTGTGACCTTCTTACCTACATGAGAAAGAATATAAGTATTAGCAACTCCATCATGTATAGCTTTTCTATCAAATTGCCAAGGCCTACCAAGGAGTAAGTGTGTGGCCTCCATAGGAACAACATCACAAAGTACTTCATCATTATATTTACCAATAGTAAAAGAAATAAGTACTTGTTTGTCTACCACCAATTCTCCTTTTCCACTCAACCATTGTAGCTTATATGGTTTAGCATGTGAAGATGTTTTCAATTTTAATTTATCCACTAATCTAGTGCTTACTACATTAGTGCAACTACCACTATCAATAATTAAAGAGCATACCTTCCCTTCAATAGTACATCTACTATGGAAGATATTCTCCCTTTGTGAATCATCAAGCTCCTTACTTACATTGCTTAGCATCCTCCTTACCATCAAGAGATCTCCCTCCTCGGCTTGTTCAAAGGATGAATGCTCACTTGCACTTGATGCCTCACTCTCACTAGATGATGAGCTTGAATCTTCACTTGTGATTGCTCCATCATTTCTCACCATCATAGCTTTCTTGTTTGGGCAATGAGAGGCTATGTGGCCATGACCTAAACATTTGAAACATTTAATAGAACTAGGTTTAGAAGAGTTAGGATGTACCTCCTTTACCTTAGTGTTGTCTCGGTCATGTGGCTTTCTCATGTTGGAGTAGCCTTCTCTCTTGCCTTTGTCTCTCCAAGAGTTAGAGGATGAAGTAGAGGATCTCTTGAAGGTGCCTCTTCTCTTTATTTGTTGCTCCACCTTCTCGGCCTTATGGATGGCCTCCTCTATGGTCATATAGCTTTGGAGCTCAAGAATGTCTTGAATCTCCCTATTAAGTCTATGGGTAAACCTAGCTAATGTGGCCTCTCTAGCCTCTTGGTAGTCACATCTTAGCATAGTTAACTCAAGCTCCTTATAGTACTCTTGCACACTCTTGGTCCCTTGAGTCAACCTTTGGAGTTTTATGTGTAGGTCTCTCACATAGGTTGGTGGCACAAACCTAGCTCTCATAGCTTCTTTAAGTTGGGTCTATGAGGTGATTTGTGGTCTCCTCCTCCTCTCACCCTCTACTAGAATTTGGTTCCACCATACTAGTGCATATCCCTCAAACTCCAATATAGCTATGTTCAACTTTTTCTCTTCATTTAAAATGGGATAGCATGAGAAAACTTGGTCTAGTTTCATGATCCACTCTAGGTAGGTTTCGGCACTCCCTTCTCCATTAAACTTAGGTAGGTTTAGCTTAAGGTTCCTCTCATCTATCCTACCTTCTCCCTCAAAGTAATGGTTGCCTCGGCCATACCCTCCAAAATCACCAAAGTCTTCTCTCCTACCTCCCCTTCTACCTCTCCTATGACCCTTATAGTCATGGTCATCTTCATCATTGCTCCCACCTTCACTACTCCTAGGTGTAGATTGGCTTCCTCTACTAGCACTTCCTCGGTGGCTAGAATTTCCAGCACCTCTAGGTTGATGTTTTGGTTGGTTTCCACTTGTCTCTCCAAGGATCTTTTTCTCTAACCCTTTCCTAATCTTTCTCTCTTCCTTAGCTCTCCTCTCTAGGTCAAACCTCTCCTCTAAACTAGTTTGCAACATACTCTTCATTAGGTCCATCATTTTCTTAGTTTTAGGTGAAAGGTCATTTCCTACACTAGGAGAACTATCCATAGCTGCACAACAAGGATTAGTACACAAAAATATAGAGAAAATAGGATCCTTTCCACTCACTAAGTGTATGCACTCAAGTCACTCGTATTTCACACTTTAAGACTCTTTCTCAAATGTTCACTCTTTTCTTTTTCCACTCAACCTCTCTTAATACTCTTGTTCAAACCTCTAATCAATCATTCAAGGTCCAAGTATCCAAAGTGAAAGAGGAACGGTTCTAGAATCAAGCCTAAGAGTTCCAAGAAATACAAACTCAAGACAAAACTTAGGAGTCCAAAAATGACAAGCAATAAAAGGTACTCAATGAACAAAATTTTGGCTACTCAAATATAAGAAGTTTATATGTGACAAAGGCACTAAACTACTGCAGTTTGGACAGCCACAAATATTTGTTCAAAACTGGAAAAATTATGGCAACACCGAAGACAAATTTCAAGCCAATTTACTAGCACATTGAAACCGGATTTGAGGCAATTTTCAAGTGAATTTTGGTAAAGTGATTTTAAGTGATTAGGTGCAGTTTTCACCACTGTACAGCCAAGTATTATGCTCAAAAATACAGGGGAAAAAACAGAGTTTCAAAGTACCAAGCACATCACACACCACAAGTTCAAGAATCTATGCTACTAGCAAACTAAACTCAAGTTTTGGTGATAATGCTTAGTCCTAAGTGTCTCTAGTGTAACATCCCAAAAATTTAAATATAGTTTAAGAGAGGTATTTATAACAGAGAGAAATATAAAAATAATTAAAAATTATGAATTTTTGAAATTACTGTAGTAAATAGTAAATTACTGTGTAAATAGTAAATTACTGTGCACATAGTTAATTACTGTGCAAATAGTAAATTACTGTGCAAATAGTAAAATTACTGTACAAATAGTAAATTACTGTGGTAAATAATAAAATTACTGTGGTAAATAGTAAAATTACTGTAGTAAATAATAAAATCACTGAGGTAAATAGTAAAATCACTAAAGTAAATAGTAAAATTACTGTAATAGAATATTCTGTGGAATATTCTGTAGAACATTCTGTGGAATATTCTGTAGAATATAGAATATTTTGTATAATATTCTGTAGAATATTCTATATTCTGTAGAATATTCTGTAGCAAATAGTACCTTGGGAATTCTATAAATAGGGCCTAGGGGTTTCAGATGAGGAAACAAACCAAAGAACATTTCTATATTCTCTCAAGCTCTCTCTTAGGAAGAAATATCTCTAAAAGAGGAGCAAGTAAGTAGAGGAAGAGTATAGGAAGCTGGGAGAAACTGTAAGGGGAGCTGTCCTTATCCTACTCTTCTATTCTTTGTTTTGTTGTTACTTTCATTATATTTCTTTAGTTTTTCGGATACTAAGGTGCGAAGATAATTCTTAGTATGCTCTGTGGTTGCGGTTTTGTCCGATCTTCCACATCAGAACAGAATTATTCTTGTTACGAGGAAAAGTGTGGTACTGTTTATTGGTTCTTGATGTTTCCTTGATAATTCTTGGTGTTTCTTGTTTCTTGGTTTCTTGATGTTTATTGGTGTTTCTTGGTGTTGATTTCATATCGAAATATGTCTGGTTTTGAGTTGGATATGAATAAGTGGTGACATGCATGGTTGCATGAAATTGGTGATGGACTTGAATTGCTTAATGACCGATTTGAAATGCCTAGTGGAGAGGCAATATTCTAAGATTGCTTGGTGAATAGGCAATGCTTAGAAGGTTTTGAAATGAATATGACCTAGTAAAGAGGTCAAGATTTAAAATGTGATAAAGGTCATTATACAATTCAAGGTCCTAGAGCATGTTGCATGATGACTGGATAGTAGTAGACCAAGTCCGTAAGTTACGGATTCCCGTCTGTGTGAGTGGAATACCGTGGACTAGAGGGGGTTCTCTTGGTGGGGAAATTGCCCTGCTCATGATGATCACATGTTGCGGGGGAGGTCCTGCCGGACACTGAGGGAACTCGACAATTACGGAGTGTCTACCACTGGTGGGTCTGGAGGATGTGAGGACCAGATGCCCCAGGCTATTTTCAGTGGATGGCGCCACATTGCATGTTGAGTAAATAGGGAAAGTACATCGTGAGGATACATGCATCATATAGGAATAAGAGCATGCAATAGTGATTATGTGTTTTGATTGAATACATGATTATTGTGATAAATTACTGATTCGTTTTATGGTTGATTGGTGGTTTTACCTTGTGAATTGAATTAATGGTTTGGACACAGGTTTTATATCAATAAATTACTATTTTTAAAGAAATTGAAGAATATTAAAGAATATTGGTTTTATGAATATTTTTCCTTATTTTTAAAAGTTTTACTATAATTAAAATTATTTGAGGATTAAGGAAAGCTCACCCTTGCAATTCTATTTTTACAGATTGGCAGGATTGAGAAGTTGTCACTGTTTCGCAATGGTTGTTACTATTATCTTGTTGAAGATGCTTGCTATGTTTTGCATGTAGAAGTGTTGAGTAAATGTTCTAAGGTAGTAGAAAGGTAGTTATGTAAAATAATAATAGGACAAAGTTATGTAATCTGGTTGTAATGAACTTTAAAACCTATGTAATAAAAGTGTTGTTTTCTAAATCTATCTTTTATCTACTATATCATTACCCACTTTAAATTACAAAATATAAGTAAAATAAGTAAATAAGAGGAGGGTGTTACATTAGTGGTATCAGAGCAGGTCGAACCAGTTCGACTTGTGAGTTATGTGTCTGCTATGTTTTTGTTGTGTGAATGATTGATTGCTTGTTTGCTTGAGTGTTTGTTTGATTATGTGGTGTGCTTTGCTTGATTGAATAGTCACCTAGTCTAGAATAGAATGTAGACTAACTCTATGATATTCTATGCCCTACTTTTATTAGAAAAAGTTATGGCGGTAAGAAATGATAGAGTTATAGCAGAAGCTTTACAAGCTCTGGCTCGAGCTATAGAAAATCAGAATCGAGGAAATAACGGAGGAAGGGTGTTGACTATAAAAGTATGTATGTGTCAATCCTTCGGCAAGTGTACCGGTCGTCAAAAGTTTAGAAAAAGTGAGAAAAGGTTGTCGAACCACAGAGACTAGTTGTGAATTATCGAATGCTTACTATGCTTGCTATTAGGATGAACAGTTGAGTGAATCATGTCTGTGAACTAAGTAATTATGTAAAAAGACAATTTACTGTAAAACAAGAAATGGACAGCAATAAATGTTTAAGTTTCAGAAATGATAAAATGAGTTAGGGAATAGGTTCATTCAATTCCTTCCTTCATGTAACTAAGTCTTATATCAGTTCAATGTAAATCAATCAATCGGAGACTAGAATTTGTGATACCTTGGACTAAGCCTATTCCTAGGTCTTTAGTCACTTTGAATGACTTCTATAATCTCTAATCCCTTAGGTGAAAATAGAAATGCATTCAAGAAGCGAAACAGATAAATTCACAATGTCTCATAACATGCAAGTTCTATTCCTAGACTCATGCACTGTTATAATGATGCAATTCCTCTCCTAATTCAACTATCAATCTTCCGAAGGCATAATTGAAATGAGAAACAAAAACTCAAGGTATAGCTCAATCAATTTCAAGCAGTTAATATTCCTATCACTAATTGAAATTCATGAATCAAACCTCAAGAAATTGCAATTAAGTAGGACAAGCTCAATCAATTAATCCGAAATTACAATTGAATCAACATAGAACTTCATTACAAGTATTCTGGAATCGAAATCCCCTTCCCTAACCTAAGAATTTAGCCTAACATGGAAATAGAAAAAGAAAGAACAAAAATAGAAATCAAAACCGAGAGAAGCTCCATGAATCCTTAGATCTTGCTTCCACAAGCTCCAATTCTTCAAGAATCCTCTTGATTTGATGGAGAAGGATGGAGAACGAAGGTGGAGAAGAGAGGTAAAGAAGAGAGAAAAACGAGAGAAGTGTGCAAAGGAAGCTAACAGAAAACTGAATTATGAAGTGTATCCCGATTCGCGCCTGACAAGTGTATATATAGACTCGAAATCGCGCCACCCACTTAAGATGGACGCGCCCCGGCGCGCTTTGAACGGAGAAGAAGATATGAGCGCCCTTGTCTCAGGCGCGCCCCGGCGTGTTCGTCTGTTGTATCGTCTGTATAACTCATTGTATCGTCTGTTATGGTGTCATCTGTCTTGGACTTGGCATCGTCTGTCTTTTGTGTCGTCTGTATTGGTGTCATCTGTCTTGGACTTGGCATCGTCTGTCTTGGCTTGTTGTATCGTCTGTATTTGTCTTAGTATCGTCTGTATTGGTGTCATCTGTCTTGGACTTGGCATCGTCTGTCTTTTGTGTCGTCTGTATTGGTTACAGACGAAAGCATCAATCTGGAGACTAAGACAAAACAAGTACGAGATTTAACAACTTAAAAGAGGCAGCTCGATTTAAGCAACTTCCTCAAGCAAGAGCACGATTTAAACAATTCTTAAAAGAATCAAACACGAGACAAAGCAACTTCATAAGAATTAAGCACGCATTTAAGCAACTCCATAAGAAGCAGGTACAGACGGATAGCTCGGATGAGGCAAGCATAGATTTAATAATTCTCGACGAAGTAAGCATAGACGAAGCGACTTGGAAGATACAAGCACATTTACGATTTAAGCAACTTCATAAGAAGCACGCCACGAGATGGAATAGCTCGATGAAGTAAGCATAGACGAAACTAATCCATCGTCTTGATCCCTTCGTCGAGCTTTCATAAGGTACCTAAACGCGCCCCGATTGAGTGAAATCGCGCTCGGGCGCGATTAATAAGTAAGGATGGCATGAGCGCGCTTCGAGCGCCTCTAGCGCTTTTTGCCGCAAAGCGGGGTATGAAGGCGCCTCATGAGTGCGCCCTGGCGCGTTTCTTGAGACGATATCATTTTGTGACCTTGGATGCTCATCTTTGGCTTGCTCTACTCTCTTGGTTTGAGCTTCTGTTCAATTATTGGATCCACTCCTTGTTGCTTATCTCTTCTTCAATCCTTCATTGCACCTAAAGATTAACAAAAGAAGAATCAAAATGACTTAAAACTCAAGAAAAACTTACAAAACTCACAAAACACTCACTCTAGAACTAACACTAAGCAATTATGATGTTTTTACTGTTTTCTTGACTAAATTATAGCTAAACCTAGTGAAAATAGATGGAAATGAGCTTAAAACACCTAGAAAAACATGTATAATTTAGCACTTATCACAACCCCAAACTTAAAGCTTTGCTTGTCCTCAAGCAACATAGAATCCATCATTACAAGGGTTAATAAGCATGGTATAATATAACACTAATCTCAGTCAGCCACTGAAAATGCCTTATGCAGTTCTTAACTCCTTAAGCCAACTCAATTTATCTATGAAAGTTGGACATGCACTCAAAATGTTATCACGTATTGCATGATTCATCAAGCATAGGCAACAAATATAGATTGGCATGAAAAAATGTATTTTAGTCAACATCAGCAAAGTCCTTTCCAGTTAAGTGTTTGCCCTCAATCTCTCAAGTGTTTTGGGTTTGTGTTTCTCTCAATGTTACCAATTAGAAGGTCAGTTACCATAGGCTTGCAATAGCTCTCAAATCTCCACTGCCTTCAAGTAGAAATTGGACAATCAAAAGGTCTTTTCAGGGTTGTAATAGGGCTTAGGTAAAGGTGGGTTAAAAGAAAAGGTACTAGTTAAAAATCAAAGGAACTTAAAGAGTACAAGTTAGAACCTACATGATATGCATGAATTAATATGGTCAGACGAAACAAAAAATGATGGACAGACGAAACAAGAATAATGGACAGACGAAAGAAAAAAAATGATGGACAGACGAACGACTAACAACCCATGAAACCACTTGTTTTCTTTTCTTGCTTTATTTCTTTTGCTCTTTAAACTACATTTTCTTCTGTTTCCTTTTCTTCCTTTCTTTTGTTTTTCTTTATTTTTCACTGTATCCCATCTGTGCCAGTATCGTCTGAGCCTTTAGTCTGATGATTTCGTCTGTAGGCTTACAGATGATACCTACAAAGACCAATGAGAACACTATGTTCTCTTTTCTTCCTTTGTTTCTTTTCTTTCTTTTTTTCTTTTCTTTTCAATTTTTCTTGTTTTTCTCTTTGTTTTTGTACTTTACTTTTCTTAAGTGGTCTCACTAATTGCCAGTTCATGAAGAAAAAGAAAAAATAAAAATTTTGTAAGGTATGCAAATATGCATGAAAAACAGAGAATGCATATGAAAAAGAGAATGTACTATACTACAGAATGTTACCAATATCCATATCCAACAACCCCAAACTTAAAAATTTGACTTGTCCTCAAGTCAACAACACATGCACCCCAAAATTCAACCCCAAACTTAATCTTGAATCCTATCGTCTAAGCAAAGAAACCAATACTCTTAAAGTTCTAGTGATGGGACCATTGGTTTTTCACTTAATTAGGCTTGTAATGAGCTTAAGTCTCCAAGAAAGAAAGGGTTTATTCAGGCTCAAAGGGGCTAGCAATGGATAATGTTAAGGTTCAGGCTTATTTTGGCTCAAGGCTTACAGGAAAGAAATGCCTTTATCATTTATGTCCAATCCTAAATGTATGCAATTTTGACCAAGGGCTAGAGCAAGTTCTGGAACAAACACATCACATGGTAAAATAGAACACTCAAGAATAAATCATGTTGGAGGCCCAAATTCTTATCCAGGATTAATCATTGCATAACAGTGCTAAGTTCATCAATCATGTCACAATCTAGAAAGTTGTCATGCTCAAATTCTCATACAATGACTCTTCAAACATTTGAGAAACATGCAACTTTGTCATAGAACCTCAAATTGAATCCTAAGTGCCAACAATTACACAGTTCATTCTACTGGACTACCAAGTCAATGTTATACTAAGTGCAATTAACCTTCATAAGATAGTCTAACAAAACAGGGCATATACTCTAACAAACATGAATTAACAGTTAGCATCAAGAGAGTCTAAGAATGCTCCCTGTTGAAGACAAGTCATGATACTCAAGGGTTCTGCACCAAGTGCCAGCAATTCCATGTTTCTCCAGCAGTGCTCTAGCATCTAACAATTCAACAAACAACACAAACTAACAAGACAGCAAAATAACAATCAAATTCTATTCAACTAAAAATCAATTAAAAACCAAATACAGTATCATGAACTAAAGAGACAGTAAAATAGTCTAGTTAAGCTACATTAACCAAAAACTTAAAACTTAGACAGAAATATTAAGCTAAAACATCAATCCTCATCTTCTGTCTCATCCTCTTCTTCCTCGCTCTCCTCAATATTTTCCTCTACATCTTCATTATAACCACCATCATCGTCTTGTCCCTCACTTTCATAGTCCTCAGAAAACTCTTCAAACCTCATTAAATCTTCAAACATTTCACTGCTGAGTGATTTGAATGGCGTCAACTTCTCTACTGGCAGATTCATTTGGGTAGCTAAACTTCTTATGAGGGGCTCAAGTGCAATGCAAATTTTATTGGACTCGTGAATCCTTCTAATATTTTCTTGAACTACCTTCAGATGTCTCAATAACTTTTTGCGCAGCAAAGAATCGGAGCTTCTGCCATTGGAGCTTTACCTTTGGACTGTGATGTAGCTTTACCGCTAGAAGTGTACGGTGCTTCTGGTGTGGCTTTGGCTGTACTGGACTCTCCTTTGGTGAATTTCACATCCAATGTGGCACCCGGTCTCATAGGAATCAAACCCTCAGTTGAAACTCCAGCCTCAATACACAGCTGAGTGATGATACTTGCATAAGACAGGGACCCCTGTTTTTGCAAGTGCAGTGTGTGAATCTCATTGGCTATGGTCAGACCCACATTGAGATACTCACCCTTCATTATACTATACAGGCACCAAACCCTCTTCTTAGTGATGGAAGATCTGTGCTGAATTGGTAAAAGAATCCCATAGACAAAAGCCCACCAGATTTTTGCCTTGAAACATAATGATGAAGCTTTGACATGCGTAACTCCGTTGTTGCGCCATAAGCTATCCTTCCAAGCTCCCTTACCTTCACATAATAACTCATCTACCATGCTTGGTTCGGCTTTGCTATCGGCTCTATACTGGAAGATACAATCCCTTCCTTCCGAGAAAGGAATTAATAACAGTCGGTTGATGGCTTGAGGTGAGAAAGAAATTTGCTTCCCCCGGACATAAGATGCATAGCGCTCTTCTTCATCGTCACTTGTTATATTAGCATAGAACTCTAGCACTAGCTCTTGATATGCTGGGAAATTAATGTTGGCTAATCCAGTCCACTTTCTTCCAGAAATCTCATTGCAAACTTCTTTGTAATTAGCGCGTTGGGAAGCATCCCCAATTCTTTCATCAGTGTATAGGCTCGTGCTCATGTTGAATTTCCGCTCTACTAACACTGCACGTGCTATGAAACGGGAGGCAAAGGCCTCTGCATGCTCCAGTGATCTAAATCGGAGTATCATATTCGAATTTCTCGGAATGACCTTGGCTTTCTTTGTAGTCTTCTTCTTCTCTTGGCTCTGTCCTTTGATAGCTTTATTTTTGGTTCTTGGTTGCCTTGAAGAAGAACTAGTTGGTTGGTTACTTGAAGACATAATTTTTTCACAATTGAACCTACACAATCCAAAATATATATGAGAAGAACATGTGTGCACTTAACTAACAATTATTACCAATAAGAGCATGCATCTTCATCAAACTTATAGTGTGGTTCAAAGGAACTAAATGGCAATTGTCAAAGGAAATGCAAAAGCAATTACAATATGGTCATGCTTACTAGTGATGTGCATCTAGAACACACTCAAAACTTCATTGAAGCATTTTAATAAACACTAAGTGAACATGAATGGGTATATCATATTTCTTTCCAATTGCTTCACACCATACATCTCCTTGACAATTATCATCATACATTTTCAAGCAATCAATATTATTCATCAACAATCATCAGAACAAGGTCATGCAATACATTCAATTGAGCTAATTTCAATGCGCACAAAAGGGGGTTAGGGTTTCGAACCAAAAATTCTCGAACCCTCATCTCAAATACTCATGTGAATCATGCGATTGAAGCTTAGACAATGAAGAAAACAGGTTAAAATCAATGGATTGGAACACATACCGTGTATAGGCTGAATGGGATTTGAGAACACCAAATGAGGATTCTTGAAAATTATCAACAAAAAAAAT
The DNA here is from genome assembly GCA_026586105.1 of Hylodesmum podocarpum. NCBI lineage: Eukaryota > Viridiplantae > Streptophyta > Magnoliopsida > Fabales > Fabaceae > Hylodesmum > Hylodesmum podocarpum. Next base: position 3,004,401 of record JALJEV010000174.1, read on the forward strand.
GAAAATCTATGGTGGAAAGGGTGCAGGATCAATTCAAAACTACTTGTAATTGTGGAGTGGTGAGGTTGAAAATTGATTGGGATTGGGATTGAACTCTTGAGAACTCACAAGCACATGGAAGAAGATGAAGAACAAGTGAACGCGCCTCTCTTTGTGCCAAGGCGCAAGCTCGCTCTCTATTTGTGCCAAGGCGCAAGAAATGCGCCACCCTTTAAATGAAAACGCGCCAGGGCGCGTTTTTACCGAACTCCAATTGCAGAACGTGCCACTCTCATCACTTAAAACGCGCCAGGGCGCGTTTTTGCCGAAGCTATATGTAAAACGCGCCCTCCAAGGGCGCCGCGGCGCGTTTAGGCCGCAACCAATCTTCAAACGCGTCCTCTTCTTTGCCAGATGGCGAGGCGCATTTTTACCGCAAAGCGGTACAAACGCGCTACCTTGTTTCTCAATTGCGCCAAGGCGCAATTCACTACTTCCATTTGCGCTTCTGCTAGCGCCAGGGCGTGTGTCACTGTGTTTTGGTCAATTCTTCATGCACTATTGTGGGCTAAGGAGAAAACTGGTGACTTGCACCTTGATTCCACTTAGGCAAACATTCTAAGTTCTTTTGACTCTTAATAGATCTATTTTCTGCACAATAAACCTATCACACCTAAGCATGCCTTAAGATCCCACAACTTTCCCATTCATGCTATTACATCTCACCCCTCTTATTTCTATCATTCAAGTTAATGCAATTTCAATTGTTATTCATATATCTACTTGTGTATCTATCAACATAGAATCAGATTTATTATACTAGCTCATGTATTTACACTTCTAATCTAATCATCACATTCTCTTTTCTTTTTGCTTTTCTAACTTTTAAACTATTTACAAGTATATCACATTAAGAAGTTATAGAAAACTTCTTTCAATTGGATGGGTTGCCTCCCACCAAGCGCTTCTTTAATGTCATTAGCTTGACATTTACAGAAAATGGATAGACAGAAAATGAATGAAAATAGAACGGAAAAGAGTGGAGGGAGAAAAGAAAACTCCCTCGGCTGCTCAAAGCAGCAGGGTGGGTGCAAGTGGTACCAACTCTTGCTTTGTGGTTGTTCAATGGTGCTCCCTTGATAATGCTGTAGCTGCCCATTCACCATGAATCTACCCTTGGTACCTACCAGAACAAACATCCACCAGGATCAAATATCATCCAATCATCTACAACTATATGTAATTCATTATTAATTAGTGCAAATGATTGATGGTATAAATATGTTCTATGATTAGTGCATGGTGGTGGTAGGAAAAATTTGAATGCCATAATCATAATTTTCCATTTATTCATTTTAGTCTTGGCATCCAATTTGAACAATTTAAATGTTTCACTTGATCTACAGCACAAATTGAAGCATGTGGAATATTGAACATCAATATCAACAACACCATTTAAAAGAGAAAGTAAAGGTTTAGAGTGTTTGAAAGTATCAAGATCATCCTCTACTCCATTTGCAATGTGTGTAGACATTGATTCTCTACTAAGTATAGGAATTTGCATTTGGACCTCCATTGATGACTTCTCTAATGACCTAGAAAAATATGCATCATCATAAGAGCAAAAGGCATTAGGAACAACTAAGAGGTCTAAATTATCAAACTCAATTATAGTCCATGCTCTAATTCCATAAGTATCTAAAGTGAAACCATTAGTGTTATTCATATTTTTGCAAGGAGAAAGAGTATGAAATGGTAAAGAAATCTTCCCTAGTGGTTGTTTTGATTCCTTGAGTGCTTCATCCTCTTCACAGTATGAGTCCCAAGGGAACTTGATGGACAATTCTCCACTAGGTACTAAGACATGAAAGTTTCTGTGAGGAGGAGGGTCTGAAACAACTTGCATTTCATCTTTAGAAGTTACTCCTACATCACATATAAAATGAGAATCAGTATAAATAGAGGAAGGATTAGCAGAAACAATTAAATCACCAAATGTTTCCTTCTCTTGTCTATCCGTGACTCTTCTTTCCTCTATGTCTTGTTCTTTCAATTCTGGATCTTTCAGCTCTTTCTCTTTACATGCAACCTCCACTGCATCTCCTTTCATTTCTATAGTTTCATTTTCCAACACCTTACCACTCCTTGTGGTATTAGCTTTGCACTGCTCCATTGAAGTCACAATAGTATCACTTGGCAGATTTCCTTGGCTTCTCTCGAGAAATTTGCTTGGAAAGTCAAGCCAATTTGTGATTCAGATTCCTAATAGAAGCTTCTTGATTTGTGAAAATAGATTCAGTCCTTTGCATAAAGGACATGAACATGTCTTCTAAAGTTAAAGATCCTTCTTTAGGAACAGGATTCATGTTAAAACTTACTGGAGCATTTCTAGGTTGGTTGGTTGGGAATTTAGAATGGTTTGAGTTGAAAGGTAGATTAAAATTCTGGTCATATGAGGAAGAGTTAGGTTGCAGAAAATTATTGCTCCTATATGACAAATTTGGATGGTTTCTGTGGTGAGGATTATAAGTGTTGGTGTTGGAATAGGTGTTACCTTGAGGATTTCCCATGTAATTTACTTGAGCTTGTTCCTCAATGTTCATACCTGAGCCATCACAATACTCTGCTTGATGTCCTCCTCCACAGTAACCACAGATGACTGGAGGTGCGATACTGTATCCACAGCTCATAGCATTGGAATTGTACCACTCCTCAAGTGTCCTGCACCTTGTATAATCCATATTTTCTGTTGTATTTTCTGGTATAGCCTCTTTATTTTCTTTATTGGCCTGCAAGTTTCTCCTGCAAAAATCTCTCAATTTCTGGTTCAAACAAGAAGTTAGTTTCCTTATTTCTTCGCATAAACCACAAATCAAAAGGATACAGGGAATCTCAAACAGATCAAAAGAATGAAATAATTCAAAGGAAAGCAAAAACGGAATAGGTATACAAGACCAAAAACAGAACAAATATGAATCAACAAACAAATAAAAAAAAAAAAATTGTCCTAAGTAGCAAGCACGTCAAGACTATCGATATTCATCAATAGTCCCCGGCAACGGCGCCATAAACTTGTTGACTATAAAAGTATGTATGTGTCAATCCTTCGGCAAGTGTACCGGTCGTCAAAAGTTTAGAAAAAGTGAGAAAAGGTTGTCGAACCACAGAGACTAGTTGTGAATTATCGAATGCTTACTATGCTTGCTATTAGGATGAACAGTTGAGTGAATCATGTCTGTGAACTAAGTAATTATGTAAAAAGACAATTTACTGTAAAACAAGAAATGGACAGCAATAAATGTTTAAGTTTCAGAAATGATAAAATGAGTTAGGGAATAGGTTCATTCAATTCCTTCCTTCATGTAACTAAGTCTTATATCAGTTCAATGTAAATCAATCAATCGGAGACTAGAATTTGTGATACCTTGGACTAATCCTATTCCTAGGTCTTTAGTCACTTTGAATGACTTCTATAATCTCTAATCCCTTAGGTGAAAATAGAAATGCATTCAAGAAGCGAAACAGATAAATTCACAATGTCTCATAACATGCAAGTTCTATTCCTAGACTCATGCACTGTTATAATGATGCAATTCCTCTCCTAATTCAACTATCAATCTTCCGAAGGCATAATTGAAATGAGAAACAAAAACTCAAGGTATAGCTCAATCAATTTCAAGCAGTTAATATTCCTATCACTAATTGAAATTCATGAATCAAACCTCAAGAAATTGCAATTAAGTAGGACAAGCTCAATCAATTAATCCGAAATTACAATTGAATCAACATAGAACTTCATTACAAGTATTCTGGAATCGAAATCCCCTTCCCTAACCTAAGAATTTAGCCTAACATGGAAATAGAAAAAGAAAGAACAAAAATAGAAATCAAAACCGAGAGAAGCTCCATGAATCCTTAGATCTTGCTTCCACAAGCTCCAATTCTTCAAGAATCCTCTTGATTTGATGGAGAAGGATGGAGAACGAAGGTGGAGAAGAGAGGTAAAGAAGAGAGAAAAACGAGAGAAGTGTGCAAAGGAAGCTAACAAAAAACTGAATTATGAAGTGTATCCCGATTCGCGCCCAGCAAGTGTATATATAGACTCAGAAATCGCGCCACCCACTTAAGATGGACGCGCCCTGGCGCATTTTGAACGGAGAAGAAGATATGAGCGCGCCCTTGTGCGTGCCCTGGCGTGTTCGTCTGTTGTATCGTCTGTATAACTCATTGTATCGTCTGTTATGGTGTCATCTGTCTTGGACTTGGCATCGTCTGTCTTTTGTGTCGTCTGTATTGGTGTCATCTGTCTTGGACTTGGCATCGCCTGGTCTTGGCTTGTTGTATCGTGGTATTTGTCTTAGTATCGCCTCGTATTGGTGTCATCCGCCTTGGACTTGGCATCGTCTGTCTTTTGTGTCGCCTGGGTATTGGTTACGACGAAAGCATCAACTGAGACTAAGACAAAACAAGTATAGACGGAACAACTTAAAAGAGTGTGCTCGACGAAGCAACTTCCTCGAAGCAAGAGCAGACGAAACAATTCTTAAAAGAATCAAACACAGACTAAGCAACTTCATAAGAATTAAGCATGCATTTAAGCAACTCCATAAGAAGCAGTTGTACGGACGGATAGCTCGAGATGAGGCAAGCATAGCTTAATAATTCTCGATTTAAGTAAGCATAGACGAAGCGACTTGGAAGATACAAGCATGATTTAAGCAACTTCATAAGAAGCACCATGTGAGATGGAATAGCTCTCGATGAAGTAAGCATAGACTAAACTAATCCATTGCGTCTTGATCCCTTCGTCGAGCTTTCATAAGGTACCTAAACGCCCGCATTGAGTGAAATCGCGCTCGGGCGCGATCAATAAGTAAGGATGGCATGAGCGCGCCCCTGAGCGCTTCTAGCGCTTTTTGCCGCAAAGGTGGTATGAAGGCGCGCCTCATGAGTGCGCCTCCGGCGCGTTTCTTCGGACGATATCATTTTGACAGCCTTGGATGCTCATCTTTGGCTTGCTCTACTCTCTTGGTTTGAGCTTCTGTTCAATTATTGGATCCACTCCTTGTTGCTTATCTCTTCTTCAATCCTTCATTGCACCTAAAGATTAACAAAAGAAGAATCAAAATGACTTAAAACTCAAGAAAAACTTACAAAACTCACAAAACACTCACTCTAGAACTAACACTAAGCAATTATGATGTTTTTACTGTTTTCTTGACTAAATTATAGCTAAACCTAGTGAAAATAGATGGAAATGAGCTTAAAACACCTAGAAAAACATGTATAATTTAGCACTTATCAAAGGGCAGAGTACCAAGGGTTGAATCACTTCCTGAAGAACAATCCACCATCTTTTAATGGGGGTTACAACCCAGATGGTGCTCAAAGTTGGATAAGGGAAATAGAAAAGATATTTCGAGTTACGACTTGTCCAGAAGAACAAAAACTAGCATTTGGAACTTATATGCTGACAGAAGAAGCTGAATATTGGTGGGAAAACACCCGTCAGTATTTAGAAACTAATGGACAAGTCATAACTTGGGAAATCTTCAAAAAAGTGTTCCTGGAGAAATACTTCCCTGAAGACATTAAGAATAAAAAAGAAATGGAGTTCTTGGAACTTAAACAAGGGAATATGACTGTGGCTGAATACGCAGTCAAGTTTGAGGAATTGGTACGATATTTCCCACATTACCAAGGAAGGGAGGGGAAAGCTCCAAATGTGTCAAATTTCTTAATGGACTTCGACCTGAGATCAAGCAAGCTATCAACTACCAGGGTATTAGACAATACCCTATTTTAGTAAATATGTGTAGAATATATGATGAAGACTTTAGAGCTAAAGCAGCTTATTATAAAGGCAAGAATAATGGGGGACCCATAAGAAACAAGGAACAAGGACAGAGAGGAAAGCCATATACCCATCTTAAAATGAAAATGGATAACAAAGTAAGAGGAAGTGGCAACTTTCCAGCCCCAACCAAATGTTTCAAATGTGGGGAGTCTGGGCATATCTCCCCTCAATGCCCCAAATCGGACATTACCTGCTACAAATGCAACCAAAAAGGACACATCCAAAGGAACTGCCCACAACTAAAAGAAGAAACTAATGGAAGCGCTAAAGGCACTAATAACAATCAACAAGGGAAACCAAAGGCTGTGGGAAGAGTATTCACCCTCAATGGAGCCGAGGCCTCGAATGCCAATGATCTTGTACAAGGTACGTGTTCCATACGTGGAATTCCTTTACTTGTACTATTTGACTCTGGAGCCACTCATTCCTTTATATCTTGGTGTGCTAAAAGGTTACAATTTCCACTATCCCTTTTAAACATTGATTTAATAATAACTACCCCTACCAATGAGTCGATTTACAACTACTTACATCCGTTTAGATTGTCAAATAGAACTAAATAACAAAACCTTCCTAGTCAACTTGGTTTGTCTACCACTAAAACAAATTGATATTATTCTTGGAATGGATTTGGTTATCTTCCAACCATGTCCTTATAAACTACTTCGATAAAACCTTAATCTTTTCTAACCCTGAAGCAAGTAGGGATATGGAGATAATCTCTGCCAACCAAGTAAAAAGGGACTTAAAGAAAAATAATGACGTGTACATGATCCTTTCTAACCTAGAAGTGGAATGAAAGGTCACATTCGATAATATACGGTAGTAATGAAATTTCTCTCGAGGTATTTTGAAGAAGTAAACCAACTACCACCTGAAAGGGAAGTTGAATTTTCTATAGACCTGATACCCGGGACTGGACCAATTTCTATTGCACCCTATAGGATGTCACCCTTAGAATTAGTGGAGCTAAAGAAACAAATAGAAGAACTATTGAAGAAACAGTTTATTAGACCTAGTGTATCACCTTGGGGAGCACCCGTACTCTAGTAAAGAAGAAAGACGGAACTATGAGACTTTGTGTAGATTATAGACAACTAAATAAGGTAACCATTAAGAATAAGCACCCTTACCAAGGATAGATGATCTTATGGACCAACTAGTAGGAGCTTGTGTATTTAGTAAGATTGATCTAAGATCTGGATATCACCAAATAAGGGTAAAAGCTGAAGATATCCCTAAAACGGCTTTCAGTACCCGATATGGACACTATGAGTACATGGTTATGCCCTTTGGCGTAACTAATGCACCCGCGGTATTTATGGATTACATGAATAGGATATTTCAACAATACTTGGATAAATTTGTGGTAGTATTTATAGATGACATTTTGGTATACTCAAGAACCAAAGAGGAACATGCTAAACATCTTAGAGTGGTGTTACAAATCTTGAAAGATCAACAGTTATATGCGAAATGGTCCAAATGTGAATTTTGGTTAGAAGAAGTTAGTTTCCTAGGACATGTAATATCACAAGGAGGAATTGCAGTAGATCCACATAAAGTAGATGCAGTTCTAAAATGGGAAAGACCAAAAAATGTGAGAAATAAAGAGTTTTCTAGGATTAGCTGGATATTATAGAAGATTTATAAAAGATTTCTCCAAGATAGCTTTGCCTCTCACAACCTTAACTAGAAAAGGCCAAGCTTTTGTATGGAATAACGATGTGAACAAAGTTTCCAAACCCTTAAGAAAAAACTAACTCATGCTCTGTTTTGACCCTACCAAACCCAACTGAATCGTTTGAAGTTTATTGTGATGCCTCTAAACTAGGTTTAGGAGGAGTGCTAATGCAAGGAGGAAAAGTGGTAGCCTATGCATCAAGACAATTGAAAAACCATGAAAGGAACTACCCAACCCATGACCTAGAACTAGCTATGAGTAGTATTTACGCTTAAAATATGGTGACACTATCTTTTTGGAACAAGATTTGAGGTATTTAGTGATCACAAAAGCCTTAAGTATTTATTTAGCCAAAAGGAGTTAAACATGAGACAAAGAAGGTGGATGGAATTTTTAAAAGATTATGATTTTGATCTTAAGTACCACTCAGGCAAAGCAAATGTAGTAGCTGATGCACTAAGTAGAAAGACCATAGCAATATCAAGTTTAATGGTCAAAGAGATGGATTTAATAGATCAATTTAGGAACTTCAACCTTGCATGTGAGTTTACTCCTATTAGTATTAAGTTAGGAGCCTTAAGAATAACTAATGAATTTATGAATGAAATAAGACAGAAACAAGAAATGGATCCTTTTCTTAATAATCAGATTGAAGCCATAAGAAAAGGAGAAAATAGTAACTTCAATATTGGAGTTGATGGAATTTTAAGATTTCAAAATAGAATATGCATACCTAATATATTGGAACTTAAGAAGGTAATCTTAGAGGAAGGACATAAAAGTAAGCTTAGTATTCACCCTGGTGCCACCAAGATGTATAAGGACCTGAAGACCCTGTTTTGGTGGCCTAAAATGAAGAAAGAAGTGAACTAATTTGTATATGCATGCTTGGTATGTCAAAAGGCTAAAATCGAACACCAAAAACCTTCAGAATCTTTGCAACCCTTAGAAATACCGCAATGGAAGTGGGATAGTATCTCTATGGATTTTGTAGTATGATTACCAAGAACTTCAAAAGGAACAGATTCTATTTGGGTAATAATAGATAGGTTAACCAAATCCGCTCATTTTATCCCAATTAATGTAAGGTATTCATTAGAAAAACTAGCCAATTTATATATAAGTGAAATAGTACGATTACATGGTGTACCCACAAGCATAGTTTCAGATAGAGATCCTAGATTCACTTCTAGATTTTGGGAAAGTTTGCAGGAAGCATTAGGAACAAGGCTAAAACTAAGTTAACGCCTATCACCCTCAAACGGATGGACAAAATGAAAGAACTATTCAATCCCTAGAAGATTTATTAAGGGCATGTATTTTGGAATATAAAGGAAATTGGGATAGCCATCTACCCTTAATAGAATTCACATATAATAATAGTTACCACTCTTCAATTGGAATGGCCCCATATGAGGCATTATATGGAAGAAGATGTAGGACACCTCTATGCTGGGTAGAGCCAGAAGATCACATAACCTTAGGACTGAAATAATACAACAAACTACTTGAAAAGATTAAACTAATCCAAGAGAAGATGAGAGCAGCACAAAATAGGCAAAAATGCTACTATGATAATCGAAGGAAGGACCTTGAGTTCGAAGATGGGGATCATGTATTCGTAAAAGTAACACCTTGGACTGGAGTTGGCAGGGCTCTCAAATCCCGCAAACTCACACCTTGTTTCATAGGACCTTTCCAAATTCTCAAAAAGGTTGGACCCGTAGCCTATCAAATTGCATTACCACCTACTCTGTCAAATCTTCATAATGCCTTTCATGTATCTCAATTGAAAAAGTATATCCATGATCCTTCACATGTGGTGGAACTTGACGATGTTCAAGTAAAAGAAAACCTCACGTTTGAAACACGACCTTTGAAGATCGAGGATAAGAGGATCAAGTTCCGAGAGGAAGAGAAATTCCTTGGTCAAGGTTATTTGGAAAAACGGAGCAAGTGAAGAGGTTACATGGGAATTGGAAGATCAAATGAAAAGCAGCTACCCTGAATTATTCCAATAAAGGTAAATTTCGAGGACGAAATTTTTAAAAAGGAGGGGAGTATTGTAACATCCCAAAAATTTAAATATAGTTTAAGAGAGGTTTTTATAACAGAGAGAAATATAAAAATAATTAAAAATTATGAATTTTTGAAATTACTGTAGTAAATAGTAAATTACTGTGTAAATAGTAAATTACTGTGCAAATAGTTAATCACTGTGCAAATAGTAAATTACTGTGCAAATAGTAAAATTACTGTACAAATAGTAAATTACTGTGGTAAATAATAAAATTACTGTGGTAAATAGTAAAATTATCGTAGTAAATAATAAAATCATGAGGTAAATAGTAAAATCACTAAGGTAAATAGTAAAATTACTGTAATAGAATATTCGTGGAATATTTCGTGGAATATTCTCAGTAGAACATTCTGTAGAATATTCTGTAGAACATTCTGTGGAATATTCTGTAGAATATAGAATATTTTGTATAATATTCTGTAGAATATTCTATATTCTGTAGAATATTCTATATTCTGTAGAATATTCTATATTCTGTAGAATATTCTGTAGCAAATAGTACCTTGGGAATTCTATAAATAGGGCCTAGGGGTTTCAGATGAGGAAACAAACCAAAGAACATTTCTATATTCTCTCAAGCTCTCTCTTAGGAAGAAATATCTCTAAAAGAGGAGCAAGTAAGTAGAGGAAGAGTATAGGAAGAAATGGGGGAGAAACTGTAAGGGGAGAGTTGTCCTTATCCTACTCTTCTATTCTTTGTTTTTTTGTTGTTACTTTCATTATATTTCTTTAGTTTTTCGGATACTAAGGTGCGAAGATAATTCTTAGTATGCTCGTGGTTGCGGTTTTGTCGATCTTCCACATCGAACAGAATTATTCTTGTTACGAGGAAAAGTGTGGTACTGTTTATTGGTTCTTGATGTTTCCTTGATAATTCTTGGTGTTTCTTGTTTCTTGGTTTCTTGATGTTTATTGATGTTTCTTGGTGTTGATTTCATATCGAAATATGTCTTGTTTTGAGTTGGATATGAATAAGTGGTGACATGCATGGTTGCATGAAATTGGTGATGGACTTGAATTGCTTAATGACCGATTTGAAATGCCTAGTGGAGAGGCAATATTCTAAGATTGTTTGGTGAATAGGCAATGCTTAGAAGGTTTTGAAATGAATATGACCTAGTAAAGAGGTCAAGATTTAAAATGTGATAAAGGTCATTATACAATTCAAGGTCCTAGAGCATGTTGCATGATGACTGGATAGTAGTAGACCAAGTCCGTGAGATTTACGGATTCCCGTCTGTGTGAGTGGAATACCGTGGACTAGAGGGGGTTCTCTTGGTGGGGAAATTGCCCTGCTCATGATGATCACATGTTGCGGGGGAGGTCCTGCCGGACACTGAGGGAACTCGACAATTACGGAGTGTCTACCACTGGTGGGTCTGGAGGATGTGAGGACCAGATGCCCCAGGCTATTTTCAGTGGATGGCGCCACATTGCATGTTGAGTAAATAGGGAAAGTACATCGTGAGGATACATGCATCATATAGGAATAAGAGCATGCAATAGTGATTATGTGTTTTGATTGAATACATGATTATTGTGATAAATTACTGATTCGTTTTATGGTTGATTGGTGGTTTTACCTTGTGAATTGAATTAATGGTTTGGACACAGGTTTTATATCAATAAATTACTATTTTTAAAGAAATTGAAAAATATTAAAGAATATTGGTTTTATGAATATTTTTCCTTATTTTCAAAAGTTTTACTATAATTAAAATTATTTGAAGATTAAGGAAAGCTCACCCTTGCAATTCTAATTTTACAGATTGGCAGGATTGAGAAGTTGTCACTGTTTCGCAATGGTTGTTACTATTATCTTGTTGAAGATGCTTGCTATGTTTTGCATGTAGAAGTGTTGAGTAAATGTTCTAAGATAGTAGAAAGGTAGTTATGTAAAATAATAATAGGACAAAGTTATGTAATCTGGTTGTAATGAACTTTAAAACCTATGTAATAAAAGTGTTGTTTTCTAAATCTCTCTTTTATCTACTATATCATTACCCACTTTAAATTACAAAATATAAGTAAAATAAGTAAATAAGAGGAGGGTGTTACATCTAGTACTCTAAGTCCTTTGAACCACTAATTTGGGAGTGTTTAGAGGTTCAATTTGTCAAGTTACTGCACTGCACAATTAGGCTTTAATTTCACTAAAATCACTTTTCATTTGCTCTTCTTCTATTCACTTGAATTTTCCACTAGTTTTCTCTTCTCTTTGATTTTTCTTGTGATTCTTTTTCTTGTAATCTTCTTTTTGCTTTTCTTTTTTTCCTTTGACTTTGTACTTCTTTTTCTTGACTTTCTTTTGCTGGACCGAATTTAGAAGACCTAAGACTAAAGCAAAATTAAGTCTAAAACTACTAGGAAACAAGATTAAGCATGGTGAAAGCTACTTGAACTTGTAATGCACAATTCTTAGCACTTAAAACATGTGAACAGCACCTCAAACACATTCAAACCAGTAATTCATGGAATAGCATGAATTTGGCACGGTTCATATGAAGCAAAAGCAAGAACACATGTGAAAAATTACTAGAACAAGCTTAGAAAGAAAATTAAACGGTGAAAACACAAGGAATTGATAGGAATTTTAGATCTAGGAATTTTTTAACATGAAAACTCAAATTCAAAATGAAGACAACTCAATGAACATGTGAAGAACTCAAGTAAGTTCATACACACGGATCTTACACAAAAAAAATTGAAGAGAAAACGCAAGACTCAAGGTAAGAGAATTTCAAACCGATAGGATGCTCCAATTGAAGTAGAACAAGCTCTGATACCGAATTTGATGCAATCCTCAAGGAGAATAGCAATGGAGACACGGATCTTCATGCTTCAATGGAGACTTAGGAAGTAAGGAAGAAGAAGCACTCGGCCTCAAGGAGAAAAGAAAGAAGAAAACGGATTAGAAGAGGAATGGAAACGCCATGGCAAGTGCCAATAAGCTTGAGGTGGAACCGCCACAATGGAGCAAGGAAGCCATTGATGAGATTCAAGGTTCTTCACAAGAACACAAGAGAGAAAACACTCTCAATTTTCTGAATTCAATTCTCAATTAATCAAAAAGTGTTTACAATTCAAAATTCCTACTATTTATATGGCTAGCAATTGGCGCCACCTTGGAAAGCAAGCTTCAATTCGGAACCATTGGATGAGACTTGGGATCAACGTGTGGGAAGCTCTCTCAAGCACATCACACTGATCACCAAGCTCCATCCTTAGATCACACAAGGATCCTATGGCTACAGATTAAAGTGTAAGTGGTGGAAAAAGCATGTCTTAAGTTTGAATGCTAGCCTCTTGATTAGATCTTAATCAAGTGGTTAGAGTTCACTTAAGACTTGGTGCCAAAAGCATGTGCTAGCTGAATTTGAATTCATCCATTGGATTAGAGAGTCTAGATCTCATCTAATGGTTGGAATTCAAATTGAGTTAGTGCTTTTCCCACTACTTTTCCCTCCAATTCTCTCTCACTCTCCCTAGAGAGAGTGGCG
>JALJEV010000174.1:3022500-3030000 GCA_026586105.1 Hylodesmum podocarpum
GTCGGGTTGAATATGTGGCGTCCAAGATCTTGGTGCACGCAGGATGGGCGATCTTGCATTCCACATTGTTGGACTTAAAGCTTGAAGGTGCTTTGGAGTCTCTCCTGGTGTTTTGCTTTTGATGTTTATGTAATTTTGGTTTTCTTAGATGAAATGTAATTAGGAGTTTCCTATGTATTGATTGTTTAGTTTAGGCATGTATGTGGTTGTTCTTTGTGTGAATACACTGGAGAGCTTGGGAATCTTGTGTGATTTCTCATGTGTCAAATGTTTGATTTCCCTCTCAAAATTGCTTTGAAAATGTCTTTGGTAACCAACTGAGGTAATAGATTACCAACAGCAGGTAATCAACTACCAACAGTAGGTAACAGAGTGTGGAAATCGATTTGTCACTGGAGTAATCGATTACCCCCTCAGGTTAATCGATTACCATGACTAAAAATCACCCTGGAAACCTTTGTTCACTGGTTTAATCGATTACCAGCTTCTGGCAGTCGATTACCCCTATCAGAAAATCATTAAGTTGCCCAAATTGTGTTTTTAATTGAACATATAAATACTCTTTTGTTGAAAATTAACATAAGATCTTGGAACATAAGTTTTAGAAAAGTTCATACACTTTCAAATTCTCTCTAAACTGAGTTCATCATCTTTTCCAAGAAACCCATAAAGAACTTCAAGAGTTCTTCAAGTTTTCAAAAAGAAAGGGCAAAACTTGATCTTTTCTCTGACTGGGTGGTATTCATTGTGTTTTCTTTCGTGATCAGATCTACACTCCAGGTGTTTTCTAAACTGATCTTTTGTTTACCTTTTTGGTTTCTGGGTTGTTACTCTAGGAGAGAGGTCTCTCTGGATAGAGTAAAGGTCTTTGAGAAGGGTGTTCTCAAAGGTTTGATCTTGGGTGTTCCAAGGTCAGGGAAGAACTATTCTTTGGGTTAAAGGACAGGTTTTTGGGTGTTTTGATTTCGTTTTTGTGTTGCTTGTTGCAGAGTGAATGTAAAAGAACACAAAAGGGATCATTTGATAGTGGAAGACCGATCGCAACAGTTGTTGGGTTGGGACTGGATGTAGGTAGTGGGCCGAACCAGTATAAATCACTGTGCACTCTTCTTCTTCCTTCTTCTCTTTACCGTTTACCATTAATTGCTGTTATAACTGTTTAATTTCTGCAATTGGGTTGGTAATTAACTCGGTAATTGACTCGGTAATCAACTAAAACTGGAACAGTTAGATACTTGATATTGATTACGCATTGTTGTATATTGATTACTAACGTGTTTGATTTTTCCTTTTGGTATTTCCGCTGTGTATCTTTGATATTTCTCGTTTATCTGTCTCAACTATTGATAGGTAATCAAGAATAGTTTTTGTTTGAATTAAAAGGAATTAGAAACTCGCGAAAATTGGGCTATAGTGGAACTAGAATCTATTCACCCCCCCTCTAGATTCACACATAGGGACCAACAATTGGTACCAGAGCTTTATCTAGTAGGTTGCTCTAGATTTTGATCCATAGTTCCTTAGAATGGTCGGTAATCAATTACCATTCGCTGAAGGTGCCTCTATTAACAGACCTCCTCTGTTTTGTGGTGATAACTATCCTTTTTGGAAAGTGAGGATGAAAATCTTTATGGAGTCTGTACATAGAAGCATTTGGCAAGCGGTTGTGACTGATTTCAAGGTCCCCACATATATAGAAAATGGGAATGAGATTGAAAAACCATTTGAGAGATGGGAATAAGAAGAAATTAGGAGAGCTGAAAATGATGCAAAAGCTTTAAATATTATACATTCTGCTTTGAATTCAGATGAATTTTTCAGAATTTCAGCTTGCAACACAGCCAAAGAAGCTTGGGATCTAATAAGGGTCACACACGAAGGAAACCATTGAGAAAGTACGAAGGGCAAGGAAGAATACCTTGATCCAAGAGTACGAAACTTTCAGAATGGCACAAGGTGAGTCCGTGATGGATATGCAGAAACGTTTCACACACATCGTAAACCATCTCAAAGGACTTGGTAAGATCTTCGTTGAGGAAGAAGTCAATGTGAAGGTGCTGAAATCCTTGAGCAGAAAATGGCAACCAACTGTCACAACAATTACTGAATCAAAGAACCTAGCCTTGATGGCAAGTGCAGAGTTATTTGGTAAGTTGAGGGAATATGAAATGGATATGTCCCGTATTGCTGATGAGGAACAAAAAGATAAGAAAGCCAAAGGTCTAGCACTCAAGATGGAAGACACAGCTAGTGAGAGCGATGCATCAAGCTGTGGTAGTGAATCTGAACAGGAAAATATGAATCTCATGGTAAGGAAATTCAAAAAGTTCATGAAGAGGAACAATGATAAAAGGAGATTCAACAATTCCAGAAAAGGCTTCAAGAGGAATGAGAGTTCATCTTCAAAGGTCACTTGTTATGAGTGTGGAAAGATGGGTCACTACAAATCGGAGTGCCCCAACATGAAGAAAAGTAACAACAGTGAGCCTAGAAGAGTAGAACATGAAGAAAGGCCCAAGAAGGACAGATTTCGCAAGAAAAAGGCTTACATAGCTTGGGAAGAGAATGATTCTTCAACCTCTAGTGGAAGTGATAATGAAGAAGCAAATTTGTGTCTCATGGCTAATCCAACATCCGATGATGAGGTAAGTGATTCCGATTCATCTACTTTTGACCATGATGAGCTGCAAACTGCTTTTTGTGAACTTTACAAGGAAGCTGAAAAACTAGGCAAGTTGAACAAGGTTTTGAAAAACAAAATTACTGATTTGGAAAATGATATTTCTGTTTTAAAAACTGATGTTCAAAGTTTGAAAAAGGAAAATGATATCTTGAAACTACCCTGTTCAAAGTGTAAGTCTTTTGATGTCTCCTTGAAAAAGAATAACATGAAGTTCTTTGCATTTAGACAAACCAGCAAAAACAGAACTTTCTCATGTAGTTATTGTATGAAACCTGGACATAACTCTTATAATTGCATGATTAGAAAGGAAGGAATAACTAGTGGATTGTTTAAATGGATTAGGAAAGATAGTCACAGCTCTAACACTAATGGACCCAACAAGACTTGGGTACCAAAAACAAAGTGATATCTTTTTCTGTGTAGGTATGCTTGAGAGCCAAACACTCAACTTGGTATTTGGATAGCGGCTGCTCAAGACATATGACTGGCGACAAGAGCAATTTTATCTCCTTCAAATCAAAAGAATCTGGTTCAGTAGTGTATGGAGATAACAACAAAGGGAAAATACTGGGTATAGGTGCAGTTGGAAACAAATCCAACACTGTGATTGAAGATGTACTGCTTGTGGAAGGTTTGAAATTCAATCTTCTGAGTATTAGCCAACTATGCGACAAAGGCTATCAAGTATCATTCGATAATGGTTGCTGCAAGATCAGTAGCAGTGATTTGAGTGAGGTATTAATGGTCGGTAAGAGACATGGTAACATCTACATCCTTGAACTTGATCATACATCATTATATCATGCATGTCTTATGTCAAACGATGATTTATCATGGCTTTGGCATAGACGTATAGCTCATATTGATGTTCATCAATTTGAATAAGCTTTCATCTAAGAACCTAGTACAAGGGTTACCGACTTGAGGTTCAAAAGAGAAGGCCTATGTGATGCATGTCGAGGAAGGGCAAGCGATCTAGAAGCTCCTTTAAAACCAAAAATGTTGTTTCAACTTCTAGACCACTTGAGCTCTGCACGCACATGGATCTCTTTGGTCCATCTAGAACTACTAGTTTGGGTGGAAACCTATATGGACTGGTTTTAGTAGATGACTACTCTCGTTTTGCTTGGGTTGCATTTATACCAAATAAAGACAAGACCTTCAAAGTTTTTAAAATTCTTGCCAAAAGGATACAAAACGAAAAGGATTTGAAAATCAAGTCACTTAGGAGTGATCATGGAGGGGAATTTGAAAATGAACCTTTTGAAAACCTTTGTGAAAAATATGGAATCGATCACAACTTTTCCGCTCCAAGAACTCCGCAACAAAACGGGGTTGTTGAGAGGAAAAACAGATCTTTAATTGAACTAGCTAGAGCTATGTTAAGTGAGAGTGCACTGCCTAAACACTTTTGGGCTGATGCAGTTTCCACTGCTTGCTATGTTCTAAACAGAATTGTGATTCGTCCCTTTTTAAAGAAAACCCCCTATGAACTCTATAAGGACAAGAAACCCAATATTTCTCATTTTAGAGTATTCGGGTGCAAATGTTTTGTTCTGAATAATGGCAAAGAGCCACTTGGAAAGTTTGACGCCAAGGCGGATGAGGGTGTGTTTATTGGGTATTCGTCAACAAGTAAAACATACAGAGTTTTCAATAAAAGGAGAATGTGCATTGAAGAATCTGTACATGTAAAGTTTGATGAATCTAATAATCCCCAAAAGGGAAGTGTTTTTGTTGATGATGATGAGATAACAGGTGAAGACAGCAATAGCAAACCACAATTACAGCAAGATACACCAACCAATTCTCATGACCTGCCAAGAGAATGGAGGAAACCAAGAGACTTATCTCTTGACAACATCATTGGTGACATCCATAAGGGAGTATCCACAAGATCCTCTCATAATATGTTCTGTGATGATTATGCGTTTGTATCTCAATTTGAACCCTCTTGTGTTGATGATGCTATAAATGATGAATTTTGGATGAATGCTATGCATGAGGAGTTAAATCAATTTAAAAGGAATGACGTTTGGGAGTTAGTACCTTTTAATAGAGATATGAATCTAATTGGAACAAAATGGGTGTTTAAGAATAAGCTAGATGAAAATGGAATAGTGGTTAGGAATAAGGCAAGATTAGTAGCTAAGGGATATAATCAACAAGAAGGAATAGACTTTGATGAAACATATGCCCCAGTTGCTAGATTAGAAGCTGTAAGAGTCTTACTTGCTTTTGCCTGCATTCATGATTTTAAGCTGTTTCAGATGGATGTTAAAAGTGCGTTCTTAAATGGCTACATCAACGAGGAAGTCTTTGTTTCACAACCTCTGGTTTTTCTTGACTTCAGTTGCCCTGAGCATGTGTACAAGCTAAAGAAGGCCCTCTATGGTCTGAAGCAAGCCCCAAGACAATGGTATGAAAGGTTAAGTAAGTTTCTTTTGTCAAAAGGGTTCAGCAGAGGTAATGTTGACAAAACTCTTTTCATTAGGAGAAAGTCTAACAGTATTTTATTGGTCCAAGTGTATGTTGATGATATCATTTTTGGATCAACTAATCAATCTCTGTGTGAAGAATTTGTGGAAAGCATGCAGGGAGAGTTTGATATGTCTATGATGGGAGAACTCAAATTCTTCCTAGGACTGCAAGTCAAGCAACTGAAAGAAGGAACCTTTATACATCAAGCAAAGTACACCAAAGAATTGCTGAAGAAATTCGACATGGAAAGTTGTAAGATCTCTAATATACCTATGTCAACTAATCTCTTTTTAGATAATGATGCTACAGGACTAGGAGTAGACCAAACAAAGTACAGAGGGATCATTGGATCACTCTTGTATCTCACAGCGAGCAGACCGGATATAATGTTCAGTGTTTGTGTTTGTGCGCGATTTCAATCTGCACCAAAACAATCACACATGGCTGCTGTGAAGAAAATTCTGAAGTACCTCAAAGGAACAACGAACTGTGGTTTGTGGTATCCCAAAGGTACGTCCCCTACTCTAGTTGGTTTTAGTGATTCGGATTTTGCAGGATGCAAAACAGATAGAAAGAGCACAAGTGGTGTTTGTCACTTGTTTGGAGAAAGCTTGGTCTCATGGTATAGCAAGAAACAAGCATGTGTTGCTCTATCAACAACAGAAGCAGAGTATGTAGCTGCGGGCAGCTGTTGTGCTCAAACCATTTGGTTGAAGCAACAACTTGAGGATTTTGGACTAAAGCTTGATCACATTCCTATCAAGTGTGACAATACAAGTGCAATCAGTATCACGAAGAACCCGGTTTTGCACTCAAGAACAAAGCATATTGAGGTGCGCCATCATTTCATAAGGGATCATGTTGAGAAAGGTGATTGTGAAGTGGAGTTTATTGAAACGGAGAACCAACTCGCGGATATCTTCACAAAGCCCCTACCTAAGGAGAGATTCTTCAAACTTAGAACCAATCTTGGTATACTAAGTGAGGAACACCTCTCATGAATTCTCTAAGTATGGTAAGATGGATCATTCATGGTGCTCCAACAAGGTATGAGTTCAATACATTACATAGTCATGACCATTTATATTTCAAAACATGCAAAATCAAGTGTTTTTAAAGTTTCTGATATAGATAATCGATTACCATTGCATTTCAATCGATTACCTAGCTTGATTTCAAAGTTTTTGGTGAATTACTCTCTGGAGTAATCGATTACCCACCCCTGGTAATCGATTACCACGATTTCAAAATGAGTTTTTCCAGTTTGTGAGCCACTGGAGTAATCGATTACCTTGGCTGGTTAATCGATTACCTTGGCCTTTGTTTTCAAAGATGTTGATTACTCACTGGAGTAATCGATTACCACGTAAGGGTAATCGATTACCTTCGGTGCTGGAAGTGTTTTTCAAGGGTTTTTCATGGTTTTGGGCCTAATCGATTACAATTTCTTAGAGTCCAATACTTTGTTCATTGAATCTAACCTTGATTGTGGAAGTTTTATAAGTGATTTTCAGGTTTTGGGTTTCATTCTACACATCTCACAAACCCTAAAAATCTCTTTCTCTCTCTAACCCTAAAACCCCCTTTCATCTTCTTCATCTTCTCCACCACCACCATCAATGGAAGAGCAAGGACGAGGCAAGCGGGTCAAGCACGTGGGTCACAAGCCTAAGCCAAGAGTTTCGCCCCGATCAAAGAAGGGTGAATCCTCCTCCAAGAGGAAAGAACCCACATCTCCCGGAGAGACCGTGGCACGCCCAATCAATCCGTGGTTCACCTCTACTGCACAAGAATCACGTTTCTATGGAGATTTCGCAAACAAGGAACTCGTTCCGGCGAAGATTTTGGACCTCCGATGGCTAGATGCACAAGGGTTCACATTCCATTCTTTGCTCCGATATCAGAACCTTGAAAAGTTTGTTGGTCTGAAGGGTCACATATACCCTGATCTAGTGAGAGTTTTCTACTCCAACCTCCGACCACACCAAGCCACCGGAATGGTAATCTCCGAGGTAAAGGGCAAACCTATGATTTTGACTCATGATATATTTTTCCGCTTTGCTGGATTTAAGAATGAAGGTATACGTCCTACGTTTGAGCACTTGCAAGCACAAGGAATCGAGCTTCACAAAGATTCGTTCTTTATGAGCCTACTCAAGAATCCCGAGGCATGGGAAGCGGAAAAGGCTGCAAGAAATGAGCGTGGGAAGAAGATAACCTACAACACCGGCGGGCTAAACGCCGATGATCGTCTTCTTCACTATACAATTTGCTGGATTCTAGCTGCAAGAGGAGCCAATCATGCTCAAATCAATGAGGAGGATATGGTGATGATG
>JALJEV010000174.1:3035000-3040000 GCA_026586105.1 Hylodesmum podocarpum
ACAAGTTCATTCAATGGACTAGCTATAGTGCTAAAGTCCTTTACAAAGCGTCGATAAAAGCTAGCTAGACCATGAAAGCTTCTTACCTCTTTGACACAAGTTGGAGTGGGCCAATCCTTGATGGCTTGGATCTTCTCTTCATCCACCTCTACTCCTTTGGCGCTCACTACAAAGCCTAGGAAGATGACCTTCTCGGTTCCCATCACACACTTTTCCTTATTTGCATACAATTGTTCACTTCTAAGGACATCTAACACATGCCTTAGGTGGCTTACATGTTCTTGAGAATTTTTACTATAGACTAATATATCATCAAAATAGACTACTACAAATTTTCCTAAAAAATTCCTCAAAACATGATTCATGAGTCTCATGAAAGTACTAGGAGCGTTAGATAATCCAAAGGGCATTACTAACCACTCATATAATCCAAACTTAGTCTTAAAGGCGGTTTTCCATTCATCTCCCTCTTTCATTCTAATTTGGTGGTAGCCGCTTTTAAGATCTATTTTGGAAAATATGGTGGAGCCATGTAATTCGTCCAATAGATCATCTAATCTAGGAATTGGATGCCTATATCTAATAGTAATATTATTTATTGCCCTACAATCGGTACACATGTGCCATGTACCCTCCTTCTTAGGAACCAAGATAATTGGTGAAGCATATGGTGATAGACTTTCTTTCACCCATCCTTTCTCCAAGAGTCCTTGGACTTGCTTCTCAATTTCGTGTGATTCTTGAGGTGAGGTCCTATATGAAGGTTTGTTTGGCAATTGTGCTCCCGGTATGAAGTCGATTTGATGCTCAATTCCTCTTAGTGGAGGTAAGCCGTGGGGTAGTTCCAAGGGGAACACATCTTCATACTCTTGTAGGAGATCATTCATGTCTTTGGTGTAACCTTCATGATTACTATTCAAAATTAAAGGACAAGGCATACACAAAAACATAGATTTTCTAGCTAAGTATTCCCTTTTAATGTCCTTTCAAGTAACAAGTAAAGTCTCTTTACAAGCATTAGACAAAGTCCTTTTACAAGTTTTATTGCTACTATTACTATCTACTTTACATGACGATTTATTTACAACATGTTTTGTTTTTCCATGCTCATGCTTCTCGGTCAAGGCCTTGTGGCCTTTGGAAGTCTCGGCCGAGCCTTGCTTGGGCTCTTGGGACCTCCTAAGTCTCAATTGGACTTGGTCCTCACACACCTCCTTGGGAGACAAGGGCTTTAGTAGGACCTTTCTACCTTCAAAGGAAAACAAGAAAGTGTTAGCTAAACCATCATGAATAACATTTCTATCATATTGCCATGGTCTACCTAAAAGTAAATGAGTGGCCTCCATGGGCACTACATCACATAGAACACTATCTACATATTTTCCTATAGAAAACTCTATCATACATTGCTTATTTACTTTGATTTCACCGGTTTCACTTAGCCATTGCAACTTATAAGGTCTAGCATGATTTAAAGTTGGCAAACCAAGTTTAGAGACAAGTCCTTCACTTACAACATTTGTACATGAACCTCCATCGATTATTAAAGAACATACATTACCCTTTACCTTACATCTTGTATGGAAAATGTTCTCCCTTTGTGTATCATCCATTTCAAGGTTAATCTTAAGTAATCTTATTACCATAAGGAGATCCCCTTCTTCGGCTCCCTCACTATGGATGGATTCTACTTCTTCTTCTTCTTTCTCATGGGAAGATTCTTGTGAAGACTCACTCATAGTTTCTCCTCCAATAGTCACCATGGTCCTCTTGTTTGGACATTGGGAAGCAATGTGTCCCCTTCCTAAACATTTGAAACACTTGATGTTACTTGACCTTAAAGGATTGGATGAAGAATTTACCTCCTTAGGCTTGGTGAAGTCTCGGCTGTTCTTGGTTGGAGGCCTTGGAGATGGTTCAACCTTTTCTTTACCTTTCCAAGCGGTTGAAACATGTGTAGGGACCCTCTTGGCAGCACCTCTCCTCTTGAGTTGGGTCTCAATCCTCTCGGCTAGGTGGATGGCTTCTTCAAGGTGGGAATACCTTTGTAGTTCTAGCACATCTTGGATCTCACGGTTGAGACCATGCACAAACCTTGCCAAAGTGGCCTCCAAGCTCTCTTCTATGTGAGCTCTTAGCATAGTGATCTCAAGGTCTTTGAAGTATTCTTGAACACTTCTACTCCCTTGATACAATCTTTGCAATTTGTTGTGTAGATCTCTTAGGTAAGTGGGTGGTACAAAACGCTCCCTCAAGGCATGCTTCATGGCTTCCCATGTGGTGACTCTTGGCCTAATGCAACCGTAGCCCCTATCTTGTTGATTCCACCAAATCATGGCATAGTCCTCAAACTCCAAGGTCACTAATTGTAGCTTCTTCTCCTCACTCAACAAGGGATAGCTTGAGAAGATTTGGTCCACTTTCATAGCCCAATCTAGGTATGCCTCGGGTCCTCCACTCCCATTGAACTTAGGTATGGTGATCCTCCTACCTTCTCGGTTTCCTCTTGCTCCTTCACGGCCAACTCTCCCCCCACCCCTCCTATCATGGTAGTAAGGATCATCTCTAGCAAAAGGCCTTCTAAGAGGTTCCCCAACATCACTCCCTATGGAGGTTCTAGGCTCTCTCCCCCTATGACTCCTCCTTTCTCCTCCATTCCCATTTCTTTCCCCATGTTCACTCCTTCTTTCTCCCTCATTGTTTTCTTGCCCTCCCCTCCCTCGGGTACCCCTCAAAACTTGCTCAAGCCAGGCCTCCCAACTTTGGTTCATCTCTCGGTTCATGTCACCCACCCTCTCCATCACCAAGTTCAACATATTGCGAGTCCTAGGTGACAATTCTTGCCCCACACTAGAGGGACTTGCCATGGCTGCAAGCAAAAGGTTAGTGCACAAGAAAATATAGAAAGCAATAAACCTCTCAACACTCTCTAAGTGTATCCACTCACACTCATGTATCACTCAAAAATCAAGGCTCTTATCAAGATGATTCACTCTTGCCTTTTACCACTCTTCCTCTATGTCCTCTTAGGGATTATCCTCTAATCAATTATCAAAGTTCTTAGCATACCATCATGAAAGAGGAACAGCACCTTACTAGGCTTAAGAGGCCAAGAAAGACAAAGGACTCTAGGACACAACCAAGGAATCCAAAGGAGACAATCAAGAAAAGCTCAAAAGAAATGATAGGCACTCAAATTTTGAGAGAAACTTATATGAGACATAGGCATGTATTAGGGACACAAACTAGCATGGATGTGCTCAAGTAAACAAGCTAAAACAGAGGTGTAAGTATGGCATACTATACTGGACAGCAAGCATAAAAAAAAACATTTAGCCACCCAAGTTTAGAAACCGCAGCAAATTTTCAGCAAGTTTAGAAACCGAAATTGCCTAGTTTACAAACTATGGTCAAATAACATGTGATCCAATACAAAACCAAATAAAATGCCCTGTATATGTTTCAATTACAGATTCAGCAATGTGCAGTAAAATGGAGACAAGAAAAACTCAAGTAAAACATCACAAGATACACAATCAACTAGGAAGCTCAAAACTAGAATTTTTTTTTTCTAGAGTAGTGTAGGCTCTTTCCTAGGTCCAATGGTGTTTCTTTGTGCAAACTCTTTTCTTTTCCACTTTCTTTTGCTCTTATATTGCAATACAGTTTCTTTCTCTTTTCTTTTCTATGGTTCTTTAATTGGAACTTTATTTTAGAACCACTCACTTTCACTACTTGTTTTTCTTTTCACTTGTTCTTCTTTCTTTCTCTTCTCTTTTCTTTCTTTTGATTTTGATTCTTTTTCTTTTGATATGCTATGGCTGGACCGAAACCTCTAAGGGGATCTAAGAGCCACTCCTAGGTTCAATTCTAGCTTATCATAGCCATTACAAGACTTAAGCAAATTTTACACAACAAAAGGTACTCTAGAAAATTACTAAAAATCAAAATCATGTAGGGATTTACTAGTAAGTGTTCCTAGCATGTATAGATCATAACATGTATGTATGTTGCAGCTAAGATGCAGTAAGATGCAGTACCAACCAGTAACATACCATAGATTGCAGTAAAGACTCAAACTACACAAAATCCTAATCGGCATACATGAAGTATAACTTGCAAGAACCCAAAAACTAACCGATCAAAAAGACTCCCAAAATTGCAAGTTACTAATCATACATTCAAGAAATTATGGATGAACATGCCAACATGAATCACGGCCTAATGCAGCAACCAAAAGAAACAAAGCATGCCCAACACAAAACTACAAGATATGACAACTCAAGGAACTCAAAAGGCTACTCTATAGAAGAAGACTCTAGAGGTAGAAGAACACAAAGAAAAACTCAAGACTCAAGACTCATGGAAGACTCCATTACTAACCGATTGTGATGATCCAATGGTGAAGACAACAAGCTCTAGATACCACTTGATGAAGGTGCTCTTGGAGGAAGATTCCAAAGCCTCTTCGGATTGCCCAATCTAGTCTTCACCGATTGCAGCCCCTTGAAGGCCGAAGCAAGTTCGTCTTAGCCATGGAAGATTGTATGGATTTTGGGTGTTTTAAGGAAGAAGATGGACAAGGTGAGAAGGGTGGTGGCGCCAAGGAGAAAGGGTCCTATAAGCCTAGGAGGAACCGCCACAATGGTGGTAAGACACCATTGATAAGATTCAAGGAACTTCTCTAAGGAACAAGAGAAACTCACTAAGAAAGCTTTAAGCCTTTGTATTCATTTCATCAAAAGTGTCATACATGGTTCGGCCAAAGGCTTATATAAGCATGCCTTGCTTGGCTCTCAAGCTACACTAACTATGATTAAGTCTAATCCTAACTCTAACCGTTAACTAACTAAAGCTAACTATAATCCTAGGTTGTTAGCCGTGGACCAATGGGAAGGAAGTGAGCACATGGCTTCACATGGTGGCACATGGTCTTGCCCCCCTTGGCCGAGCCATGTGATGCTCCATGTCACTAATCCGTGCCTAATTAGGATTAAGGG
>JALJEV010000174.1:3052500-3067500 GCA_026586105.1 Hylodesmum podocarpum
TTTGTCTGAGTCTCCAGATTGATGCTTTCGTCTGTAGCCAATACAGACGACACAAAAGACAGACGATACCAAGTTAAATACAGACGATACCAAGTTCAAGACAGACGATACCAAGTTCAATACGACGACACAAAATTACAGACGATACCAAGTTCAAGACAGACGATACCAAGTTCAATACAAACGATACCAAGTTCAAGACAGACGATACCAAGTTCAATACAGACGACACCAAAGACAGACGACACCAAAATACCAAGACAACAAGTTCAGACAGACGATCCCAAATACAGACGACATGAAGACAGACGATACAACTAATGCAAATGCTGTTTGTTTGTTGGACAAACGCGCCAGGGCGCGTCCATCTTGAGTGGGTGGCGCGATTTCGGGTTCTATATATACATGCTGGGCGCGAAAATTAAGGGGGGAACTTCATAATTCAGTTTTCTGTTAGCTTCCTCTGCACACTTCTCTTGTTTTCTCTCTTCTCCACCTTCGTTCTCCATCCTTCTCCATCAAATCCTTGAAGATTCTTGAAGAATTAGAGCTTGTGGAAGCAAGATCTAAGGATTCATGAAGCTTCTCTCGGTTTTGATTTCTATTTTCGTTCTTTCTTTTGCTATTTCCATGTTAGGCTAAACTCTTAGGTTAGGGAAGGGGATTTCAATTCCAGAATACTTGTAATGAATTTCTATGTTGATTCAATTGTAATTTCAGTTGATTGATTGATCTCTTCTTACTTAATGCAATTTCTTGAGGTTTTATTCAAATAGTGATAGGAATATTAACTGCTTGAATTGGATTGAACTGTTCCTTGAGTTTTTGTTTCTCATTTCAATTATACAATTGGAAGATTGATAGTTGAACTAGGAGAAGAAGTGCATCATTATACCTTTGCATGAGTCTAGGAATAGAACTTGCATGTTATGAGACATTGTGAATTTATCTGTTTCGCTTCTTGAATGAGTTTCTATTTTCACCTAAGGAATTAGAGATTATAGAAGTCATTCAAAGTGACTAATGACCTAGGAATAGGATTAGTCTAAGGTATCACAAATTCTAGTCTCCAATTGATTGATAACTGTGAAATTGACATAGGAAGTAATTACTTGAGAGAAGGAATTGAATGAACCTATTCCCTAACTGTTTCCATCATCTCTGAAACTTAAACATTTATTGCTTTCCATTTCTTGTTTTACAGTAAATTGTCTTTTTACATAATTACTTAGTTCACACACATGATTCATTCAACTGTTCGTCCTAATAGCAAGCATATTAAGCATTCGATAATTCACAACTAGTCTCTGTGGTTCGACATCCTTTTCTCACTATTTCTAAACTTGTGACGACCGGTACACTTGCCGAAAGATTGACACGTACTTATATTCTAAAGTCAACAAGTTTATGGCGCCGTTGCCGGGGACTATTGGTTGAATATCGATAGTCTTAACGTGTTTGCTAATTAGGACATTTGTTTTTAGTTGTGATTCATACTTGTTCTGTTTTTGTTTTTGTATACCTGTTCTGTTTTTGTTTTTCATTGAATTATTTCATTCTTTTGATTTGTTTGAGATTTCCTGTATCTTTCAGATTTGTGGTTTATGCAAAGAATTAAGGAAACTAACTTCTTGTTTGAACCAGAAATTGAGAGGTTTTGCAGGAGAAATCTGAAAGAGAATAAAAACAGTAAAGAAGAGACCATACCAGAAAACTCAACTATACCAGAAAATTCAACAGCAACTATGGATAACACAAGGCGGATGACATTGGAAGAGCTGTACACGCCAAATGCAATGGGCTGCGGTTCTAGTATTGCACCACCAATTGTGGCAGCCAATAATTTTGAAATCAAACCTGCTCTTACACAGTTGGTCAGGCAAGAGCAGTTTGGAGGTCTAGAGGAGGAAGATCCAAATCAACATGTTCACAATTTCTTGCAGATTTGTGGAACTATAAAAATGAATGGAGTGTCGGATGACGCCATTAGGTTGAGATTATTTGAGTTTTCACTGAAAGGTGAAGCAAAGATGTGGTTGCAGAGTTTTCCATATGGATACTTCACTACTTGGGAAGACTTGGTAAACACATTTTTGGCTCAATATTTTCCACCTGAGAAATATAACTACTTCAGAGCTGAGATCTCTTGTTTCAAGCAAAAGGATGGAGAGTCCATAAGTGAGGCATGGAGGAGATTCAAATCCTTCTTGAGAAGATGTCCTCACCATGGTTTCTCTGATTTGCAGCAAGTCCACATCTTCTATAATGGACTGCGACCACATACCAGATTGCTAGTAGATGCCTCTGCTGGAGGTTCATTGAGGAAAAAGGATGCGCAAGAAGCAAGAGCAATCATTGAGACGATGGCTTCAAACAGATACGATGCTCCTCCTAATGATTTCTATGGGGAGAGAAGAGGAATGATGGAGCTTGGAGCTAATGATGCACTGCTGGCTCAGAATAAGTTGATGACTCAGAAATTGGACCAATTAATGAAACAACTGCAAGTGGTCCAGCTAAATGCAGTCCAAGCACCTCCAATAAATTGTGAATATTGTGGGGGAGGACATCCAGTTGAATGTTGTGACAGCCTAGGAGCTACTGCAGAGGATCAAGCTCAAGTGAACTATATGGGAAATCCTCAAGGTAATCTTTATGCTAACACAAACAGCTATAACTCCCACAATAGAAACCATCTAAATCTGTCATATAGGAACAACAATTATCTGCAACCTAACCCTTCCTCTTATGACCAAAACTTCAAACAAACCTTCAACTCGAATCCTAGACCACCTTTCAATCCAAATCCACCATACAATCAAAATTACAACCAGCATCAAAACCAAGCATCTTCATCTAACCAGTACTATAACCAAAACCAACCACAAAACACACCTTTCAATCCAAACCAGTCCAAATTCCAACCCAACCAGCCAAGGAATGCTCCAGCAAGCTCTAATATGAATGCTCCTAGAGAAGGTTCTGCAAATCTGGAAAACATGTTCATGTCCTTTATGCAGAGGACTGAATCCATGTTCACCAATCAAGAAGCCTCAATTAGGAACCTTGAATCACAGATTGGCCAGCTTTCTAAGCAATTATCTGAAAGAAGCCAAGGAAATCTGCCAAGTGATACTGTGGTAAATCCAAAGGAGCAGTGTAAAGCCATTACCACAAGGAGTGGTAAAGTGTTGGGAAAGGAAACTGCAGAATTGAAGGGTGATACAGTGGAAGAAGAAGAAGATACTGCAGAGAAGGATAGGCAGCCACCTATACCTGCAGTTCTCACTGAAAAGAAAGAATCACCAAGAAAGACAAAGAGGCAAATACTACAAGAAGCTGGCCATCCTGAACACATCTCACCTTACTGCAAGCTTCCATATCCTCAAAGGTTGAAAAAGGCGAATGATGATAAGCAGTTTGCCAAATTCTTCGACATCTCGAAGAGTTTGAGGATTAATATTCCATTTTCTGAAGCACTGCAGAAGATGCCTTCATATGCTAAATTTATGAATGAGATCCTATCCAATAAGAGGATGCTTTTGGATGATGAGACAGTAGCTATGACAGAGGAATGCAGTGCCATCATCCAGAGGAAATTGCCTCAAAAATTGAGAGATAGAGGCCCCTTCACTATCCCTTGTTCTATAGGGGAAGTACCAGTGGGAAAGGCATTGATTGATTTAGGAGCCAGCATAAACCTGATGCCTCTTTCTGTGCTACAAAAATTGAACATACAAGACATTCAGCCCACAATGATGACACTGCAATTAGCGGATAGATCCGCCAAACGCCCCTATGGAGTAGTAGAAGATCTCTTGGTGAAGGTGGATAAATTCGTATTCCCTGCTGATTTCGTGGTGCTGGATATGGAAGCCGATGAAGAAGTGCCAATCATCCTAGGAAGACCATTCCTAGCCACCGGCAGAGTCCTAATTGATGTAGCACAAGGTGAACTCATCATGAGAGTAGATGAAGAAAAGGTATCTTTTAATATATTTGATGCTATGAAATTCCCAGCTGATAAGTCCCAATGCATGATGATTGATGTGTTGGATCCTATAGCAGAAAATGTTTATGAAAATGAGATTTTCGACTTCATAAAAGAGGAGGAAGATTTTGATACCTCCAGTTTTGACAATGAACAACATGAAGTTGAAAAATTCGTTGCTGCTATGGAAACCAATACATCATCACAATCATGTACTGAAACAGTGGATGAAACAGCTGAAATGGTTGATAAAACAGAAACTGCACCTAAGAGTGAACTTAAGCAACTGCCCTCTCATCTTAGATATGCTTTTCTTGAAAAAAATGACACCTTTCCGGTGATCATTAGCAATTCTTTGAATAAAAAGGAAGAGGACAGTTTGCTTAAAGTTTTTAAAGAGCATAAATCTGCTATTGGGTGGCAGATTTCTGATTTGAAAGGTATAAGTCCTTCATTTTGCATGCACAAAATCTTGCTTGAGGACAATTTCAAACCTGTGATACAACCTCAAACACGTTTAAATCCTACTATGAAGGAGGTTGTACACAAGGAAGTCCTCAAACTACTTGATGCTGGCATTATTTACCCTATTTCGGATAGCTCTTGGGTAAGCCCAGTACAAGTAGTTCCCAAGAAAGGGGGCATGACTGTGGTTGCTAATGAAAGGAACGAATTGATCCCCACCAGGACAGTGACTGGGTGGAGGATGTGTATTGATTATAGAAGGTTAAATGATTCTACTAGGAAAGACCACTTCCCTTTACCTTTTATGGACCAAATGCTTGAAAGGCTAGCTGGTCATGCTTATTACTGTTTTCTGGATGGCTACTCTGGTTATAACCAGATTGTGGTAGATCCTAAGGACCAAGAGAAAACTGCTTTTACGTGTCCTTATGGAGTTTTTGCATATCGGAGAATGCCATTCGGACTATGTAATGCACCAGCAGCCTTTCAAAGATGCATGATGGCCATCTTTGGTGATATGGTTGAGAAATTCATTGAAATATTTATGGATGATTTTTCTGTCTTTGGTTCCACTTTCTAAAACTGTTTAGAAAACTTAGCTTGTGTACTGAAACGATGCCAAGAAACAAATCTAGTTTTAAACTGGGAAAAATGCCATTTTATGGTTAAAGAAGGCATTGTTTTAGGACACAAAATCTCTATGAATGGTATAGAAGTGGACAAAGCAAAAATAGAAGTGATAGAGAAACTACCTCCACCAGTGAATGTGAAAGGGGTGAGGAGTTTCTTAGGTCATGCTGGTTTTTATAGAAGATTCATCCAAGATTTTTCAAAAATTTCTAAACCATTGTGTGACTTGCTTGTAAAGGAAGTGATCTTTAATTTTGATGAAAACTGTTTGAAGGCCTTTGAGACTCTAAAAGAGAAGCTAATAACAGCCCCTATCATCACTGCTCCAGATTGGAGTTTTCCTTTTGAATTAATGTGTGATGCTAGTGATTATGCAATAGGGGCAGTATTAGGACAAAGGAAGGACAAACTTGTAAGAGTAATATACTATGCTAGCAGAGTGCTTGATAGTGCTCAAATCAATTATTCAACTACAGAAAAAGAATTGCTAGCCATAGTATTTGCTCTCAACAAGTTTAGGCCTTATCTCATTGGCTCAAAAAATCATAGTGTACACCGACCATCTGCCTTGAAATACCTTTTAATGAAGCATGAGAGTAAACCAAGGTTGATCCGTTGGGTTCTCCTCTCGCAAGAGTTTGATATTGAAATAAGAGATAAAAAAGGCAGAGAGAACCTAGTGGCAGATCACCTTTCAAGGTTGCCTCATCTTTGAAATAGAAGGTAGTGATATCCCTATAGTTGAAACCTTTCCGATGAGACACTCTTTCTTCTGTTAATGATGCTCCTTGGTTCAGCGATATCGCGAACTTTAAGGTATCCAACTATATTCCCCCTGGCTTGTCCCATCAACAAAGAAAAAAACTGTTTTTCGATGCAAAATATTATGTGTGGGATGAGCCATTTGTTTAAGTGGGGGGTAGATGGACTCTTAGGAGATGTATACCAGGAGGAAGAGGTCAACTCTGTCCTTTGGCATTGTCACAATTCCCCTAGTGGAGGCCATTTTAATGGGGAAAGGACAGCCAAAAAGGTTTTGCAATGTGGTTTATATTGGCCATCTATTTTTAAAGATGCAAAAGCTTTTGTGCGATCTGTGTGATGATGCCAAAGAAGTGGAAATATTTCAAAAAGAGATGAGGGACCATTGAATAACATATTAGAAATAGAGGTATTTGATGTATGGGGGATGGACTTCATGGGACCATTTCCTCCCTCTTTCTCCTACACATACATCCTAGTAGCTGTAGACTATGTGTCCAAATGGGTGGAAGCCATTTCTACCTCAACCAATGACTCTAGGATTGTAGATACCTTTATTCATAGAAACATCTTTACTAGATTTGGTGTCCCTAGAGCTTTCATTACTGATGGTGAAAGCCATTTCTGCAATAAGCATATGGAGAGAGTCCTTAAGAGGTTGGGGGTGAAGCACAAGATTGCAACACCATATCACCCCAAACCAGTGGGCAAGTTGAACTAGTAAATAGGGAGATTAAGAAGATTTTAGAGAGAATCGTAAACTGTCCAGAAAAGATTGGTCTAAAAGACTAAACGATGCTCTTTGGGCATATAGGACAGCTTATAAGACTCCCATTGGCATGACACCATTTCAAATGGTCTATGGAAAGGCATGCCACTTGCCTGTAGAACAAGAGCACAAGGCATATTGGGCCTTGAAATACTTCAATTTTGACTCTAAATCAGGCTACGAGAAGAGACTATACCAACTCCATGAGTTGGATGAACTCAGACTTCAAGCATACGAGAATGCCAAGATTTACAAAGAAAGAACAAAGCTATGGCATGATCGTAATCTTAGAAGGAGAGAGTTTTACCCTGGACAGCTGGTGTTACTTTATAATTCTAGATTAAGGTTGTTTCCAGGAAAACTAAAGTCTAGATGGTCTGGTCCATTTGCTGTCAAACAAGTATTTCCACATGGTGCAATCACTTTAGAAGACCTTGATAAATCCAGAGAGTTCAAAGTGAAATGCCAGAGAGTAAAACCTTATTTGGGAGATGCTTTTGAGAAGGATAAGGTCTCTGTTGAACTGCATGACCCTCTTTGATAGGGTCAAGTTACATGTCAAGCTCATGACATTAAAGAAGCGCTTGGTAGGAGGCAACCTACCCAATTTAGAGAAGTTTTTGTAACTTCTCATTGTCATATACTTGTGAATAGCTTAAGAGTTGAGAAAAACAAAAATAAAATAGAATTTGAAGATTAGAGTAGGAGTGTAAATATAAGATACAGTAGAATAAATCTGATTTTTGTGTTGATAGATAAACAAGTAGATATTTGAATAAAAAATTGAAATTACATTGAATTGAGTGATAGAAATAAGAGAGGTGAGGTGTAATAGCATTAATGGGAAAGCTGTGAGATCTTAATGCATGATCATGTTTGATAGGTTCCTTGTGCAGAGAATAGATCAATTAGAGCCAAAATGACTTAGAATGTTTGCACAAGTTGGGTCAAGGTGCAATGTCACTAGTTCTCACCTTAGCTCACCTTAGCACATGAAGAATTGAACCAAAATGTAGAAGAATGCGCCTTGGCGCTAGCAGAGGCGCCATGGGTAGCAGAAAACGTGCCTTGGCGCACTTACCTGGAAGAGAGGGGCGCGTTTGAGGCCTTGCTTGCGGCCAAAACACGCCGCGGCGCCCTTGGAGGGCGCGTTTTACAATTAGCTTCGGCAAAAACGCGCCCTAGCGCGTTTTCATTTCAGAGAGTGGCGCGTTCTGCAATTAGGTTCGGTAAAAACGCGCCCTAGCGCGCTTTCATTTAAGGGGTGGCGCGTTTCGCGCGCCATGACACAAATAGAGGGCGAGCTTGCGCCTTGGCACAAAGAAAGGCGCGTTCACTTATTCTTCATCTTCTCCCATGTGCTTGTAAGTTCTCAAGAGCTCAATCCCAATCCCAATCCATTTTCAACCTCACCACTCCGCATTACAAGTAGTTTTGAATTGATTCTTCACCCTTTCACCATAGATTTTCATTTTTGTTAATAATTTTCAAGAATTCTCAATTGGTGTTCTCAAATCCCATTCGGCCTAAACAGGGTATGTTGTCCAATCCATTGATTTTAACTTGTTTTCTTCATTGTTTAAGCTTCAATTGCATGATTCACATGAGTATTTGAGATGAGGGTTCAAGAATCTTTGGTTCGAAACCCTAACCCCCTTTTGTGCGAATTGAAATGGGCTCAATTGAATGTGTTGCATGACCTTGTTTTGATGATTGTTGATGAATAACATTGATTGCTTGTGAATGCATGGTGATAATTGTCACAGAGATGCATGGTGTGAAGCAATTGGAAAGGAATATGATATGCCCATTCATGTTCACTTAGTGTTTGTTAAAATGCTTTAATGAAGTTTTTAGTATGTTCTATATGCACACCACTAGTAAACATGACCATATTGTAATTGCTTTTGCATTTCCTTTGGCAATTTCCATTTGAGTGTCCTTTGAACCACACTATAATTTTGATGAAGATACATGCTCTTGTTGCATGCATGTTTTTCTCACATATACTATGGATTTTGTAGGTTCAATTGTTAAGAAATTATGTCTTCAAGCAACCAACCAACTGGTTCTTCTTCAAGGCAACCACGAACCAAAAATAAAGTTATCAAAGGACAGAGTCAAGAGAAGAAGAAGACCACAAAGAAAGCCAAGGCCACTCCAGAAATTCAAGAATATGATACTCACAGATTTAGATCACTGGAGCATGCAGAGGCCTTTGCCTCCCGTTTCATAGCACGTGCAGTGTTAGTAGAGCGGAAA
The DNA here is from genome assembly GCA_026586105.1 of Hylodesmum podocarpum. Taxonomy (NCBI): domain Eukaryota; kingdom Viridiplantae; phylum Streptophyta; class Magnoliopsida; order Fabales; family Fabaceae; genus Hylodesmum; species Hylodesmum podocarpum. The sequence continues at coordinate 3,061,380 of JALJEV010000174.1, forward strand.
TTCAACATGAGTACGAGCCTATACACTGATGAAAGAATTGGGGATGCTTCTCAACGTGCTAGTTACAAAGAAGTTTGCAATGAGATTTCTGGAAGAAAGTGGACTGGACTAGCCAACATTACATACCCGGCATATCAAGAGCTAGTGCTAGAGTTCTATGCTAATTTAACAAGTAATGATGACGAAGAACGCTATGCATCTTATGTCCGGGGGAAGCAGATTTCCTTCTCACCTCAAGCCATCAACCGACTGTTATTAATCCCTTTCTCGGAAGGAAGGGATTGTATCTTCCAGTATAGAGCCGATAGCAAAGCCGAACGAAGCGAAGTAGATGACTTATTATGTGAAGGTAAGGGAGCTTGGAAGGATAGCTTATGGCGCAACAACGGAGTTACTCATGTCAAAGCTTCATCATTGTGTTTCAAGGCAAAAATCTGGTGGGCTTTGTCTACATGGGATTCTCTTACCAATCCAAAGACAGATCTTCCATCACAAAGAAGAGGGTTTGGTGTCTGTATAGTATAATGAAGGGTGAGTATCTCAATGTGGGTCGACCATAGCCAATGAGATTCACACACGCACTTGCAAAACGGGGATCCTGTCTTATGCAAGTATCATCACTCAGTGTGTATTGGCCGGAGTTTCAACTGAGGGTTTGATCCCTATGAGACCAGGTGCCACATTAGATGTGAAATTCACCAAAGGAGAGTCCAGTACAACCAAAGCCACACCAGAAGCACCGTCCACTTCTAGCGGCAAAGCTACATCAAAGTCCAAAGGTAAAGCTCCAATGGCGAGAAGCTCTAAAAGCCTGCTACTGCAGATCAAGAAAAGTTATTGAGACATCGAGGGTAGTTCAAGAAAATATTAGAAGGATTCACGAGTCCAATAAAACTTGCATTGCACTTGAGCCCTCATAAGAAGTTTAGTCGCCCAAATGAATCGCAAGAGAGAAGTTGACGCCATTCAAACCACTCAGCAGTGACATGTTTGAAGATTTGATGAGGTTTGAAGAGTTTTCTGAGGACTATGAAAGTGAAGCACCGAATGAAGGACAAGATGATGATGGTGAAGAGGTTGATGGTGGTTATAATGAAGATGCAGAGGAAAATATTGAGGAGAGCGAGGAAGAAGAGGATGAGACAGAAGATGAGGATTGATGTTTTAGTTTAATGTCTCTGTTTAAGTTTTAAGTTTTTGGTTAATGTAGCTTAACTAGACTATTTTACTGTCTTTTTAGTTCATGGTACTGTATTTGATTTTTAATTGACTTTTAGTTGAATATAATTTGATTGTTATTTTGCTGTCTTGTTAGTTTGTGTTGTTTGTGTGAATTGTTAGATGCTAGAGCACTGCTGGAGAAACATGGAATTGCTGGCACTTGGTGCAGAACCCTTGAGTATCATGGCTTGTCTTCAACAGGGAGCATTCTTAGACTCTTTTGATGCTAACTGTTAATTCATGTTTATTAGAATATATGCCCTGTTTGGCTAGACCATTTTATGAAGGTTAATTGCATTTAGTATAACATTGACTTGGTAGTCCAGTAGAATGAACTGTGTAATTTTTGGCACTTAGGTTCAATTTGAAATTCTATGACAAAGTTGCATGTTTTTCAAAATGTTTGAAGAGTTACTGTATGAGAACTCTAGCATGACAATTTTCTAGATTGAGACATGATTGATGAACTTAGCAATGTTATGCAATAATTGATCCTGGATAAGAATTTGGGCCTCCAACATGATTTATTCTTGAGTGTTCTATTGTACCATGTGATGTGTTTGTTCCAGAACTTGCTTTAACTCTTGGTCAAAATTGCATACATTTAGATGTGGACACAAATGATAAAGGCAAATTTCTTTCTTGTAGCCTCGAGCCAAATAGCCTTAACCTTCACACTTTCCATTGCTAGCCCCTTTGAGCCTGAATAAACCCTTTCTTTCTTGGATACTTAAGCTCATTACAAGCCTAATTAAGTGAAAAACCAATGGTCCTATCACTGGAACTTTGAGTGTATTGGTTTATTTACTTAGATGAGAGGTTTCAAGATTAAGTTTGGGGTTGAATTTTGGGGTGCATGTGTAGCTGTTGACTTGAGGATAAGTCAAAATTTTAAGTTTGGGGTTGAGGGATCACCTTGTATTGGTGGAATTTTTGTGCATTTTCTAGTTATGTATAGTGCATTCTCTGTTTTCATGCATACCATACCATACCAAATTTTTTCTACTCTTTCTTGTGATAGCAGTGAATGAGACTACTTAAGAAAAGCAAAGTACAAGAATAAAGTGAAAAGAAAGAAAAAGGAAGAAGAAAAGAGCAAAATAACAAAAGCTACAAGAAAAAGATGTTTAGAAAAGAAAAACAAAACCAAAAGTATAAAGGAAAAAAAATAGCAAGAGCTATAAGAAAAGAAAAAGAAGCAAAAGGAAATGCAATTTAAAAGCAAAAGAATAAAGGATCAAAAGGAAAACAGAGTGGTCTCATAAGTTGTTTATGTTACTCATTGTTAGTCTCTGTTTTGTTTTTACTTTTGCTTCTGTTCATCACTAATCCATGCATAGCATATAGGTTGTAATTTTTACTCTTTAAGTTCCTGTGAATATTCAGCTAGTACCTTTGTTTTAACCCACCTTTACCTAAGCCCCATTACAACCCTTAAAAGACCTTTTGAGTGTCCAATGTCTACTTGAAGGCAGTGGAGATTTTAGAGCTATTGCAAGCCTATGGTAACTGACCTTCTAATTGGTAACATTGAGAGAAACACAAACCCAAAACACTTGAGAGATTGAGGGCAAACACTTAACTGGAGAGGACTGTGTAATGTTGCTAAAGTATATCTTCTCATGCCAATCTATGTTGTTTGCCTTTGCTTGATGAATTATGCAGTGCTTGATAACATCTTGAGTGCATGTCCAACTTTCATAGATAAATTGAGTTGGCTTAAGGAGTTGAGAACTGCATAAGGCATTTTCAGTGGCTGATTGAGCTTAGTGTTATACCATGCTTATTGACCCTTGTAACAATGGATTCTATGTTTGCTTGAGGACAAGCAAAGCTTTAAGTTTGGGGTTGTGATAAGTGCTAAATTATACATGTTCTTCTAGGTGTTTTAAGCTCATTTCCATTCGATTTTACTAGTTTTAGCTATAGTTTAGATAAAGAAAATAATGAAAATACCATGTTTGCTTAGTGTTAGTTCTTGAGTTAGTGTTTTGTTAATTTTACAAGTTTTCTTGAGTTTTTAAGTCATCGTAATCATTTTTTGTTGATTTTAGGATCATTGAAGAGAAGTTAGAAGCTTGGAATGAAAACCATGGACATAAGATGAAGAGGCCATCAAGAAGAACAAGAAGGGAAACCCAAGTTAACAAGCAGAGCAAGCCAAGTCATAAGTGATCATCCATGGCTGTACAAGGGCGCACACGCGTCAGGGCGCACTCATGGGGCGCCTTCATGCTCTACTTGCGGCAAAAATGCGCTAGGGCGCGCTCAGGGGCGCGTCTCATGACTTATGAAAGCTCAAACTGAAGTTATTCGTCTGTGCTTGCTTCATCTGAGTTATTCGTCTGTGCTTGCCTCATCTGAGTTATGCGTCTGTGCTTGCCTCATCTGAGTTATCCGTCTGTACTTGCTTCTTATGGAGTTGCTTCGTCTGTGCTTGATTCTTATGGAGTTGCTTCGTCTGTGTTTGATTCTTTTAAGATTTGTTTCGTCTGCGCTTGCTTCTTAGGGAGTTGCTTTGTCTAAGCTTGCCTCTTTTAAGTTGTTCCGTCTGTACTTGTTTTGTCTGAGTCTCCAGATTGATGCTTTCGTCTGTAGCCAATACAGACGACACAAAAGACAGACGATACCAAGTTAAATACAGACGATACCAAGTTCAAGACAGACGATACCAAGTTCAATACAGACGACACAAAAGACAGACGATACCAAGTTCAATACAGACGACACCAAAGACAGACGATACCAAGACCAAGACAGCCGACACCAAGACAGACGACACCAAAATACCAAGACAACAAGTTCAGACAGACGATCCCAAATACAGACGACATGAAGACAGACGATACAACTAATGCAAATGTTGTTTGTTTGTTGGACAAACGCGCCAGGGCGCGTCCATCTTGAGTGGGTGGCGCGATTTCTGGTTCTATATATACATGCTGGGCGCGAAAATTAAAGGGGAACCTCATAATTCAGTTTTCTGTTAGCTTCCTCTGCACACTTCTCTTGTTTTCTCTCTTCTCCACCTTCGTTCTCCATCCTTCTCCATCAAATCAAGAGGATTCTTGAAGAATTGGAGCTTGTGGAAGCAAGATCTAAGGATTCATGGAGCTTCTCTCGGTTTTGATTTCTATTTTTGTTCTTTCTTTTTCTATTTCCATGTTAGGCTAAATTCTTAGGTTAGGGAAGGGGATTTCAATTCCAGAATACTTATAATGAATTTCTATGTTGATTCAATTGTAATTTCAGTTGATTGATTGATCTCTTCTTACTTAATGTAATTTCTTGAGGTTTAATTCATGAAGTTCAAATAGTGATAGGAATATTAACTGCTTGAATTGGATTGAACTGTTCCTTGAGTTTTTGTTTCTCATTTCAATTATGCCTTCGGAAGATTGATAATTGAACTAGGAGAAGAAGTGCATCATTATACCTTTGCATGAGTCTAGGAATAGAACTTGCATGTTATGAGACATTGTGAATTTATCTGTTTCGCTTCTTGAATGTATTTCTATTTTCACCTAAGGAATTAGAGATTATAGAAGTCATTCAAAGTGACTAATGACCTAGGAATGGGATTAGTCTAAGGTATCACAAATTCTAGTCTCCAATTGATTGATAACTGTGAAATTGACATAGGAAGTAATTACTCGAGAGAAGGAATTGAATGAACCTATTCCCTAACTGTTTCCATCATCTCTGAAACTTAAACATTTATTGCTTTCCATTTCTTGTTTTACAGTAAATTGTCCTTTTACATAATTACTTAGTTCACACACATGATTCACTTAACTGTTCGTCCTAATAGCAAGCATATTAAGCATTCAATAATTCACAACTAGTCTCTGTGGTTCGACATCCTTTTCTCACTATTTCTAAACTTGTGACGACCGGTACACTTGCCGAAAGATTGACACACGTATATTTTTAAAGTCAACAGTGAGCATTGGAAAACAATGGCACACCAGCAACATTATATAGAAGAGGGGTGGTACCTCATAGTGCAGGGTGCGTGTTATGCCTATCATAGGGGGGAAGTGTTGGTCGGAGGTCCTGTGGGAGACCCATTGCTGGGTGCGTGGTCGGGGTTGCTCCTCGGGTGCGGCCCTCCCCCTGGCCAACGCATACGACCCTAGTGGCTCGGTTTTGGTGTGGGTAATGAGTCACATAAGGTGTTCCGTTGATGCCCTCGCGTGATATGCGTTGTTACATGAGGTGCCACCATGTGCCCTTGCATGGTCTCATGCGGCAGAGTGCGTGTGATGCCTAAGTAGGGGCTGCCGTGCCGTTTTCCAAAAATTTATGTCTGCTCGGAAAATCAGTATCTGCTCGTACAAAAATGGAAAAGGCATATTAACCTACTATAGAGGGGGAGTGTTGCCTTGGGAGACATTGTGGGAGATGCTTGGCCTGGTCCGCTCGCGCGCGCGAGCGCCGCCCTCAAGCCGTTGGATGCATCCCGTCGGGATAGGATGGTCGGATACAGCCTTGTTACGCAGGGCAATATGTCTTCCCGAATACGTGTGTTTCCTCTCGGTTATGGGTTCCGGCAGTCCGTGGTTTATATAGGTGCCCGCCGCCCCCCGAGTGTAGGTGTAGCCTTCGGATTGGAAATGGTTTGCGTTCTGCACGCGGAATGCTGTCGGGTTGAATATGTGGCGTCCAAGACCTTGGTGCACGCAGGGTGGGCGATCTTGCATTCCACATATCCGACCTGCCAGATTTGGCATGCCGCAACGCGTTCCATGTGTTGTAGCCTTGGGGGCGGTTTGCATCTTGGACCTTGGTGCCGGACTCTCGGATCGACGGAAATGGAGAAGGAATGCGAGCATATTAATGGGGGCCGTGTTGGATGACAATGCTGCGGGAGATGCTAGGCCAGGTGCCCCCGGGCCAT
>JALJEV010000174.1:3077500-3097500 GCA_026586105.1 Hylodesmum podocarpum
ATCTTACATGCTAGACACATTCTAGTTGATAGCCCCCCATGTGTTTGATGAATTTTCTCAATATGTATTTTGAGTCTCTTTGCTGGAATTGTTAATTCCCTGCATCTTATATGTGTTATTATCATGTGCATTGCTCATTAGAAGTTCAAGTTACCATTACCATACATTATCTTGCTTGTTAGCAAAGTTTGACTTGACTTGCGTGAGTAATTGAGCCTATACTTGGACTGTCCAGCAAAGAATAGCCAAAAGAAAAATATAGAAAAACAAAAGAAAAGAAAAGAGCAAGAGAAAATATACAAGAAAAAGAGTCAAAGAAAAATTCAAGAAAAGAAAAAATACAAGAAAAGAAGTTTGAAGAAAAATTAGAGTGAAATTTTGAGTAGCTCTTGTAGTAGAAATTTTTGGGAAAAATTGAGTGCAGTACATTGGGAAATTGGGATCATTAAACACCCACAAATTTTGTGTCCGAGCTCAATTAGGCAACAATTACTCATTAGGCTCAAGCATCATATTACAAAATTGTGTCAAAATTGCTAATAGCATGATATTTGAACTTGTAGTGTGCTTTGCATGTGCCTACACATATTTGCCCTGTTTTTGCCCTGTTTTTGGACCCAATTTTGTGGCTGCCCTGCACCTTAAATTGAGATTATTTTGTGCCTAAATATCACCCAAACCATTCCCCAAAATTTCAAATCATTTTGAGCCATTTTCAAGCCTAACTTCCAGCTTGGTAAGGGTTTTGCTGTTACTTTGAGCAGTTTCGGGTTTGCAGTTGGTTCAAGGGGTTAAACATTGAATTATTAAAGTCTGGGCATATGGTCATTCACTATACATATATATAAGCTCAACTGGAAGGTTTCATAATTTTCCAAGTTCATTTGCTATGCTAACAAAAATTCACAAGTTGGGCAAATTTTGGTGACAGTTGCTGTCAAATTTTCCAGCAAAATTACATTGATTTCTCCCTTCTTTGAGTTTTTGTTTCAAAATTTTTGCAGTTGTTAAATACTAGTTTTCCTTCATTTTTAGTGCAGTAAATATATTAGCCATTGTCTTGAGCATTAAATTCCATTTTGAGTAGCTAAATCTTTGTTCATTGAGTCTTGTTTTGTTGCTTGTCTTTTTGGAATCTTGGTAGTTTTGTCTAGAGTTTTTGTCTTCTTGATCTCCTAGGCTTTGTAGCTGAATTGTTCCTCTTTCACTTGGATAAATTGGACATTGATAATTGATAGCGGTTTCCCAAGAAACTCTAAGTGAGAGTGAGAGGAAAAAGGCTAGAGAGTAACTTCTAAGCAAAGCCTCCTAAAGTGTACAAACAAGAGTGTGAGTGCAAACACTTAGTGAGTGGGAAAGGAATTTAATTTCTCTTCTATTATTCTTGTTCTAACCTTTTCTTGCAGCCATGGCGAGTTCCTCGAGTGTGGGCAATGAATTATCTCCAAGGACCCAAAGGATGATGGATACCATGATGGAGAAATTCATGAGTATGCAACATGACCTCAAGAATGAGCTCAAGGAGAGTGTCAAGGAGGTAAGGGAGGAGAGCCATAGAAAAATGAGAGAAGAAGAGGATAGAAGGAGGGACATGGAAAGAGCCATAAGAGAAGAGATTGAGAGAAGAGAAAGAGAGGCCAATCTTAGAAGGAGTGGAGAAAGAAGAGGTAGTAGTAGTAGGAGAGACTATAGGTCTCCTAGAGGTAGTGATGAGGGTAGTAATGTCAATGAAGAAGATGCATTCCATGCTTATGAGGATGAGAGAAGGAATAGACGAAGAGGGACTCCTCAAGAAGGATACCATGACCGTGTACCTCAAGCAATCCCTTTTGGAGGTGGAGCAAGACAAGATGGCCTAAACACAAAGATCAAACTTCCAACCTTTGTGGGAAATGGAGAAGCCGAATCCTACTTGGATTGGGTCATGAAGGTGGAGCAAGTTTACTCATGTCATCCACACTTGAGAGAGGAGGAAAAATTGAACTTAGCCATCCTACAATTTGAAGGATATGCCTTGGTATGGTGGAATCAAGTGTTAGTGGATTCCTTTGCAAGAAGAAGGCCTCATGTCACTTCATGGACTCAACTCAAAGATGTCATGAAAGAAAGGTTTGTGCCTCATTCTTATGTTAGAGATTTACATGTTAAATTGCAAAGACTAACACAAGGGTCAAGGAGTGTTCAAGAATACTACAAAGACCTTGAATTAACCATGCTTAGGGCCGATTATCAAGAGGCAAGGGAGGCTACACTTGCAAGATTCATCCATGGTTTGAACCATGAAATTCAAGACATCCTAGAGCTCCAACACTATGTCACTCTTGGAGAAGCTTTGCATAAGGCCATAAAGATTGAGGGTCAATTGAATAGGAAAGCAAATTTCAAGAGGTCTTTCACACCATACAAATCATCTTGGAAGGACAAAGGGAAGAAGGAGTATACTTCTTCATCCAATAACAAGCATGACCGAGAGGATCTAAAGGGTAAGGAGGTAAAGGCTAAACCTAGTTCAATTAAATGTTTTAAATGTTTGGGTCATGGTCATATTGCTTCTCAATGTCCCAATAAGAAAACTATGGTTGTGAGAGTGAATGGAGATATTACTAGTGAGGAGTCACAAGCTTCTTCAAGTGGTAGTAAGGATTCAAGAGGAGAAGGAAGTGAATCAAGCTTAGCACCCGAAGAAGGAGACTTGTTGATGATAAGGAGGATGCTTGCAAATTCATGCAAAGACTTCGATGATACACAAAGAGAGAACATTTTCCACTCAAGATGCTTAGTGGAAGGGAAGGTATGCTCTCTTATTATAGATAGTGGTAGTTGTACAAATGTAGTTAGTTTTAGACTAGTAAATAAATTAGGTTTGAAAACTTCTTCACATCCAAAACCATATAAATTGCAATGGCTTAGTGATAAAGGTGAACTAGTAGTTGATAAGCAAGTCTTTATAGCTTTTACCATAGGTAAGTATCATGATAATGTACTTTGTGACATAGTTCCTATGGAAGCATCACATATCTTACTAGGAAGACCTTGGCAATATGATAGACATGCATTACATGATGGATTATCTAACACTTATGTCTTTTCTCATGGAGGTAAAAAGGTTACACTTAAGCCATTAAGTCCGCAAGAGGTTTGTGAAGACCAATTAAAGATGAAAATCAAAAGAGAAAGTGAGAGGCAACAAGCCTTGGCCAAGAGAACAATTAAAAGTTCAAAATCAAGTGGAAAACATGTCTTGGCCGAAACTTCAAAATTAATTACAAGAAATGCCACTATTGATTCTAAAGGTAAAAACAAGTGTGAAAGGTTGAGACAAAAAAGAGCTAACTTGTGTAAAGCTACCTTTGAGATTAAGAGAGAAATCCTCATTAGGAAATCCATTTTTCTATGTTTACCTAACTTCATTTCTTTGAGCTTGCAATGTGTAGGTATTCATAAGATAAATGAGGACTTGATGATTGAGAGATCAACTAAAAGGAAGTTTGAGCTTAGTTCTTTATATGATGCACTTGTTTATGCTTATGCTAATCTTTGTCTTAAGAGTGTTGTTAGGTTGTATCCCAAAGAAGCATGGCCGAATCAAGATGAAGTGTTTGGTGGCAAAGTTGTGAGGGATGTAAGGCCAAGGGTGCCTTGTGAGATGTCCAGAGGAAACACTTTCAAGAAATTTTGTGTTCTAGGCCCAAGTGAGAAGTTGTACATAGAGGAACCATGGAGTGACAAAGGTAGAGGAAAGGAAGTACTTGGGAATGGTGTACTATCAAAAAGGGAGACTTCTTTAACTCTTACTCATAATACCACTTCTCACTTGCAAAACACTTTGTGTAACACAATAGAGCCTCAAGGCATGAAGTTTTGGAAAATGTTTAAAGATGTTAAGTTGAAATTCTTTCTTGATTCAACTAATGATTGTCTCTTGGATTTTGAATACCCTTTTAGGTGGAAGATTGAGTTTAAGAAGGAGGGAACATCATTAACTTCCACACCTAAAGGAAGTATCTTAAAGGAGAGTTTCAACAAAGTAGAGTACACAAGGATTGAAGAACTAATATCTACACTTCCAAAGGAGGAAATAGAAACCCCTTGGAGTTTCGGTTTATGCATAGACAATCACTTGATTTCCTTCTTCACTTCTTTACGTTTTGATATTGATATTAGTGGGCAAACCATTTTGATATTAAATGTTAAATTTGATAAAGTTTGCTTGGTCTTTGATCCGGGTAAAATTGTTTTGTAGGTAATAAGCTAAGGCCACTTGAGGACAAGTTGGCCACAAGAAGGAGGGATTGATGGAGGACCATCTCCCAAGCATGAGAATTACAAGAGAAATGCAAGTTAAATAGAAGCTCAAGTGAAGAAATGTTGACTTAAAAATATACACATCAATCCTTCGGCAAGTGTACCGGTCGTCAAAAGTTTAGAAAAAGTGAGAAAAGGTTGTCGAACCACAGAGACTAGTCGTGAATTATCGAATGCTTAATATGCTTGCTATTAGGACTAACAATTGAGTGAATCATGTGTGTAAACTAAGTAATTATGTAAAAGAAACTCAATGCTGTAAAATGAATGATTAAGAGCAGTAAATGTTTAAGTTTCAGAAATGAAAACAGTTAGGGAATAGGTTCATTCAATTCCTTCCTTCATGTAACTAAGTCTTATATCAATTCAATGTAAATCAATCAATCGGAGACTAGAATTTGTGATACCTTAGACTAAGCCTATTCCTAGGTCTTTAGTCACTTTGAATGACTTCTATAATCTCTAATCCCTTAGATGAAAATAGAAATGCATTCAAGAAGCGAAACAGATAAATTCACAATGTCTCATAACATGCAAGTTCTATTCCTAGACTCATGCACTGTTATAATGATGCAATTCCTCTCCTAATTCAACTATCAATCTTCCGAAGGCATAATTGAAATGAGAAACAAAAACTCAAGGTATAGTTCAGTCAATTTCAAGCAGTTAATATTCCTATCACTATTTGAACTTCATGAATCAAACCTCAAGAAATTGCAATTAAGTAGGACAAGCTCAATCAATTAATCCGAAATTACAATTGAATCAACATAGAGCTTCATTACAAGTGTTCTGGAATCGAAATCCCCTTCCCTAACCTAAGAATTTAGCCTAACATGGAAATAGAAAAAGAAAGAACAAAAATAGAAATCAAAACCGAGAGAAGCTCCATGAATCCTTAGATCTTGCTTCCACAAGCTCCAATTCTTCAAGAATCCTCTTGATTTGATGGAGAAGGATGGAGAACGAAGGTGGAGAAGAGAGGTAAAGAAGAGAGAAAAACGAGAGAAGTGTGCAAGGGAAGCTAACAGAAAACTGAATTATGAAGTGTATCATTTTCGCGCCCAGCAAGCATATATATAGACCCAGAAATCGCGCCACCCACTTAAGATGGACGCCGCGCCCGGCGCGTTTTGAAGCGGAGAAAAAAAAATATGAGCGCGCCTTCTCGCGCTCTCCGCGCGTTTTTGAGCGGAGAAAAAAGTATGAGCGCGCCCTTCTGCGGCGCTCCCGGCGCGCGTTCGTCCTACAAACAACCTGAGCAAAGTATTTGTACTAGTTGTGTCATCTATCTTCATGTCGTCCGTATACGAGATCGTCATCGAAATTATTGTATTGTTTGACTTGGTATAGTCTGTCATTGATGTCGTCTGGGTCTTGAATTTGGTATCGTCTGCAATTCTGAACTTGGTGTTGTCTGTCTTAGCTTGATGTATCGTCTGTTGTGGGCTTGGTATCGTGCGTTGTGGACTTGGTATATGTCGTTGAGGATTTGGTATCGTCTGTCTTAAACTTGGTATCTTGGTGTCGTCTGTCTTTGGACCTTCTTGTATCGTCTGTCTGAACTTGGTATCGTCTGTCTTGGGTGTATCGTCTGTATTGGATGTATCGTCTGTATTGAACTACAGACGAAAATATCAATCTGGAGACTCAGACAAGACAAGTACAGACGGAACAACTTAGAAGAAGTAAACACAGACGAAACACTCATTCTTGGCGTTAGACGACACTCATCCGTAAGATGGAACAAGCACAGACGGAACACTTCACTTCTTTAGACGAAACTACTTCATCAGACGAAACAAACTCAGGTGAAGCAAGCACAGACGAAGCAACTTATAAGGCGCAAGCACAGACGAAGCAACTTGGAAGAGGTAAGCACAGACGAAACTAATCCATTGCGTCTTGATCCCTTCGTCTGAGCTTTCCTAAGGTACGAAACGCGCCCCGTATTGAGTGAGATCGCGCCCTGGCGCGATTGAATAAGTAAAGATGGCATGAGCGCGCCCCTGAGCGCGCTCTGGCGCATTTTCGCCGCAAGCAGAGTGTGAAGGCGCCTCATGAGTGCGCCCTGGCGCGTTTCTTCAGACGATAACATTTTGACAGCCTTGGATGCTCATCTTTTGGCTTGCTCTACTCTCTTGGTTTGAGCTTCTGTTCAATTATCGGATCCACTCCTTGTTGCTTATCTCTTCTTCAATCCTTCATTGAACTTACAAATTAACAAAAGAAGAATTAAAATGACTTAAAACTCAAGAAAAACTTACAAAACTCACACAACACTCACTCAAGAACTAACACTAAGCAATTATGATATTTTTACTGTTTTCTTGACTAAATTATGGCTAAACCTAGTGAAAATAGATGGGAATGAGCTTAAAACACCTAGAAAAACATGTATAATCTAGCACTTATCACAACCCCAAACTTAAAGCTTTGCTTGTCCTCAAGCAAACATAGAATCCATCATTACAAGGGTCAATAAGCATGGTATAACACTAAGCTCAATCAGCCACTGAAAATGCCTTATGCAGTTCTTAACTCCTTAAGCCAACCCAATTTATCTATGAAAGTTGGACATGCACTCAAAATGTTATCAAGCACTGCACAATTCATCAAGCATAGGCAAACAACATAGATTGGCATGAGAAAATGTACTTTAGTCAACATCAGCAAAGTCCTTTCCAGTTAAGTGTTTGCCCTCAATCTCTCAAGTGTTTTGGGTTTGTGTTTCTCTCAATGTTACCAATTAGAAGGTCAGTTACCATAGGCTTGCAATAGCTCTAAAATCTCCACTGCCTTCAAGTAAATATTGGACACTCAAAAGGTCTTTTCAGGGTTGTAATGGGGCTTAGGTAAAGGTGGATTAAAAGGAAAGGTTACTGGCTACATATTCACAGGAACTTAAGGAGTAAAAGTTAGGACCTATATGATATGCATGAATTAATATGGTCAGACGAAACAAAAAATGATGGACAGATGAAACAAGAAATATGGACAGACGAAAAAAAAATGATGGACAGAATAACGACTAACAACCCATGAAACCACTTGTTTTCTTTTCTTGCTTTATTTCTTTTGCTCTTTAAGCTGCATTTTCTTCTGTTTCCTTTTCTTCCTTTCTTTTGTTTTTCTTTGTTTTTCACTGTATCCCATCTGTGCCAGTATCGTCTGAGCCTTTAGTCTGATGATTTCGTCTGTAGGCTTACAGATGATACCCACAGACGATACTTCTCAGACGATACCTACAAAGACCAATGAGAACACTATGTTCTCTTTTCTTCCTTTGTTTCTTTTCTTTCTTTTTTTTCTTTTCTTTTCAATTTTTCTTGTTTTTCTCTTTGTTTTTGTACTTTACTTTTCTTAAGTGGTCTCACTAATTGCCAGTTCATGAAGAAAAAGAAAAAAATAAAAATTTTGTAAGGTATGCAAATATGCATGAAAAACAGAGAATGCATATGAAAAAGAGAATGTATTATACTACAGAATGTTACCAATATCCATATCCAACAACCCCAAACTTAAAAATTTGACTTGTCCTCAAGTCAACAACACATGCACCCCAAAATTCAACCCCAAACTTAATCTTGAATCCTATCGTCTAAGCAAAGAAACCAATACTCTTAAAGTTCCAGTGATGGGACCATTGGTTTTTCACTTAATTAGGCTTGTAATGAGCTTAAGTATCCAAGAAAGAAAGGGTTCATTCAGGCTCAAAGGGGCTAGCAATGGAAAGTGTGAAGGTTAAGGCTATTTGGTTCAAGGCTACAAGAAAGAAATTTGCCTTTATCATTTGTGTCCACATCTAAATGTATGCAATTTTGACCAAGAGCTAAAGCAAGTTCTGGAACAAACACATCACATGGTACAATAGAACACTCAAGAACAAATCATGTTGGAGGCCCAAATTCTTATCCAGGATCAATTATTGCATAACATTGCTAAGTTCATCAATCATGTCACAATCTAGAAAGTTGTCATGCTCAAATTCTCATACAATGACTCTTCAAACATTTGAGAAACATGCAACTTTGTCATAGAACCTCAAATTGAATCCTAAGTGCCAACAATTACACAGTTCATTCTACTGGACTACCAAGTCAATGTTATACTTAGTGCAATTAACCCTCATAAGATGGTGTAACAAAACAGGGCATATACTCTAACAAACATTAATTGATAGTTGACATCAAAGGAGTATAAGAGTGCTCCCTGAAGACTTAGCCAAAATGCTCAAGGTTTGAACCAAGTGCCAAAATTTTCCATGATTCTCCAAGAATGCTTCAAAGCATCTAATCAATTTTCACAAACAACACAAACTAACAAAACAGTAAAATAACAATCAAATTATATTCAACTAAAAGTCAATTAAAAATCAAATATAGTATCATGAACTAAAGAGACAGTAAAATAGTCTAGTTAAGCTACATTAACCAAAAACTTAAAACTTGGACAGAAATATAAAGCTAAAACATCAATCCTCATCTTCTGTCTCATCCTCTTCTTCCTCGCTTTCCTCAATATTTTCCTCTACGTCCTCATTATAACCACCATCAACCTCTTCACCATCATCATCTTGCCCTTCATTCGATGTTTCACTTTCATAGTCCTCAGAAAACTCTTCAAACCTCATTAACTCTTCAAACATTTCACTGCTGAGTGGTTTGAATGGCGTCAACTTCTCTACTGGCAGATTCATTTGGGCAGCTAAACTTCTTATGAGGGGCTCAAGTGCAATGCAAATTTTATTGGACTCGTGAATCCTTCTAATATTTTCTTGAACTACCTTCAGATGTCTCAATAACTTTTGCTGATCTGCAGCAGTAACTGGAGCTTCTGCCATTGGAGCTTTACCTTTGGACTTTGATGTAGCTTTGCCGCTAGAAATGGACGGTGCTTCTGGTGTTGCTTTGGTTGTACTGGACCCTCCCTTGGTGAATTTCACATCTAATGTGGCACCTGGTCTCATAGGGATCAAACCCTCAGTTGAAACTCCAGCCTCAATACACAGCTGAGTGATGATACTTGCATAAGACAGGGATCCCTGTTTTTGCAAGTGCAGTGTGTGAATCTCATTGGCTATGGTCAGACCCACATTGAGATACTCACCCTTCATTATACTATACAGGCACCAAACTCTCTTCTTTGTGATGGAAGATCTGTGCTGAATTGGTAGGAGAATCCCATAGACAAAAGCCCACCAGATTTTTGCCTTGAAACACAATGATGAAGCCTTGACATGTGTAACTCCGTTATTGCGCCATAAGCTATCCTTCCAAGCTCCCTTACCTTCACATAATAACTCGTCTACCATGCTTGGTTCGGCTTTGCTGTCGGCTCTATACTGGAAGATACAATCCCTTCCTTCCGAAAGGGATTAATAACGATCTGTTGATGGCTTGAGGTGAGAAGGAAATCGCTTTCCCGGACATAAGATGCATAGCGCTCTTCTTCATCATCACTTGTTATATTAGCATAGAACTCTAGCACTAGCTCTTGATATGCTGGGAAATTAATGTTGGCTAGTCCAGTCCACTTTCTTCCAGAAATCTCAGTGCAAACTTCTTTGTAACTAGCGCGTTGAGACGCATCCCCAATTCTTTCATCAGTGTATAGGCTCGTGCTCATGTTGAATTTCCGCTCTACTAACACTGCACGTGCTATGAAACGGGAGGCAAAGGCCTCTGCATGCTCCAGTGATCTAAATCTGAGAGTATCATATTCTGGAATTTCTGGAGTGACCTTGGCTTTCTTTGTAGTCTTCTTCTTCTCTTGGCTCTGTCCTTTGATAGCTTTATTTTTGGTTCTTGGTTGCCTTGAAGAAGAACTAGTTGGTTGGTTACTTGAAGACATAATTTTTTTTTTTTCACAATTGAACCTACACAATCCAAAATATATATGAGAAGAACATGTGTGCACTTAACTAACAATTATTACCAATAAGAGCATGCATCTTCATCAAACTTATAGTGTGGTTCAAAGGAACTAAATGGCAATTGTCAAAGGAAATGCAAAAGCAATTACAATATGGTCATGCTTACTAGTGATGTGCATCTAGAACACACTTAAAACTTCATTGAAGCATTTTAATAAATACTAAGTGAACATGAACGGACATATCATATTCCTTTCCAATTGCTTCATACCATGCATCTCCGTGACAATTATCATCATACATTTTCAAGCAATCAATATTATTCATCAACAATCATCAGAACAAGGTCATGCAATACATTCAATTGAGCTAATTTCAATGCGCACAAAAAGGGGGTTAGGGTTTCGAACCAAAAATTCTCGAACCCTCATCTCAAATACTCATGTGAATCATGCGATTGAAGCTTAGACAATGAAGAAAACAGGTTAAAATCAATGGATTGGAACACATACCGTGTGTAGGCCGAATGGGATATGAGAACACCAAATGAGAATTCTTGAAAATTATCAACAAAAAATGAAAATCTATGGTGAAAGGGATGAAGAATTCAACTCAAAGCTACTTGCAATTGTGGAGTGGTGAGGTTGAAAATTGATTGGGATAGGGATTGAACTCTTGAGAACTCACAAGCACATGGAAGAAGATGAAGAACAAGTGAACGCGCCTCTCTTTGTGCCAAGGCGCAAGCTCGCCCTCTATTTGTGCCAAGGCGCGAGAAATGCGCCACCCTTTAAATGAAAACACGCCAGGGCGCGTTTTTACCGAACTCCATTTGCAGAACGCGCCACTCTCATCACTTAAAACGCGCCAGGGTGCGTTTTTGCCGAAGCTATATGTAAAACGCGCCCTCCAAGGGCGCCGCGGCGCGTTTAGGCCGCAACCAATCTTCAAACGCGCCCTCTTCTTGCAGCAGATGGCGCTGAGGCGCGTTTTTACCGCAAGCCGGTATAAACACGCTACCTTGTTTCCTCAAATTGCGCCAAGGCGCAATTCACTACTTCCATTTGCGCTTCTGCTAGCGCCAGGGCGTGTGTCACTGTGTTTTGGTCAATTCTTCATGCACTATTGTGGGCTAAGGAGAAAACTGGTGACTTGCACCTTGATTCCACTTAGGCAAACATTCTAAGTTCTTTTGACTCTTAATAGATCTATTTTCTGCACAATAAACCTATCACACCTAAGCATGCCTTAAGATCCCACAACTTTCCCATTCATGCTATTACCTCTCACCCCTCTTATTTCTATCATTCAAATCAATGCAATTTCAATTGTTATTCATATATCTACTTGTGTATCTATCAACACAGAATCAGATTTATTATACTAGCTCATGTATTTACACCTATACTATGGTCTTCAAATTCTCTTTTCTTTTTGCTTTTCTAACTTTTCAATTATTCACAAGTATATCACATTAAGAAGTTACAGAAAACTTCTTTCAATTGGATGGGTTGCCTCCCACCAAGCGCTTCTTTACTGTCATTAGCTTGACATGTAACTTGGCCCTATCAAGAAGGGTCATGCAGTTCAACAGAGACCTTATCCTTCTCAAAAGCATCTCCCAAATAAGGTTTTACTCTCTGGCAGTTTACTTTGAACTCTCTGGATTTATCAAGGTCTTCTAAAGTGATTGCACCATGTGGAAATACTTGTTTAACAGCAAATGGACCAGACCATCTAGACTTTAATTTTCCTGGAAACAACCTTAATCTAGAATTATAAAGTAACACCAATTGTCCAGGGTAAAACTCTCTCCTTCTAAGCTTACGATCATGCCATAACTTTGCTCTTTCTTTATAAATCTTGGCATTTTCATATGCTTGAAGTCTGAATTCATCCAACTCATGGAGTTGGTATAGTCTCTTCTCAGGGCCTGATTGAGAGTCAGAGTTGAAATATTTCAAGGCCCAATATGCCTTGTGCTCTTGTTCTACAGGCAAGTGGCATGCCTTTCCATAGACCATTTGAAATGGTGTCATGCCAATGGGAGTTTTGTAAGCTGTCCTATATGCCCACAGAGCATCATTTAGTCTCTTAGACCAATCTTTTCTGGACAGATTTACAGTTCTCTCTAGAATCTTTTTAATCTCCCTATTTACTAGTTCAGCTTGCCCACTGGTTTGGGGGTGATATGGTGTTGCAATCTTGTGCTTCACCCCCAACCTCTTGAGGACTCTCTCCATATGTTTGTTGCAGAAATGGCTTCCACCGTCAGTAATGAAAGCTCTAGGGACCCCAAATCTACTAAAGATGTTTCTATGAATAAAGGTATCTACAATCCTAGAGTCATTGGTTGGGGCAGAAATGGCTTCCACCCACTTGGACACATAGTCTACAGCCACTAGGATGTATGTGTGGGAGAAAGAGGGAGGAAATGGTCCCATGAAATCCATCCCCCACACATCAAATACCTCTATCTCTAATATGTTGTTTAATGGTCCCTCATCTCTCCTTGAAATATTTCCACTTCTTTGGCATCATCACAGATCGCACAAAAGCTTTTGCATCTTTAAAAATAGATGGCCAATACAAACCACATTGCAAAACCTTTTTTAGCTGTCCTTTCCCCATTAAAATGGCCTCCACTAGGGGAATTATGACAGTGCCAAAGGACGTAGTTGACCTCTTCCTCCCGGTATACATCTCCTAAGGAGTCCATCTACACCCCACTTAAACAGAAATGGCTCATCCCATACATAATATTTTGCATCAGAAAATAGTTTTTTTCTTTGTTGATGGGATAAGCCAGGGGGAATATAGTTGGATACCTTAAAGTTCGCGATATCGCTGAACCAAGGAGCATCATTAACAGCAAAGAGTGTCTCATCAGGGAAGGTTTCAACTATAGGGATATCACTACCTTCTATTTCAGCAGATGAGGCAACCTTGAAAGGTGATCTCGCCACTAGGTTCTCTCCGCCTTTTTTGTCTCTTATTTCAATGTCAAACTCTTTGCGAAGGAGAACCCAACGGATCAACCTTGGTTTACTGTCATGCTTCATTAGAAGGTATTTCAAGGCAAAGATGGTCGGTGTACACTATGATTTTTGAGCCAATGAGATAAGGCCTAAACTTGTTGAGAGCAAATACTATGGCTAGCAATTCTTTTTCTGTAGTTGAATAATTGATTTGAGCACTATCAAGCACTCTGCTAGCATAGTATATTACTCTTACAAGTTTGTCCTTCCTTTGTCCTAACACTGCCCCTATTGCATAATCACTAGCATCACACATTAATTCAAAAGGTAAACTCCAATCTGGAGCAATGATGATAAATGTTATTAGCTTCTCCTTTAGAGTCTCAAAGGCTTTCAAGCAATTTTCATCAAAATTAAAGCTCACTTCCTTTACAAGCAAGTCACACAATGGTTTAGAAATTTTTGAAAAATCTTGGATGAATCTTCTGTAAAACCCAGCATGACCTAAGAAACTCCTCACCCCTTTAACATTCACTGGTGGAGGCAATTTCTCTATCACTTCTATTTTTGCCTTGTCCACTTCTATACCATTCATAGATATTTTGTGTCCTAAAACGATGCCTTCTTTAACCATAAAATGGCATTTTTCCCGATTCAAAACCAGATTTGTTTCTTGAATCGTTTCAATACAAAAGCTAAATTTTCTAAACAGTTATCAAAAGTGGACCCAAAGACAGAAAAATCATCCATAAATATTTCAATGAATTTCTCAACCATATCTCCAAAAATGGCCATCATGCATCTTTGAAAGGTAGCTGGTGCATTACATAGTCCAAATGGCATTCTCCGGTAGGCAAAAACTCCATAAGGACACGTAAAAGCAGTTTTCTCTTGGTCCTTAGGATCTACCACAACTGGTTATAACCGAGTAGCCATCCGTAAAACAATAATAGGCATGACCAGCTAGCCTTTCAAGCATTTGGTCCATAAAAGGTAAAGGGAAGTGGTCTTTCCTAGTAGACTCATTTAACCTTAAGTAATCAATACACATCCTCCACCCGATCCACTGTCTGGTGGGGATCAACTCATTTTTCTCATTTGCAATCCAGTCATGCCCTTTCTTGGGAACTACTTGTCTTGGACTTATCCAAGAGCTATCCGAAATGGGATAAATAATGCCAAGATCAAGTAGTTTGAGGACTTCCTTGTGTACAACCTCTTTCATAGTAGGATTTAAACGTCTTTGAGGTTGTATCACAGGTTTGAAATTGTCCTCAAGCAAGATTTTCAGGCATGCAAAATGAGGACTTATACCCTTCAAATCAGAAATCGCCACCCAATAGCGGTTATGCCTTTTGAACTTTAAGCAAACCTGTCTTCTTCATTTTTATTCAAAAAATTGCTAATGATCACCTGGAAGGTGTCATTCTCTTCAAGAAAAGCATATTTAAGATGAGAGGCGCAGTTGCTTAAGTTCGCTTTTAGGTGCTTGCTGTTTATCAACCATTTCATTGTTTCATCCATCGCTTCAATACATGATGGTGATGATGTGTTGGTTTCCATAGCGACAATGAATTCTTCAACTTCATATTGTTCATTTTCAAAACTGGAAGTATCAAAATCTTCCTCCTCTTTTATGAAGTCAAAAATTTCATTTTCATAAACATTTTCTGCTATCGGATTCAACACATCAATCATCATGCATTGGGACTTATCACTGAAATTTCATAGCATCAAAGATATTAAAAGATACCTTTTCTTCATCTACTCTCGAATGAGTTCACCTTGTGCTACATCAATCAAGACTTCTGCGGTGGCTAGGAATGGTCTTCCTAGGATGATTGGCACTTCTTCATCACCTCCATATCCAACACCACAAAGTCGCTAGGAATACGAATTTGTCCACCTTCACCAAGAGATCTTCTACTACTCCATAGGGCGTTTGGTGGATCCGTCCGCTAATTGTAGTGTCATCATTGTAGGTTGAATGTCTTGTATGTTCAATTTACGTAGTGCAGTAAAGAGGCATCAAGTTTATCGGCTCCCAAGTCAATTAATGCCTTCCCACCGGTACTTCCCCTATAGAACAAGGGATGGTGAAGGGACCTCTATCTCTCAATTTTGAGGTAGTTTCCTCGGATGATGGCGCTACATTCCTGTCATGGCTACTGTCTCATCATCCAAAAGCATCCTCTTGTTAGATAGGATCTCCTTCATGAATTTAGCATATGAAGGCATTTTCTGCAAAGCTTCAGAAAATGGAATATTAATCCTCAAACTTTTCAAGATATCGAAGAATTTGGCAACCGCTTATCATCATTTGCCTTCTTGACCTTTGAGGATATGGAAGCTTAAAGATAAGGTGAGATGTGTTCGGGCTGGCCAGCTTCTTCAGTATTTCCTCTTTGTCCTTCTTGGTGATTCTTCCTTTTCGGTGAGAAGCTGCAGGTATAGGTGGTTGCCTATCCTTTTCTCGCAGTATCTTCTTTTTCCTCCATCGTATCACCTTTCAATTCTGCAGTTTCCTTTCCCAACACTTTACCACTCCTTGTGGTAATGGCTTTACACTTGCTCCTTTGGGTTGACCACGTATCACTTGCGATTTCCTTGGCTTCTTTCGGATAGTTGCTTGGAAAGCCTGGCCAATGTGATTCAAGGTTCCTAATTGAGGCTTCTTGATTGGTAAACATGGATTCGGTTCTCTGCATAAAGGACATAAACATGTTTTCCAGATTTGAGGATCCTCTCTAGGAACATTCATGTTAGAGTTCTTGGAGCATTCCTTGGTTGGTTAGGTTGGAATTTAGACTGGTTTGGATTGAAAGGTGTGTTTTGTGGTTGGTTTTGGTTATAGTACTTGGTTAGATGAAGATGCTTGGTTTTGATCTTTGGTTGTAATTTTGATTGTATGGTGGAATTGGATTGAAAGGTGGTCTGGATTGAGTTGAAAGTTTGTTTGAAGTTTTGGTCATAAGAGGAAGGATTAGGTTGCGAGATAATTCTTTGTTCCTATATGATGATTTGGATGGTTCCTATTGTGAGGGTTATAGTTGTTTGTGTTAGCATAAGCATTACCGTGAGGATTTCCCATATAGTTCACTTGAGCTTGATCCTCTACAGTAGCTCTAGTCAGTGTCACAACATTCAATTGGATGTCCTCCCCACAATATTCACAATTTATTGGAGGTGCTTGGACTGCATTTAGCTGGACCACTTGCGTTGTTTCATTAATTGGTCCAATTTCGAGTCATCAATTTATTTCGAGCAGAGTGCATCATTGGCTCCAAGCTCCATCATTCCTCTTCTCTCCCCATAGAAATCACTAGGAGGAGCATCGTATCTGTTCGAAGCCATCGTCTCAATGATTGCTCTTGCTTCTTGCGCATCCTTTTTCCTTAATGAACCTCCAGCAGAGGCATCTACTAGCAATCTGGTATGTGATCGCAGTCCATTATAGAAGATGTGGACTTGCTGCAAATCAGAGAAACCATGGTGAGGACATCTTCTCAAGAAGGACTTGAATCTCCTCCATGCCTCACTTATGGACTCTCCATCCTTTTGCTTGAAACAAGAGATCTCAGCTCTGAAGTAGTTATATTTCTCAGGTGGAAAATATTGAGCCAAAAATGTGTTTACCAAGTCTTCCCAAGTAGTGAAATATCCATATGGAAAACTCTGCAACCACATCTTTGCTTCACCTTTCGGTGAAAACTCAAATAATCTCAACCTAATGGCCATCCCAAGACTCCATTCATTTTTATAGTTCCACAAATCTGCAAGAAATTGTGAACATGTTGATTTGGATCTTCCTCCTCTAGACCTCCAAATTGCTCTTGTCTGACTAATTGTGTAAGAGCAGGTTTGATTTCAAAATTATTGGCCGCCACAATTGGTGGTGCAATACTGGAACCGCAGCCCATTGCATTTGGCGTATACAGCTCTTCCAATGTCATTCGCCTTGTGTTGTCCATAGTTGCTGTTGAATTTTCTGGTATGGTCTCTTCTTTATTGCTTTTATTCTCTTTCAGATTTTTCCTGCAAAACCTCTCAATTTCTGGTTCAAACAAGAAGTTAGTTTCCTTAACTCTTCGCATAAACCACAAGTCAAAGAGATGCAGGGAATTCCAAACAGAGTAAAAAAGAATGAAATTAATCAATGAAAATAAAAAAAAAATGTCCTAAGTAGCAAGCACGTCAAGACTATCGATATTCAACCAATAGTCCCCGGCAACGGCGCCATAAACTTGTTGACTTAAAAATATACACGTCAATCCTTCGGCAAGTGTACCGGTCGTCAAAAGTTTAGAAAAAGTGAGAAAAGGTTGTCGAACCACAGAGACTAGTCGTGAATTATCGAATGCTTAATATGCTTGCTATTAGGACTAACAATTGAGTGAATCATGTGTGTAAACTAAGTAATTATGTAAAAGAAACTCAATGCTGTAAAATGAATGATTAAGAGCAGTAAATGTTTAAGTTTCAGAAATGAAAACAGTTAGGGAATAGGTTCATTCAATTCCTTCCTTCATGTAACTAAGTCTTATATCAATTCAATGTAAATCAATCAATCGGAGACTAGAATTTGTGATACCTTAGACTAAGCCTATTCCTAGGTCTTTAGTCACTTTGAATGACTTCTATAATCTCTAATCCCTTAGATGAAAATAGAAATGCATTCAAGAAGCGAAACAGATAAATTCACAATGTCTCATAACATGCAAGTTCTATTCCTAGACTCATGCACTGTTATAATGATGCAATTCCTCTCCTAATTCAACTATCAATCTTCCGAAGGCATAATTGAAATGAGAAACAAAAACTCAAGGTATAGTTCAGTCAATTTCAAGCGATTAATATTCCTATCACTATTTGAACTTCATGAATCAAACCTCAAGAAATTGCAATTAAGTAGGACAAGCTCAATCAATTAATCCGAAATTACAATTGAATCAACATAGAGCTTCATTACAAGTGTTCGAATCAAATCCCCTTCCCTAACCTAAGAATTTAGCCTAACATGGAAATAGAAAAAGAAAGAACAAAAATAGAAATCAAAAGCGAGAGAAGCTCCATGAATCCTTAGATCTTGCTTCCCAAGCTCCAATTCTTCAAGAATCCTCTTGATTTGATGGAGAAGGATGGAGAACAAAGGTGGAGAAGAGAGGTAAAGAAGAGAAAAACGAGAGAAGTGTGCAAGGAAGCTATTTAAAACCGAATTATGAAGTGTATCATTTTCGCGCCCGGCAAGCATATATATAGACCCGTAAATCGCGCCACCCACTTAAGATGGACGCCGCCCGGCGCGTTTGGAGCTGAGAAAAAATATAAATGAGCGTTCGCCTCCGCGCGCGCTCGGCGCGTTTTTGAGCGGAGAAAAAGTATGAGCGCCTCTTCTCCGTCTCCGGCGCTGCTCGTCCTACAAACAACCATTTGTACTAGTTGTGTCATCTGCCTTCATGTCGATACGTATACGAGATCGTAAATGCAGAAATTATTGTATTGTTTGACTTGGTATAGTCTGTCATTGATGTCGCCTGTGTCTTGAATTTGGTATCGCCTGGCTCGAACTTGGTGTTGTCTGTCTTAGCTTGATGTATCGCCTGGTTGTGGGCTTGGTATAAATCTGTTGTGGACTTGGTATCGCCTGGTTGAGGATTTGGTATCATCTTGTCTTAAACTTGGTATCTTGGTGTCGTCTCTGTCTTTGGACCTTCTTGTATCGTCTGTCGAACTTGGTATCGCCTGTCTTGGGGTGTATCGTCGTATTGGATGTATCGCCTGTATTGAACTACGGCGAAAATATCAATCTGAGACTCGAACAAGACAAGTACAGACGGAACAACTTAGAAGAAGTAAACACGGCATTTAAACACTCATTCTTGGCGTTAGACGACACTCATCCGTAAGATGGAACAAGCACAGATTTTAACACTTCACTTCTTAGAAGCAAACTACTTCATCGGACGAAACAAACTCGTGAAGCAAGCACAGACGAAGCAACTTATAAGAAACACGACGAAGCAACTTGGAAGAGGTAAGCAACGATGAGGCGAAACTAATTGGAAGAGGTAAGCACGTTAAGACGAAACTAATCCATTGCGTCTTGATCCCTTCGTCGAGCTTTCCTAAGGTACGAAACGCCCCGTATTGAGTGAGATCGCGCTCGGGCGATTGAATAAGTAAAGATGGCATGAGCATGCTCAGCGCCCCTGGGCGCATTTTACGAAGTAGAGAGTGTGAAAGGCGCCTCATGAGTCCGGCAGCGTTTCTTCAGACGATAACATTTTGACAGCCTTGGATGCTCATCTTTTGGCTTGCTCTACTCTCTTGGTTTGAGCTTCTGTTCAATTATCGGATCCACTCCTTGTTGCTTATCTCTTCTTCAATCCTTCATTGAACCTACAAATTAACAAAAGAAGAATTAAAATGACTTAAAACTCAAGAAAAACTTACAAAACTCACACAACACTCACTCAAGAACTAACACTAAGCAATTATGATATTTTTACTGTTTTCTTGACTAAATTATGGCTAAACCTAGTGAAAATAGATGGGAATGAGCTTAAAACACCTAGAAAAACATGTATAATCTAGCACTTATCAAGAAACAAATTGGGCTTATGAAGCCTTGTAATTTTCTAGGCATTTTGTAATTAAATTAGGAACAATTAATTTAGGCCTTGCTTAGTGAATAAGTGCACGGCCTCATGTTTGTAAGCAAGAACTCTTCTTCGTCTGATGGACCAGTTTCGTCTGACACTAAGAATGTGTTTTCCGTCTGAGGCTTGCTTATGATTGTAGTAAGAACTCTTCTTCCGTCTGATGGTTGAGCTTCGTCTGAC
>JALJEV010000174.1:3100000-3116235 GCA_026586105.1 Hylodesmum podocarpum
GTATGCTGGCCTCCGCGAGCGGTGCCTCGTGGTTGGTTGAAAGTCGAGTCCGCGGTGGGGCGCGCCGCGATAAATGGTGGGACGGCAATGCCGAGACCAAGCACGCGTGATCCGTCCGGTGTGACCCTTGGACCCTCGCGGCGTCTTCGGATGCTCTTTGCGAGACCTCGGGTCGGGCGGGCTACCCGTCGAAGCGTTTAAGCATATCGATAAGCGGAGGAAAAGAAACTAACAAGGATTCCCTAGTAACGGCGAGCGAACCGGAAGAGCCCATCTGTGAGAATCGGCCGCGTTGGCGTCCGAATTCAGTCGGAGAAGCGTCCTCGGCGGCGGACCGGGCCCAAGTCCCCTGGAAGGGGGCGCGAGGAGAGGGTGAGAGCCCGTTGTGATCGGACCGTCGCACCATGAGGCGTCTGTCTCGTAGTCGGGTTGTTTGGGAATGCAGCCCCAATCAGGCGGTAAATTCCGTCCAAGGCTAAATGCGGCGAGAGACCGATAGCGAACAAGACCGCGATGGAAAGATGAAAAGGACTTTGAAAAGAGAGTCAAAGAGTGCTTGAAATTGTCGGGAGGGGGAAGCGGATGGGGGCGCGATGTGTCCGATCGGATGTGGAACGGTGAAAGCGGTCGCCGATCGGCTCAGGACATTGACCGGCCAACGCGGGTTGTGGTGGCGGCCAAAGCATTCGCGGACTCAATTACGTTCGTCTTGGTGGTGTTTAAAGCTGACTTAAAGGGCTACAAAAGTTATGAAGACACCAAAACCCAGTTCAGAATGCATCTTAAAGAAATTTGGCCTTGAAGTTAACGTTTGGATGGTGTCAGAATTTTCTAGCGAATTATTTAAGTTGTAGGGCCTTGTAAATGAGTCCAGAGCTCACGTCCAAAAATAATTTATTACTTTTGATTATTTTGTTTAGTGTTTTAGAATAATTGGGCCAAGATTATATTAGATTTCATTTAGGTTTAGATTAAACTTGGAGCCCAAGATTAGATTAGATTTTGTTTGGATTTAGATTAAACTTGGAGCCAAAGTTAGGTTAAGTTGCATCCCAAGTAGTTTAGGCCAATAAATACATGCCAAAACGAAATTGTAAAAAACTTTTGATGAATTGATAAATGAAATAGCTTTGAGCTTTTCTTAAGAGAGGTTTCTCTTGTCTTGCTTAGCAAGGCTTCTTGGATCTTATCAATGGACTCTTGTCTCCATTGTGGCGGTTCCTCCTAGTCTTATTGGATCTCCCATGGTGCCATTTTGGATCTTATCAATCTATGATTGTGGCGATCAATGGATCTTATCAATCTTCGATTGTGGCGATCAAACCGATCTTATCAATCTTCGGTTGTGGCGATCAAACTCGTTGATCTTATCAATTTTCTACTGTGGCGATCAAACCCATGACTTACCACTCACCTTCTCATCCCTTTCTGTAGTGTGACGTCAATATCCTTCCCGACAAAATATAAAAATATGAAAAATCAAGACGGTAAAAGGCTATTGTACCTTGAGGGCAAGTTGCTCACGAAGAAAGAAGCTCGATACCCACTTGATAGAGGCCTCTTTAGAGATGATTCCAAAGAGCCCTTGAAGTTGCCCAATCTAGCTTCTTCAACCATCTCCAAACCAATGCTTAAAGGCTTTCGATCAGCTTGATGGAAGGGAAGACAATCGAAAAGGAAAAATGGAAGAGGGTGAGAAATGGTGAAGGTTGGCGCCATGGCAAGCGCGATAAGCCTAGGGAGAACCGCCACAATGGAGGATGGAATCCAATGATAAGATCAAGAAACCTTGCTAAGCAAGACAAGAGAAACCTCTCTTAAGAAAAGCTCAAAGCTATTTCATTTATCAATTCATCAAAAGTTTTTTACAATTTCATTTTGGCATGTATTTATAGGCCTAAACTACTTGGGATGCAACTTAACCTAACTTTGGCTCCAAGTTTAATCTAAATCCAAACTAAAATCTAATCTAATCTTGGGCTCAAGTTTAATCTAAATCTAAATGAAATCTAATATAATCTTGGCCCAATTATTCTAAAACACTAAACAAAATATTCAAAAGTAATAAATGATTTTTGGACGTAAGTCGTGGGCTTATTTACAAGGCCTTACAACTTAAATAATTCGCTAGAAAATTCTCGACACCGTCCAAACGTTAACTTCAAGGCCAAATTTCTCAAGATGCATTACGAGCGGGTTTTGGTGTCTTCATAACTTTTGTAGCCCTTTAAGTCAGCTTTAAAACACCACCAAGCGAACGTAATTGGAGTTATTGTAGCCGAAGTTAAGCTAAAAATACTGAACCTTTATCTCTAGCTTTGACTTAGAGAGTTTGTTGGGCCTTTGAGATGTTCCTACATCACTCCCCACCTAACAATGTGTTCCGCCCGGATCGACCAACCAAGGCCGGCCTTGGGTCCAAAAGAGAGAGCGATTACTTCACCTTTCGATTCATGGAATAAGTAAAATAACGTTAAAAGTAGTGGTATTTCACCCCATTTGTTTCTAGCTCCCACTTATCCTACACCTCTCAAGTCATTTCACAAAGTCAGACTAGAGTTAAACTCAACAAGGTCTTCTTTCCCTGCTGATTACGCGTTCCCTGTTCCCTTGGGCGTGGTTCCATTGCAGATAAGAGACGGGACAGGTGGGAATCTCGTTAATCCATTCATGCGCGTCACTAATTGATAACGGCATTTGGCTACCTTAAGTGAGTCATAGTTACTACGCCACATATTCAACCCGACAACATTCCCCGTGCGTAACGCAAACCATTTCCAATGAAGGCTTTGCGGGGTGGCGGGCACCTAGATAAACCATGGATTGCCGGAACCCATAACCGAGAGGCAACACACGTATTCGGGAAGACATATTGCTCCTGCGTAACAAGGCTGTGTCAGGCCATCCTATCCGGACGGGATGCATCCAAGCATCTCCCATAATGTCTCCAAAAGGAAACACTCACTCCCCCCTATAATAGGTTAATATGCCTTTTCCATTTTTATACGGCGGATCGATTTTCCGAGCAGACATAAATTTTTGGAAAAGGGCATGGCGGCCCTCGTTTAGGCATCACACGCACTCTCGCTCGCATGAGACCATGCGGGGGCACATGGTGGCACCTCATGTAACAACGCATATCATGCGAGGGCATCAACGGAACACCTTACGTGACTTATAACCCACACCAAATCCAAGCCACCAGGGTCGCATGCGTTGGCCAGGGGGAGGGCCGCACGCGAGGAGCAACCCGACCACGCACCCAGCAATGGGTCTCCCACAGGACCTCCGACCAACACTTCCCCCCTATAATAGGGATAACACGCACCCTGCACACATGAACCCCTCCTACCGAGACCATGCAGGGGCACATGTCGGCCGCTCACACTCGTCGAGTCGCATGCCCCGCATGTAACAAAGCATACCGCGCCGACCACCAAGGAAGACCTCACGTGACTCCTACCCACACCCAATCGAGAAACCATGGGTCGCACGCGGGTGCAACCCGGCCCCACGCAGCCTACAAAAGGGTCTCCCACAACACCTCCGAGTATCACTCCCCTATAATAGGTTAATATGCCTTTTACGTTTTTGTACAAGTAGATACAAAATTTCGACCAGGACATAAATTCTTATGAGGTACACACCTCTTCTATATAATGTTCTTTGTGTGCCATTGTTCTCCAATGCTCAACAACAACCCCCCGCTCCCCCATTCACTATAATAAGTTATTATACCTTTTCCATTTTTGTACGAGCACATACTGATTTTCCGAGCAAACATAAATATCTTGCAAAAGGGCAAAGGGGTCTGCCCCTGCTTAGGCATCACACGCACTCTGCCACATGAGACCATGCAGGGGCACGTGCTGGCACCTCATGTAACAACGCATATGTTAGATCAAGATGATTAACACATCTAAAGTTTTGATTTCTACAAGACAGACAAAACTTTCTCAGACGGAACATCAGCAAGCAAGTCAGACAGAACAAGTACAGACGGAAGATGACTCCTCAAATTGAGGTCATTCGTCTATCTCAAGTCAAAGTCATTAGACGATAGGATAAGACGAAATCTCTTAAGACGAAAGTATATCGTACCGTCCATAAAGTGAAGCAAAGTATGAGTCACTCGTGCCAAGATTTTCAAATCTTTAAAAGTACTCTTTAGAAGCATCCAAGATCGGTATAGGGATTCGCTTACACATGCAACTCAAAAGGTCTTCACCTTTTTGTCAAAGTCTCGTACAAGTCGGGTGCTGATCGCGCACGCAATCTAAATCCACGCACACGCCATCAATCACTCTTCAAGTACTATCCTGGGACACCCCTTTTTCGGAAAGCTCTCAAGAAATATTCAACCCATATTCTCCTGTGTCTAACGGATATCAAGATGGTGCCTATTTAAAGACTTCACTCCATGATGTAGGCCTCCTTTGGGGTGATCCAAAGAAGCTCCACGATGTTGCCCAAATCTGGTCTTCAACCACCATCATCATGAAGAAGCCAATGCAAGTGCTCTCGACCATGAAACTTTTTTTGGTGTTTTAGTGTTTAAGAAATCAAAGCAAAGCAGAATAGGTAAGATGGAAGGGTGGCGCCATGGAGAAACTCCAATAAGCCTAGGAGGAACCGCCACAATGGAAGCAAGATGCCATTGATAAGATTCAAGATTTTTCCTAAGGAACAAGAGAACTCTCTCTCAAAAAGCTTAAAAGCTCATTCATTCAAATTTTATCAAAGATCCTTACATGAGTTTTGGCCAAGGTACTTATAGGCTATGCTTCCTTGGCCTCCAAGTCACCTAAACCATGATTATACTAGCCTAATCCTAGTTAAGTTATAGTGATCGAAATCCCACCTTGACCCCCAAGTAACTAGGCTAGTTAGTTGGTAGTTGGAATACACAAGTTTCACATGGCCTTCACATGGTGCCACGGGTTTGTCTCCCCTCTTTCTTTGGTACCTATGTAATAGCTATGTCAATAATCTTAAACACTTCCTAATCAAGGGTTGAGATCCTTGATTAAGTGTTGGCATGATCCAATAATAATCAAGGTTTCCTTCCTAATTAGCACGTGTTTCAGTGTCCACACAATTTTTGTAGCCGAAATGTTTTCAGTCGATTTTGAAACTTGTGTGACCTTGGCTTGTGAATGCATGACATGCTTAAAGCCATGAAACCTCGTGGGAAAGTTTGGACCCTATTGTCATACCCTAGGCTATTACAATAGGACCTTAATCTTGTCCATACAAGTTTACAAGATATTACAAGTTTCAGTCCTATACTAGGTACAAAACTTGAGCTTTTCCACTTCCTTTTCAAGCTTCCTTTCTCTTGCTTCTAGTAATCCTTCTTGTCCTGGGATGTTTACATCACTCCATCGTAGTTCAGTTGGCAAACACGCTTCTATTATTCAATCTCTCGTGATTTCGCTTCACTATACTTCATCAGAAACCCTCTCTCAAGCCAAGAGGAATCTTTCTTGTTTAAAACAACTCCTTTCAAATCCACTTGTGTGGTGGTAGTTTAGCCCTGATGAGGTTGGTTGTTCAAAGAATACCTTTGTTGTTTAGCCTCGCTAAGGTCGTATTCAAAGAATATCGTGTTATAGCCAGTGGCCGAGTGCAAATAATACTTGTAACCATTTCATGGTTAGTAGTGAAAACTCTGGTTGCCGGGGTAACTGGACGTTAGCCTTATATAGACAACCAAGATAAAAATATTTGTGTACTTATCTTCTTAAGTGTTTGACTAACTGGGATAATTAAACTATAACGTCTCATACATAAAAACAATCCTTGAAGATTAGTAATATTTCGTCCAACATATTTAAACTCACGTACCGAAAGGGAATTTTTTTTAAAACACAATTCAACCCCTTCTTGTGTTCTATCTTTTACAGTTTGGTATCGTAGGCTCAACATCCGATGGAGGACCATCCTTGTCAGAA
Source organism: Hylodesmum podocarpum (assembly GCA_026586105.1). Classification (NCBI taxonomy): domain Eukaryota; kingdom Viridiplantae; phylum Streptophyta; class Magnoliopsida; order Fabales; family Fabaceae; genus Hylodesmum; species Hylodesmum podocarpum. The sequence goes on from JALJEV010000174.1 coordinate 3,105,955, forward strand.
GAATCACAAGGTCCATGACAAAGAAAATACAAGAAGAAGTGGAGAGTCAACTCCAAAGTCAAAATCAACTCTCCAATCAAGAGTCAACTCAAGACTTCTTCTTAACTTGTGTTAGACTTGTAATTTTTTCTAGCATTTTATAAACTTGTAAATTAGAATTACACATTGAATAATTGTGGTCCTTAAATGCATGTGGAGTCCACGGCCACACTTAGTATACTAGGATCGAAATTACCTCTAAAAAGAGGAGAGGTGCGCCACTCTCTCAGGGAGATGGGAGAGAATTGGAGGGAAAAGTAGTGGGAAGAGCATTAACTCAATTTAATTCCAACCATTAGTGAGATCTGAGTCTTAATCCAATGGATGAATTCAAATTCAGCTAGCACATGTTTTTGGCACCACTTAAGTGAACTCCAACCATTTGATTAAGATCTAATCAAGAAAGCTAGAATTCAAACTTAAGACATGCTTTTCCCACCACTCTTTGGCTTCACCGTGAAAGTGAGGATGCTTATTCATCCAAGGATCAAGATTAGTGATCCGTGTGATGTGCTTGAGAAAGCTTGCCACACGTTGATCCTAATCTAGATCCAAGTGGTGAAGATGGGCTTGTTTCCCTCCAAGTCACCCACCTACACCTAGTATAAATAGGATTTTGTTTGAATTGTAAACACTTTTGATTAATTGAGAATTGAATTCAGAAATTTGAGAGTGTTTTCTCTCGTGTTCTTGTGAAGAACCTTGAATCTCATCAATGGCTTCCCTTTCCATTGTGCTGCCTCCACCTCAAGCTTATTGGCATTCCTGCCATGGGCTTCCATTCCTCTTCTAACTGCTTCTTTTCTTTTTCTCCTCGAGGTCGTGTGTTTCTTCTTCCTAAACACCAAGCTCCATTGAAGCATGAAGATCCGCAACTTATATGCTATTCTCCTTTGAGGGATTGCATCAACCTTCTAAGGTCAGCTTTGCATACTCGCTTTGAGGAAGATCCTGGATGAGTCTCAAGGACCTCTTCGCTCTTGTCCTGAGGGTCATCCAAGCAGAAACAGCCCACCATGCTTCTTCGTAAGCCGACTATCTCCATCGGGCGGATCGGCGGAGAGATGTACATCAACCACTCAAACATGCATCGTGGAACATCATAACTCAAGGAAACATCCCTATTGTCAAACTTGAGGTCAATTGGAAACGGTTGAATTCTCGCTACGTAACCCAACAACAAAGCCGTATATGCCATCTTGTGTGCATTATCAAGGACAGATACAACAGATTTCAGGCATACAAAACGACTAAAGAACTCGGGATGCCCTCAAGATTTCCTATGAAGGAACCGAGGATGTGCGAATGAGGAAAGCCGTTACTCTTCAAAGAGAATATGAGATGTTCACCGATGAAGAAAGGAGAATCTATCGATGTGATGTTTGTAGATTCCAAACGATATTGAATGGACTCACTCGCCGGATATCACTTTCACCAAGGCTCAAAATAACATGAAGATATTGGATAGTCTTCCTCCTCCATGGGAAGCTATGTCCACCGCCATCTCGGTCGGGCGTGATATGAAGACATTAACTCGTGAGTTAATAAGAGCTGAGAGTACATGAGGTACTTCAGGTAAAAAGAGACAAGATCAAGGTTCAAGAACCCATAGCTCTTCCGTCACAACAATATAACAAAGGAGGAAACTCCTAAGAAAAAAGAAAGAAAGAAGAAGCACAAAGTTCGAAGTCGACACCACTCAATCGATTGTTCGATGGATCGATCGATGATGAGATCTCTCATGACCGTGACGCTTTAAGAAGATGATGATGAAAAGGGAGAGGTCAACGCTTCTTTAACAAGAAGGAAAGAAACACTTAAAAATTCTTCAAGCAAGGAGGAGAGTCAGGTTATCTGCATATGAGGCAGAAAAACCCAGACACATAAGATCGTGAGTGTCCAAGATTAAAGAAGAAATGGAATCCTCGCAACAAAGGGTAAGAAAAGTCTAGTGACTTGGGAAGACCTTGATAGCGAAAGCTCGTAGGAATCCACTAAAGAAGAAGAAACTGCAAATATTCCATTTCATGGCCGTGAAACATCGTCTCATCAGAGGTAACCGAACTTGGGAAACTTCTTCATCCTCTCATTGAGTCCGAGTCGTAATCGAAGAAATTTCATACGATATACTTTTGGATAACTCACATTTTATTAAGAAATACAAAGATGCAAAGCCAAGTTAAAACAAACCTGGGAGAGAATGCTACTTTGAGAACTCAAAAATGAGTTATAAAGAGGTATCGATGAAAAATCATTCAGTCCGAAAAGGATAATTTTATTTTTGAAATTGAAAGATTGAAGAAAGAAAATGAATCCTTACTCAAAGACTTAACAAAGTTCACCAAGTGATCCTCCACTTAGAAAAATATTTTAAAATACGGGAGATTCCATCCGACAAGAGACTTTGGTTATGCTGAAGAGTTAGACAAAATGAAAAAATAATTTTGTTCCGTCTGCTCACAAAAAAGAGGATAAGAAATTATAATAAGGCTCCAAATAATTATAGAAAAGAAAAGAACCTTAAAACAAGAAGAAATCACTTCACTAACAAAGAAGGACCCAAAAGATTTAGTACCAAAGTCACTCATTATTCCCTCAAGGCAGACATCCTTAATAGAAAAGAGACTTCAAGGTACTGACGCTGATGCTCACGACACATGACGGAGACCTATCTATGTTCCAAGATCTTAGACTAAGTAAAGGATCTGTATCATATGGTTCGGTGAAAAGGTAAAATCTAGGCATTTGAGACTCAAGTAAGACACCCAATCCTCTTATCCAAATGTCCTATGTTAAAGGTCTTAACTTCAATCTACTTAGCATAAGTCAATTTTGTGACAAGTGATGTTATGAAGTAGCTTTTAACCTGACGAATGTATAGTAAAAATAAAGACAAATCCATTCTATTTATTGGGAAAAGAAACCAAGAAAGACAGATTGGGAAGAAAGGCATACATAGTCGGGGAAGAGAATGATTCCTCAACCTTCTAGTGGAAGTGATAATGAAGAAGCAAATTTGTGGTTCTCATGGCAAATCCAACATCCGATGATGAGGTAAGTGATTCGATTCATCTACTTTTGACTATGATGAGTGTAAACCGCTTTTTGGAACTTTACAAGGAAGCAAAAACTAGCAAGTTCGATTTGGAAAATGATATTTCTGCTTTGAAAACTGATGTTCAAAGTTTGAAAAAGGAAAATGATATCTTGAAACTACCCCTTGGCTCAAAGTATAAGTCTTTTGATGACTTTAGAAAAGGAATAACATGTAGTTCTTTGCATTTAGACAAACCAAGAAAACAACTTTCTGGCGTAGTTACGAAAGCAAACCTGCATAACTCTGATAAATTGCATGATTAGAAAGGAAGGAATGTGCTTGGATCATTAAAATGAATTAGGAAAGATAGTCACAAATTAACACAAATGGACCCAACAAGACTTGGGTACCAAAACAAAGTGATATTTTTTTCTGCGGTAGGTGTGTTTGGAGAGTCAAACACTAACTTGTATTTGACAATGGATTGCTGTCAAGCCAAGACAATACGACAAGTATTAAAGATAAATTTTATCTCCTTCAAATCAAAAGAACTAGTTCAAAAGAAAGGTATTGGGAGATAACAACAAAGGAAAATACTGGTGTATAGGTGCATGGAGATAAACTCCAACACCGTGATTGAAGATGATCCGCTTGTGGAAGGTTTGAAATTCAATCTTTTCCGAGTATTAGCCAACTATCTCGACAAAGGCTACTGGCATCACTTCGATAATGGTTGCTCTGTTTAATCCGATGCATGTTGACTCTAGTGAGGTATTAATTAGTCAGAAGAGACATGGTAACATCTACATCCTTGAACTTGATCATACATCATCATATCATGCATGTCTTATGTCAAACGATGATTTATCATGGCTTTGCACGGCAAGATAAACGTATGGGTTAGCATGATGTTAAATCGCTCGAACAAGCTTTCTTAAGAACCTAGTACAAGGGTTACCTAACTCAGGTTCAAAAGAGAAGGCTCATGGGATGCATACCCGGAGAAAGACCATGCAGTCTAGAAGCTCCTTTAAAACCAAAATGTTGTTTCAACTGGACCACTCGAGCTACCGCACATGGATCTCTCGTCCATCTAACTACTAGTTCGTGGAAACCTATATGGACTAGTTTTAGTAGATGATTATCTCGTTTCTTGGGTTGCATTTATACCAAATAAAGACAAGACACCTTCAAAGTTTTTAAAAAATTTTAAGTAAAAGGATACAAAACTAAAAAAAGATTTGAAAAATCAAGTCTCTTAGAAGTGATCAAGGAGGAATCTGAAAATGAACCTTGAAAAATTTTGTGAAAAATATATGGAATCATCACAACTTTTCTCCAAGAACTCCTGCAATAAACGTATTGTTGAGAGGAAAAACAGATCCTTGATAGAACTAGCTAGAACTATGTTAAGTGAGAGTGCACTCGCCTAAACACTTTCATTGATGCGCTTCATCGCCAAGGCGTTCTAAATGTATTGATTCGGCCTTTTAATGAAAAACCCCTCATGAACTCTATAAGGACAAGAACCCAATATTTCTCATTTTAGCATTCGGTGCAAATGTTTTGTTCTACCACGCAAAGAGCCACTTGAGTTTACTACAAGGACGAGGTGCGTAGTTATCGGGTATTCATCAACAAGTAAAGCATCATGAGTTTTTCAATAAAAGGAGAACGTGCATTGAAGAATCTGCATGTAAAGTTTGATGAATCTAATAATCTAAAGTGGGAAGTGTTTTTGTTGATGATGATGAGAATTATTGTGAAGACAAGAACAACAAACCACATTTACAAGAAGATAGACCAACCAATTCTCACGACTACAAGAGAACGGAGGAAACCAAGAGACCTATCTCTTGTCAACATCATTGGTGACATCCATAAGGGAGTATCCACAAGATCCTCTCATAATATGTTCTGTGATGATTATCGCATTTGTATCTCAACTTGAACCCTTTTTGTTGATGATATAAATGATGAATTTCGGATGAATCTATGATGAGAGTTAAATCAATTTAAAAGGAATGACGCTTGGGAGTTAGTACTTTTTAATAGAGATATGAATCTAATTGGAACAAAATGGGTGTTTAAGAATAAGCTAGATGAAAATGGAATGAGTTTAGAATAGAATAAGGCAAGATTAGTAGCTAAGGATATAATCAACAAGCAGTTTAATAGACTTTTGATGAAACATATATCTTTTTGATTGCTAGATTAGAAAGTCAGAAGAGTCTTACTTGCTTTTGCACTGCATTCATGATTTTAAGTTGTTTGAGATGGATGTTAAAAGTGCATTCTTAAATGGCTACATCAACGGTGGAAGTCTTTGCTTCACAACCTCCGGTTTTCACTAACTTCGATTACTCCAGCATGTCAAGCTAAAGAAGGCCTTAAAATTCAAGCAAGAGACAATGGTATGAAAGGTTAAGTAAGTTTCTTTGTCAAAAGGATTCAACAGAGGTAATGTTGACAACACTCTTTTCTATAAGGAGAAACAACAAGATTTGGGTCCAAGTGTATGTTGATGAGATATCATTTTGGATCAACTAATCAATCTGTGTGAAGAATTTCTAGAAAGCATACGAGGTGAGTTTGACATGTCTATGATGGAGAACTCAAATTCTTCCTAGACTCAGTAAGTCACAACTGAAAAGAAAAGGAACTTTTATACATCAAGCAAAGTATACTAAAAGAGTTGTTCAAGAAATTCCATGGAAAGTTATAGATCTCTAATATACCTATGTCAACTAATCTCTTTTTAGATAATGATGCTACAGGACTAGGGAGTGGACCAAACACCGTCTAGAGGATGTTGGATATACCTTATCTCACAATGACGAGACCGGATATAATGTTCGGTGTTTGTGTTTGTGCGCGATTTCAATGCACCAAAACAATCACACATGACTTCTTGTGAAGAAAATTACGAAGTATCTTAAAGGAACAACGAGCTGCGGTTTGTGGTATCCCAAAGTACGTCCCTACTCTAGTCGGTTTTAGTGATTCAGATTTTGCGAGGTTGCAAAGCAGGATAGAAAGAGCACGAGTGGTGTTTGTCACTTGTTTGGAGAAAGCTTAGTCTCATGGTACAGACAAGAAACAAGCATGTGTTGCTCTATCAACGCAATGACGAGTATGTTCTTTGCGGGTAGCTGTTGTGCTCGAGCCATTTGGTTGAAAGCAGCAACTTGATTTGGACTAAAGCTTAGTCCACATCCTATCAGTGCTGACTTCAATAGAATTGCAGTGATGCTGAAGAACCCGAGTTTTGCTAAAGAACAAAGCGCATATTGAGGTGCGCCATCATTTCATAAGGGATCATGTTGAGAAAGGTGATCGCGGAAGCGGAGTTATTGAAACGGAGAATCAACTGATATCTTTACAAAGCCTTACCTGAGAGATTCTTCAAACTTAGAACCAACCTTGGTATACTAAGCGAGGAACACCTCATGAATTCTCTAAGTATGGTAAGTTGGATCATTCATGTGTTCCATAAAATTGTACGAAGTTCATTACATTACATAGTCATGACCATTTATATTTCAAAACATGTAAAATCAAGTGTTTTCAATATTTATTTTATGATATAGATAATCGATTACCATTAGTTTCACGTGATTACCTAGCTTAGTTTCAAAGTTGCCAGTGAATACTCTACAGGTAATCGATTACCACATTTTTGACGTATTGATTGCCCACGATTTCAAAATGAGTTTTCGATTTGTAGACCCTTTGGGTGTCGATTACCTTGGCTTTTGGTTAATCGATTACCTTGCCTTTGTTTTCTAAAGTTTTGATTACTCACTGGAGTAATCGATTACCACGTAAAGGTAATCGATTACCTTAACAAAGAAAGGGTTTTTAAATGTTTTCATGGTTTGAGCTGTCAGTGACAATTTCTTAGAATCAATACTTTGTTCTCATTGAATCTAACCTGATTGTGGAAGTTTTATAAGTGATTTTCAGGTTTGTTTCATTCTACATCTCACAAACCTAAAAATCTCTTTCTCTCTAACCCTAAAACCCCCTTTCATCTTCTTCATCTTCTCCACCACCACCATCGTGGAAGAACAGGGCGAGGCGGCGGATCAGCGTAGATTAAAGCCTAAGCGAGAGTTTCACCCGATCGAAGAAGGGTGAATCCTCCTCCAAGAGGGAAAAGAACCCACATCTCCGGAGAGGCAGTGGCACTCCAGTCATCAATCCGTGGTTCACCTCTCTTTTTTACAAAGAATCACGTTTCTATGGAGATTTAGCATGAACGAACTCGTTCGGTGAGAAAGATTTGGACCTCCGACAATGGCTAGATGCACTGAGGGTTCACATTTCACTCTTTGCTCAGAGATCGGAACCTTGAGAAGTTTGTTGGTGCGAAGGGTCACATATACCCAGATCTAGTGAGAGTTTTCTACTCCAACCTCAGACCACACAAGCCACAGGAATGGTAATCTCAGAAGTAAAGAGCAAACCTATGATTTTGACTCATGATATATTTTTCCGTTTCTTTGGATTTAAGAATGAAGGTATACGTCCTACGATTGAGCACTTGCAAGCACAGAGGAATCGAAGCTTAACAAAGATTCGTTCTTTATGAGCCTACTCAAGAATCCGAGGCATGGGAAGCGGAAAAAGGCTGCAAAGAAAGGAGCGTGGGAAGAAGATAACTACAAACACGGCGGGCTGAACGCAGACGATCGTCTTCTTCACTATACAATTTCTTTGGATCCTAAGCTGCAAGAAGAGCCAATCATGCAGATCAATGAGGAAGAACCATGGTGATGATGGTGCGTTGAAAAATGGCATTCAAATCAATGCCCAGGCACATGTTGTGATGGGTAATACTTTCGAAATGAAGGCTATTTGACAACAAATGTCCCTATTCTCTGTTTTATTTCACGTTTGCTTGAGCATTTCGAGTTGATACTACAAATGAAAGCGAGAGACTTGGTGAAGGGCATTCACATCATTGGAGACGAGCGTTAAAGATGATCGCGATTGACAAAAGCGATCTTTGGATGGGTGCGAGGAGAAGCCAGCGACAACAACAACAACGAAGAAGCACCCAGATCACCTTCATTGTGATGATTCGAAGCGCACAGGGTACATCCTAAATCGTTTTGAATCAATTGTCATTGATAGGATGGATGGTGGAGCTTCTGCAAAAGATTGGATGATATGGAGGCTATGACAATGCTTTCGCTTCTTGGATCTCGGGGAGGCTGTGGAGATCTCTTCATACTCGCTTAGATGTCTAATAGTATTCCTTCTTATCACTCTTCTCTCTTTTGCTTATTGATATACCAAATAGGGGGAGAATGAATGAATGTATATTTATCTAGATAGGGGGAGTAGAAAAAGTAGCTTACTGTAGTGATTGAAGTAATATTGAGTAGTTTTTGGTAGCATTTGGTTTTTTCGCTTTATGGTTGAGCTGTTATTTTAACTGTTATTTTTGGGTTGTAAGACAATTTATGTTTTGGATATTTGAACTTGAACAATTTACGATATGGTTGTAATAGTTTCAGCTTTATGGTTTATATTCCGATTTTTGTTTTTAATTCTTACAGTGCTTGTCTTGATTGTGATTGAATCATGTCTTATATTGTTGAATGGATGATTTTTTACTTATGATGATTGGAAGTGGTACTAATGCAAAGCTTAGGATGATGTCATCTTGTGAATCTGCAATGTATATCTTTTATATTTGAATATCTACATGATTCTGAGATTATTAGAAAGATATTCACAGCATCAACTCTGGAAAACCTTGGTTGAGATTTGGTACATGAAGCCAAAAGGGGGTTGGACTTAAAGCTTGAAGATGCTTTGAGTCTCTCTCTTGTTGTTTTGCTTTTTGATGTTATGTAATTTTGGTTTTCTTAGTTGAAATGTAACTTCTGAATTTCATGTATTGATTGTTTAGTTTATTTGCTATTTAAATTATTATTCTTTATTGAATACTGTGGAGAGCTTGGGAATCTAGTGTGATTTCTGTTCTTTATCAAATGTTTGATTTCCCACTCAAACTTGTTTTGAAAATGTCTTTGGTAACCAAGCTGAGGTAATAGATTACCAACGGTAGGTAGTTAACTACCAACGGCGAGTAATCGACTACCAGCGGTAGGTAGCGAGTGTGGAAATTCATTTGTCCTTGGAGTAATCGATTACCCACTGGGTTAATCGATTACCATGACTAAAAATCACCTGGAAACCTTTGTTCAACTGGTTTAATCGATTACCAACCCACGGCGGTCGATTACCCCTATCGAGAAAAACATTAAGTTGCCCAATTGAGTTTTTAATTGAATATATAAATACTCTTTTCTCGAAAATTAACATAAGATCTTGGAACATAAGTTTTAGACAAGTTCAGTACAACTTTCAAATTCTCTCAAGCTGAGTTTATCATCTTTTCCAAGAAACCCATAAAGAACTTCAAGAGTTTATCAAGTTTTCATAAAGAAAAGGGCAAAACTTGATCTTTTCTCGATTGGGTGGTATTCATTGTGTTTTCTTTTGTGATCGAGATCTACACTCCAGGTGTTTTCTAAATGCGATCTTTTGTTTACCTTTTGATTTTGGGTTGTTACTCTAGGAGAGAGGTCTCTCTGGATAGAGTAAAGGACTTTGAAGTGTGTTCTCAAAGGTTTGATCTTAGGTGTTCCAAGGTCGGGGAAAAGCTGTTCTTTGGGTTAAAGGACGAGGTTTTTGGGTGTTTTGATTTCGTTTTTGTGTTGCTTGTTGCGAGTGAATGTAAAAGAACACAAAAGGGATCATTCTGATAGTGGAAAACCGATCGCAGCAGGTTGTTGGGTTGGGATGGATGTAGGCGATGGGTAGAACGGTATAAATCATTATGCACTCTTCTTCTTCCTTCTTCTCTTTACCATTTACCATTAATTGCTGTTATTATCTGGTTAATTTCTGCAATTGGCTTGGTAATTAACTTGGTAATTAACTCGGTAATTGACTCGTGTCAACTAAAGCTGGAGCAGATTAGAATCTTGATATTGATTATTTGTATATTGATTACTAACGATGTTTATGATTTTTCCTTTTGGTATTTACAGTTGTGTATCTTTGATATTTCTAGCTTATCATGTCTCGATTATTGATAGGTAATCAAGAATAGTTTTGTTTTGAATTAAAAGGAAATAGAAACTCGCGAAAATTGGGCTATAGTGGAACTAGAATCTATTCCCCCC